>WACJ01000127.1:600000-979629 GCA_008973525.1 Stenopsyche tienmushanensis
GTTTAAATTGAGAATAATAATTACTGCTATGCTTTTTGTTCAGGTGGAATGTTTTGATTGAGTTTTACATGACACGTAATGTATTGAATGCTTTCAATAATATAGTCTCTAATTAATATGGGGGTTGTCAAGTTATTTTTAAATAAAATTCATCAATTCATCATCAAGTTGATAAGATAAACACTAAATCAAATTATTCATTGACGCGCAAAAAATTAGCATTTATTTTAATGACATTTTCAACTTACTAATTCCTACATAAACATTCATATTTCAAATTGGAAAATATATTTTTTTGTATTCTAAGAATTTACACAAGTCTCTATTGCTATTTTTAAGACTTATTTCGAATTTTTGAAAAACAATTAAGCCTCTTTAAGTTTTACAGTAAGTTTATGTCATTGTCCACTCTCAACAAGTTAGTTGATCATTTTTATTTATTTTTTTAAATTTGTGAGTGTTGTATATCCATTTAATAGACTAGACTGACAGTCGAATTTCTACATCAATTAGTTATCATCTGATCCACACATATAGCTTACACTTCGACAGAAGCATCAAAGGCTTCCACCATAAGGGCTTCATACGGGTCAGCACTGGGATAACGAATCATTCTATAGATTATTCCGTGGTAGAACCCGAATCTTCCCTCAAGGTAGCAATCTAATCACTTACACCCTATTCCGTGTATTCAGTATTACTACCTCTGTTCAACCCCTAAAGCACGCATTCGACCCCCCCAATCGCAATCCCACCCGCGGACGTCCAGATTCACCGCACGGCCTCTGAACGGAGCGACTTTGGGTTAATGTTGGCATAACAGTATTACATTGAAAATAAGTCGTATCGCCCGGGGAGGATTTTCCGAGAGGCGGTCAGTTTTTATTGTGTGGATACACGCCAAATTTTCCAAAAAAGGGGGATGATTGGTTAGCGGGCGGCATTTGATACGGCAAAATTAATATACCTCCTCGTATATTTTTTCCCATATGTAAGCAAAAAAAAACCTTTTTTCTACGCACAAAAAAAGCGGAACAGGATGCCTTTCATGAAAAATTCCAAGTATTGTATGTCTTGTTATATTTCAGCTTTGTTGCGGTTAGATAAATATGCGGCTTAATGGAATTAATGACATGGCATTGATTTAAATATTATACAAACAATTTTAGAATATTTGCTATGATTTATCGCATATTTTATGATTTTATTAGGGAAAACATTCCATGGGATATTTGAAAATGTGCTCTTAAAGAATATTTAAATTAGGTATAAGGGGTCAAAGCCAGGGACTTTGGTAACTGGAGTATTTTGTCCCTTTAAAACTGGAAACAGCTGTTAAACTACCTTGTTTGAAAGGCTCGCTCTATGAAATCAAGGTTCTTTCATTAAAATCAAATATTGTGATCAATTTATGGAGAATTTTGTTGAATAGATATTAGCCACAATATTATGAAGTATTTTATATTACAAAAATAAATACTTTATATTATTTAAAATGATATTTATATAATATAAATAGATATATTTTAATAGTTAATTGGTAAGCAAATAAATTCAATTGTGGTTAAAAATTAACGTTTTGCTTGGTTGATATGGACGATAGTATATCTATTTTAATTTTGTATTATATTGTAACATAAAGAATGATGTTAATACATATTTTTTTATATTTTGTTATATATAAAATCTATGAGCAAGTTTGAAAGGTATCATTATTTTTAGCACAAAGGCATTTTTATTATATGTTGCGTCGAATAATTTAAAAAAAAGTAGTATCACTTGGCAAACTATAAATCTGTGTAATCCTAAGAGAAAATCAATAACTTTGATCTTCCAAAATTTTGGCATAAGGAAATATAATAAAATATTAAGGATTTCGGTAGTAGTCCATTATCGCATCCTTTATCTATGTTGAATAAATTAATTTCTAAGTATTTTGACGGACATCGAAGGGAGTGTTCAAAAGTATTTCTATCCATGAAAATTGTTATTATATCACTGATAAAATGTAAGATTTTACATTAGAAACATTTGAAAAACAAAGAAGTAATATTACAGAAAAAGATCTTCAAATCTTGTTCGTGATTAAACTGGGATTCTGCGTAAAAACACGGCATCATTGTCCATAAAAATACGCAGTTAATGATTGAATGCCGTAGTAAAGGGTTGAATTTGTTGGAGGCCTTTCTCAATATTTTCTGCCGGTGGATATAAGCGTGTGCCGAAAAGGCTAATTAATCATTGATATACAAGAAAAGAAAGGCCCATCAATATGGGATGGACTTGAAAACCGGCACAAACAATTATTTTTACGATCAATTAGGCAATGCTTTATGTCGAAGGCTCTACGGGAAAATGTAATTGCCCAATCACCCACTAAATGAACAACTCAGCTAAATAAATAAAACTTGAAGGGCCAAAACAGATTTACGTGCCTGTATCACAGCCCTCAAGAAAACGAACGCTCTCCATGAATATTTCCACGAACGCTAGTCTGTCGAGCTTTCATTTACACACTGGACCTTCTTTTTTATTTATAAAAATATAGTTTAAAAAATATATAAAATGTGTTTATTAAAATTTGAAAAAAAAAATGGAGATCAAATTTCAATAAAAAGCTGGTAATGGGGACGTAAATATAGTTGGCAACGTATCCAAAAGAACGCAATGAAAGACGGAACTTTATTAAACAGACAATTTTAAAAATGTTTATTAAAAATTTCCAGGAATTTTTAATGCGGACTATGTTTCCTGGATATTTTTCCATCATCCTGTTTTGCTTTGTGTTATTTTTTTGTGTAGAGATGATCTGATTTCTAACAACTCCAACTGTATTATTCAGAACAAATATAATGAGATAAATATTTAAAAAATCCAGTGAAGATGATACTTAATATAGCAAGATGTATAAAATTTCTCTTTTAATTAAAAATTCAAAATATAGTACGTTTTTTCAACAACATCAAAATTGCGAGCATATGCAGCGTGTTCACAAGTCATGTGAGACTTAGACAATATAAGTATATTGTTTCTCCTATCATGTAAAAGTACGCATTATTTCGAAAAAAAAAATGTTTCTATTCATAATTTGTTATATAAATTCTAAAAAAGTAAATAAATCCATAAAATATCCTTTGGAAGAGCGGGGATTAATATAGTAGCTCCATCACTAACAGCTAGGCGATTGCTAATGCCTTTTAAATGTAAATAGTACGGTCAAAATACGGTTATTCTGTTCTTTTAATTACGGTTTATCTTATACATTACAACATTGGTTTTTACTATATGTGGGTCTATTTCGGTTATAACAAATATAAAGTACGGAGTAAAATACTCAAACAATGTTGTGTGATAATAAAAATAAATATTATAACCGGCTAATAATATTAAATATTTGTTTATAATTAACAGCTTAACCTACGGTATCATGATAGATACGTGATATTTCCTTTTCAATTAACTTAATAAATGGGCGGGACGTATATATACGTCCAACGTAAACTGCATCTAAATTGGTTAGGACGTATATATACGTCCTCGAAATATTTTTTTGTTTTGTTTAATGAATGTTAGAGTTGTCGATACATGTTTTGACATGAATTTAAGATATTGTTTGTTACCTATAGTTTTAAAACGGAAGGACAAAAAATACGTATTGATGCTCAGTTCAAATAACATAATAAAATGCCAACCTATGCCATAGACAAACATCATTACACCTAAACCTTCAAGCTTAGTTGAAAGGCATTTATTACAAAAAAGGTAAAGAATCTACATGCTGGTGTCCGGATTGTGAGGTAGTACTACGTGTCAACAACTGTTTTAAAATATATCACACAGAAGTTGAGTTTTGAATTTATATATATATTTTTTTTAAACTCTGTTTCCATTTTTTTAATGTGCTATTTTTTATTGTTTTGTATTTGTTAACTTCTCTATAAGTTAATGTATCTAAATAAATAAAAAAATATGTTTGATTATTTTTTTTTATTAATTTTAAGCATTGTTAAAAAGCATTAAAATATGAACTCACGCCAGGTGGGCAGGACGTACATATACGTCTTAATGAAAATGTGCGCGTCCACTGTATGTTGCGTTATTGAAAAGGAACTTCTCTGCTTAACAGGTTAAGTCTTATTTTGGCCATATTCGCACGTTTTATTTAATATACTTTTAAAATGCCTCGGATTAATTGTTGAAAATTTTTTTTAAATATATTATATACTAAATGATTGGTACATGTTCTACGAACAGTTAAACGGTTTAGCGCGTTAAATGTCTAATTGCTGATTGTACTTCTAAAATTTTATAAAATAGCTATGTATATTGAAGATTTTTATATTTTTGTTTTCATCGTTTTTTTATTTTTGCTAAATTCTTTATTTTATCGCTCGTTATATCCGTGATGTTGACTTTTACACAAAATTAAAAGCGATAATTTATAAATCAATTTTTAGAACACAAAGTCCACTTTATATATATGCTCAATATGATTTTGATATGCCGGTAATTGCAATAAACGATTTTCTTATTATAATCTAATATACATCTCTTAAAATATGCGATGTTTTTTAATACGTGTTCTATAGATTTGGAATAAATTTTAATAAATTATATCATAATAAATAACAAATATAAAAATGCTTGAAAGAGTACACTCATTTTGAATGTAAATTTCGCTCATAAACACCATTGCAAAAAGCCAATAATGTGGTGCAAAATGTCATCGCGTGCATATATCGCTTAAATAGGTTCATTACGGTCTTCTAGGGTTAAGCTGAAGGTTTTTTTAAAAGCAAAAATGTATTGTATATGTATATGTAATGTGAACCTTTGTCCTAGGGTGGGTTAAACGACTTGGATATATTCTTTGCTTCTTGTCCTCTCTGATTTATATAGGTCTACGATTGATTTAATGATATTTGATTCACTTATATATTAGAGTGCATTGTATAGTTTCGATGCGAAAGAAGGATTTCGGCGAAATTCTTGAAGAAATTATAATAAATCAGCGATGAATTTTTAAAAGTGAAATAAATTAAAAGGAGCCGAAGAAAGGATTCCATTACCTGAATTTTTATTGCGAGACGTTGGGAAAACGACCGGGCGCTGAAAGATTGAATCTGTCGGTCCATTTATTTTTAGTTGATCTAAATAAAATAAAATTAAGGAAATGAGGGAGATACATCCTCTCTCTTGTTTTCTTCACTCTCTGTAGAAGGTAATTTTGATTGGTAAGAGAAAGGAGCGGGGAATTCGAGATGAGCGTCATAAAACAGACATTCAGACAGACCGCAAAATGGCTGCTCTCAGGTTATCCATCAATCATGCCCGGCGCTAAACAAAACAACTATTAAACCAAGACAGAACTAAGCTGAAATAAATTTTCGAGTTTATTCCGTTCATTTGGTGGGAATTAATTTAAGGGTTTGGCGCCACCCCTGGGCGCAGGTTCCTCCGGCATTTAATTTATTTGGTTACATCAACTTGAATGGTAAACCCGTTTGCTTTTTCCGAGGGTCTTGTTTTACTTAATGATAGTCCTCCTCATTAGCCGGATCTTTTGTGTGCGAAAATTTCGTTATTAATTTTTCAATTAAGGGGTCGTCGAAATTAAAACCGCCGGGACAAATGTATACGTTCGCGGCCAATATTTCTTACGTAAATTTGGCGGTTGTTTATTCATCAGGCGTTATTATTGGCGAAAATGAATGAAAATTTGCGTAGTGAATATATTTCATTCGGTTCGATCGTTATGATTTTATCGGTTGAAATATTTGGGTCACGACCCATAGATTTTGAATCGCTGTTAAGGGGGAAAATATGCATTGTGAGATTTTACCGAAAATGTCAAAGGTACTCTACCGCTTGGTCACGATCCCAAGATGGATGGATGTATTTACAGGAACGGGTTTTATTCTTTCAATTTTCCACACATAATGCTGTGCACACACAACATGTACCATATTGCTTAAAAATGAGAATAAATACAGCATAGGAAAAAAAACTGGATATCCATAGATATTAACGACCTTTAAGCGGGATGAAATTGCGCACCACGTAAGGAAAAATACTCACAAACAAAATACAAAATACTAATATTTCAACGAGATTATTTTATTTCACCAATTATACAAATTTAATTTAAAAAGCCAGCCTCCGTACGTATCAGTAATTTGTTTCAGAACTAAATTACAACAGGAGTGAAGACCTCCCAATTCATAGATATCCACAGGTTGCATTAATTGCAGAGAAAAAGATCTCAGCTGCGTGATGGCTAGAGACCGGCGGGAAGAATGCGCTTTTCCGCAGCCACAGCTATCTGTAAATTTTGTTCTTTTTTGTGCGCATTTCAACCTTGCGCATGCTCAGAAGAGCGGAAAGATGCTTTTAATTTTGCGAATTGCCTCTGTGGAAATCAACAATAGGAATTTCCAAAAAATCAAAGACGCAAATGTTCTTCATCGCCTGTCGCCCTTAAATTTGCATATATACAAATAATGGTACACAAAAACAATAAACTGATAGCTTTTCATTTTTAAAAGAATCAACAAACATGCGTTTCTTAAACTGTGTCTCGACACAAACTGACTGTAAAAGAATACATCTCAAAATTGTAATTTATTTCCGATTCTCTTAATATATGTCGATTTATACAATTTTATAAATATGCACGCTTAACATTAATGATTGATTAGGATTATTTGAATGGCGCCTCATTCAACAAACTACCCTGAAATACAAGATCTATATTTCAAGGCTATGCACAATCAACCATAATTCACACATTCCATAAATTATTGTGTTAGTCTAAGTTTGTGTCGGCGATAAATCTGCTTTAAAGCATATCTTCGATAAAAATATGTCTTTGAATAGAAATTCCTCCTTTGAGCCCCTCCGGGGGTGAATTAATTGAGAATTGGTTTCAATATTTCCATTCACATAATTTAATAAATTCAATAAAATAGGATTTCTACGTATGTCCTTTGAATAACGAAACGACCATATTAAAACACGGTGTCTTTTATGTTTAATAAATTTGAATAAGATTGAATCGTAAATTCCTTTCAATTCAAATTTACAACCATGTCTATATTTTTTGTAATATGTTATTATTATTTGTATCATTTTAAATTTCAATACTTCGAATAAATGCAAATAAATGGGAGTAAATCGATATTTTCTAAGCCCCTAAGTTTCAACAATACTATTCGCAATCGTTTATTAATTCGCTAACTATAATATATGGAACTAAATTGAAACGATCTTTACTAACCCTAGTGCATTAGTCAAACAAATTCATATAGAAAAAATCGTATCGTTGTAGGTGTTCCCACGGAAACATTAAATATAGAGTGACGTATATCCAATTTATATCAAAGTCTTCATTCATTAACATCTTAAAATATATTGGATGTCATTGATTTTTAAATCCAATGGGTGTTAAAAAGGGTTTTATGCTGTATATTTGAGTAAATTTAATCAAAAAACGGAATGTTTATGACAGAAAATCTTCGATTTAGATCTAAATTACAAATAATTCAAAGTGGTATAATACAATATCTTTGATTGGAATTTTGAAGACTTTCTTAAGATAATTTTCTAGTACATTTTTGAGTCTAGGGCGTTTGAACTACAATTCTTTTAGAGTCTGAATCGTAGCTTAAACATGTGTAAGATATGCTTTTGATTCTATTTAGCTAATATTTTTTTCTGTTCTGTTATTATTTATTAGATAATGCTGTAAAATATTTTATAAATTTGAGCTTATTGTTTGGTATAAGTGGCTTTGCCCGGATGATAGCGATGAGTTTGGTTATTAACGTATTACACGCTAGACGAACATTGATTTTAGGACTCGACTTATATTGGATTCAAGTATATTGAATATTCAAAATTATATTTCATGGAAATACAGTTAGAAATAATCTCACCAGGAATATATTTTTTTGTAGCCTTGTAGAAAGCAATTTTATGCATGATTTGCTCTATCATGGTCACTCGTTGATCCAAATAATTAATATTTTTTTATCGCTAATAGTTTATAGATAAGCTGTTACCCTTAAAATATTTTTACCCGAGAAGATTATGTTTGTTGAGGTTTCACTTGCATGCAAGTGTTTTGGTGCATTTCCTCTATGAAATAATTGCAATTGCAATGATGCTTGTAATATATTACCTGATGGATTTTCAATAAGATATTTAAATGATTTGGAAATCTGTTTAACAAAAAAATAAAACTCAATGTAAGCCACATTTTTAGCAATTAAAAGCGATTTTTCGCTAAAATAATTTAAGTTTTCTTGATTTAAATTTAGCACATTAAATACTGAATTTCATTGCCTTGTTCCGAGGCTATTATTTGAAAGGGGGAACTTTAATGAAATATCAATACTGCAATATGTTATGCTCTGGGCAAACTGTTTGATTTGTGCCGGTGGAAGGATGCAATTAATGCATTCAAAATCAATTGCCGATAAAGAGGAAACGGACGTTTTCCAGAGCACTTAAAGTGACCTATTTGAAAAGTGGTGGTCATCCGACTGGATTGATCTACTCATAGCTTCTCAATAGATGAACCTCACCTCTCGATATGGAATCGAAGCCTTCCAGTTCGCTTGGCGGTTGGCTGGTCGGGTTCCTACATTTTACGAGCGCCGTTACAGGGAAATTAGTATTGCTATACCTTCCGAAAACCGTTCATTTCGCATCCCTTAGCTTCGTTAAAATTGTAAACGTAGAATACATTCACCCGTTTACGTCCCATTTTTATTGCTCCAAACAGTGTTTGCTGGCGAAGTACGGCTCCGAATGCTTCATCTTGAATGATCGTGGGCAGCAGGGGTGAGATGCGTTGCCCTGAATACCGTATTTATTGCTGAAGAGACTCTTCTGCGGTATTCGGAGGAAGCGACTCTGTTCGAATAAAACATCTTCTAATTTACTCGTCTATTTTACTGCCAATTGGAAGTTCTTGCGTGGCCTTATCTAAAAAAAGAAATCAAACGAAACAGGCTTCGGTGGTGCTCCATTGGAATTGATTTAGATGTGACAGATTTCAGATTGCTGTTCATTTTGTAAGAGTGTCTTGATTTTGGCTATTGAAATAATTGAAAATAAAAATTAATTTTAACAAGTTAAACCATTACATTAATACCACATGAAAGTTTGGAATTTAAATTAATCAAAGAACGACCATTATTGAGAAAGGTTCAGTGCAATATTTTACAAGTGAGACTATTTGAAATTGTCTAATTTTAAAATGTATGTTTAAAAAGCTGGATAAGTGGGTGCTACATGAATTGTCAGAAAGCCAAAAACTGAGGCGCTCAAAGGTGTCTTCTTCGTTGATCGTAATGATAACATTTGAAAAACGTCACGAAAAGTGAAACTCCAAGAAGCAGTTGATCGGAAAGAGAGAGAGAGAGAGAATCGTTTCTACTCTATCCATCTTTGACGCATATATCATAGAGATGCTGTGCGCATGCGCTGCGCCACCTCTGTTATGCGTGTGTGTGTATACATGCATAAAACAACCAGTAAACCGGTAGCTTGCCTATTTTATTAAATATTACACAAACACAAATTAATCTTTTAGCTAACAGTTTCCATATATATTATATACCGAAAAGTTAAATGTGTAAAGATGATTAATCAAATCCATATCTGAATGATTTTAATTGAATTGGATTAATACAAGTAATTAATATATTTGTTATAATTTTACGATCATATTTCATTGCGTGTGTTTGATCCATAATTTCTATCAAACATCCCACTTACGCGGCCACATCGACTGAAAAATTACACCCACTCCTCTTTGTATTGTACATTTTTACCGTACTGTAAATATTAATTATTCAGCATTTAAATAGGCTTTTGGGGAAAATATGATGTTCATGAATGAGATAACATTCTCTTTATGCTTGTACGTAATGTCGTGTGCTAATACGCACTAAGGGAATATGTGAAAGGCTCACCAAGATATCATATCTGATCGCGCTTCGCCAAAATTTACGGATAAATACGCCAACTTTATTTGCTTTCGTTAGCAGACGTACGTCGAGATAGAGCAAGAGTGATTATAATCAAAACTGATGTTAGCTGCCATGCTTCCGAAGCAATCCATGGGTGTTGGAGTTTCCGCATCGGGTTACACCATCACGGATAGTGACTGATTTGGAGTCGGAGGTATGATGGTAGTTATTGGAGTAGCATCACACGCAGGGTGATAAGTTATAAATTAATATCAGAAGACCGGCTTGGGTTCGCAGACTATGTTGATTTGGGTTTCGCACTCTATTAGTCTCATATCTCTGCGTTAGGGCGATAGGTACACCACCTGCGACGTTCATTACTGTGATCGCAACGATACACCCCTCCCAGGTTGATTTAGGGTGTCCTGTGTCGTTGAATTTGTGTGACGTATCTCGAATTTAAAAGGGGGGTGGTTCTAGTTTCGCCAGACTATTTTAATTTAATAAAACATTAGATGATTCGAGACGGGTTAATCAACTTGGCAATTAAAGCACTCCGCTCACAATGATTAGAACGCTCATAAATATTGCGATCGCTGGGAATAATTTGATTAATATTTATAGAGTCTTTGTCGCGTTTTCCAAAAGAACCTGAGCGTACTTGGAAATTGCTGGTGTTTAAATAGTACCTAAATTTAGACGTTCAAGGGTGGACTTAAGCATTCGTTTATTTATTGAAAACACTGAAATTAAACGGCGAACTCCTTTCCCTGAAGGTATAAACTACAATTACACATTTAATTCGTGTTTAATCCCGCAATTCCTGGACCTCCTAATGAACATGTAGATTGTGCTAAAATAAAGACTTTCATTTTTGTATGTAATCCTTATTTAACACAAAAATATTGCGAAAATTCATAACGTCAACAATATCGTTGAAAATAAATGATTATTGTTAATTTTGATCTATAATATATGCCGATGTAGCTTTTTGTATTGCAATTTATATGATGGAATAAATTTATTTTTCAGACTAAAATATACAATTTAAATGGATAGGACTGCTCTTCAGGCCTCCATAAGTCTTCATGGTATTATGGCTAGTTTATTTCATACTTTCGGCCATACATGTATATTTACGTTCTATTTTTTTTATTACCGTATATTTATATTTTATGACCATCATTTTATTCTTTCTTTATATATTATTTAAAATGTATGAATAAATAAAAAAAATCAAGTGTGTATATTTATATTAAAAAAACCTATAAAATTGATTTTTTCCACTCTATAAACTATTAAGTATATCCATAAATCGTTTGCTATTAAATTTAATATGTTGTAAATTAAATATCTGTGTATTTAAATAACTTATGTATTTATGTAAATCAATAGATCTTATACAATAAAAAAACATTATACTATATTACATCCATATTATAAATATTTTAATACAATTGTAGATAATGAATCGTATCAATAAAATTATATTTGAATGCTATTAAAAAATCATTATAAATAAGTCTGTATTAAAATATCACCTAAGATGTCAATAAAAATATAGTCTTTGTTGGTAGGATGATTGACCACATATTAATAATGAATGTAAAAGTGGTTAGAAATGGTCTTATTGAAGGGATTGCGTAGAGTTAAACAAAAGAAAGAAAAATCAACTTGTCATTTTATTACAATTTTTTGCAAACCAGTTGAAAAAATTTGATGGTTTAATAGAAGATGTATTTACGCGATAGTTGAAAATTTCGCATAATAATATTCTTAAATCAATGAAAAATCTTATAAAACTAATCGAAGCAATTTTAATAAAATTTGTTTTATTATGAACATTTCATTTTTTACAATTTCAATCAGTTTTATGAATTGATGATATGATTTATTGCAAATTAAATGATGCAAAATTTAATTTAATTTAATAAAATCCATGAACATTTTTTTGTTATAATTAAGGGGGTTATCACGTGTGACGGCCTCTTTTTTTACCCTTTTACCCTATTGAAATCATTTCTTATTGTTGAATACATAGTAACTTTGCGATTGTGATTTTTTTTTTGCATATTTCATTTATCAGAAAAAACAATTTAAATGGCATTTTAATCTATAAAGCATAAAGCATTTTTTAATGCTAGGATTATTAAAAAATATTGAAAATGAAATGTAAAATATTGAAAGGTAAAATTTTGGCATCTTTAATGATTTTTTTAAATTTCTGCAGTTAAAGGTGGTTTATGGTGGTGGAAACTATTGAGTTCTCCTCTAGTTTTAACCTTCAATTTTGATGTTGAGGATTTGTGCCTGAAGAACATTTGTGGTAGAAAGTTCCCTAAATTTCTTTCATCATATTTGCGTATCGACAAATGGCTAAACCGTTAAATTTAGCGATTTTGTATAATCGGACATGAATAAATCAGTTCGAACCTTTTGGGTGCTCAGTCAAGATTAAACTAACTGTTATATTAAAACAAGAAATTAGTTTAGAGAATATAACAGTGGTTTTGTTCATAGTGTTTCAAAATAACTGTTTTATATCTTTGACGAGATAAAATTACTCTTTTACTCCGAAGTCAGCCCATTTGCTGCTATTCGAAACCCGCGATAACTTCTTTCTTTCCAGTTACTACTTATCTTATATTTTGCTGTTGACAAATGATTATAGAAGGTGATCCTTTGTATTGCTAAATTTGAATATGTTTCAAAGCATTAAAAAGCTCTCAATTTTTGTACGGAAGATGTAAGAATATGTCGTGTTTCATGTGTTCTATCTATGATTTTTTTTAATCGGATCAACTATACCATATAAGGATAGCTTTTTGGGATGGGGTTTCAATAAGTGCTGATGACTATTCAATATTTTTTCAATCTCATTTTCAATTTCAATCTCAATATTTTTTCAATAACTTAAATTCTGATTTTAGTCTCCTCATCTGACCTCAAGTAAGAGTTATTAATTTGACCCAGCTATTTCAATTGATCTAAAATATTTATCATCAATTCGATAAGTTTGTATCAACCGATTTAATGAGTTCACCCTATCAGATATTACCTACTAGCCCAAGCAGTTTTTATAGGTATTGCTTTATTAAATATGATATTAATAGCATTTAATTGTTTTATCTTTTTTATGGGTTATTGCTGGATATATGTTATATTATTTTATAAAATTTTAAAATATGATTTGATGATATAATATCATGAGCTTAAGGAATTTTCAAATAATATATTCCGCTCGTCTATTGTGAAAGGATTTTCAATGGGTGAAAGAAAATTAAAAAAAGGCTTTTTTCAGCAAAAATATATATACTTTTGCGAATCGGAAGGGCCGGAATCGACTGTCACTCACCGTAATAAATTATTAAGAACATTAAACAATTATCGAGTCCCCGTATAGCGTCCATTATCTTTTTATGATTGGCAGCGACGAAGAAGTCTTTTATGCCCGAGTAATTCAATATTACTGAAAATTGTTTTCTCATACAAAAACCAATTTAGATTTCCATTGTCATATCATTCCCATTATGTATGTTTTTTTCCGCGATCCGTTCGCGGACATCGTTTGCTGGAACGAACCCATTTATCACCGTAAATATTAATTTCAATATTGAATATTTCATGCTGTCACGTTATTAGCCCATTTCCATTGTAACATATTACGTTGATAAATTGTATTTTGGTAAAGAAGCTTAAAAACTCTTTGTTCTTTGTCCACCCTCTCTGGAGAGGACGGTGCCTACCGTCGGGCAACTCTAGATACGTTGAAAAATGGACGCTTTACGATGAAGCCACACGACGTATAATGGGTCATTATGTCCGTCTAAAAAGAAAAACACTCGATCGAATCGTATTAAATGAGTGACGTCGCACTTTTTTCCTCCTCTGGAAATGTGAAAAATTAGCTAAGAATCCTCAAAACTGCTGCCAGCCAGGAATTATGACGTTGAGCGATTCACTTGTGGACTTCAAGCCTTCCTGGAAAAATATGTTTTCCATTCCTTTATGAAAAAAAACGCTTTAGATAAATTTTTGCAAACAATTCACTGTCAAATATTCAGCCTTCGAAATTCAAACGAGATGAAGGTTTGATCAAATTCTTTAATTTTTTTACAAACATTGTCAAACATCTCAAACATTTTAGTTTTTATATAATGTTAGTATTTTTATTATAGTAATTAATAATATTGGATTCATTTATAATATATATTAAAAATTAATCTAATATTTAATGAGACTTTAGTATATGATCGTGAATGAGAAGGGTTGTATCGTTTGTGTGTTATTATAGACAAAAAAGTATTGTAATGAAAAGTTTGCAAATGAAATTTTGGGCATCGAAGGACAAACCAAATATAAAGTTTTGGTGCAAAAAATTATCTCGTTTGGAGTAAATAACTTGGGATGTAATATAATAACTCCAAAGATGATATTACACAAGAGGTCTAATTGAAAATTCTGAAATTTTCCCAATAAAACTTTCCTTGCCCGAATAAAGTTTAATTCTATCCATCAATAATTCCGAATTGATTAACAAGCAATATATCATGTTCATCTTTCAATTTCCGCTTAATGTACCATACATCTTTCCTACAGTTTAGTGGACGTACACATAAACTTTTGTCGGAACAACCCTGAGTTTTCTTTTATGTAAAGTTAATACATCGTTAAAGGAAATATTTTTCTTTTGAAAATTTTCCATCTTCGGGGTAAGTTTAATTTTCTTTGCGCTATGTAAATTTCAATTTTTCGTTGTTATCATGGGCTAATTTTAATTTTTCAGAGCATCCAAGAAAATTACATCAAAAACAAGATCACTTAAAAGATTAAAACAATAACGACTGATGATTGAAGAGCTGATTTTAACTAAAATTTGTAACATAAAACTGACGAATGCTAGATGGATTAGTTCACTGAGCGCTTCCATTATGAAGACAATCCCTTAAGCATTATTTAATTTGATTTAAGTTATGATTCTTACAAAATATTTAACCCGAAGGATGAAGGTAAATATTTACAAAATAGATATTTTATCTCTTAAAATTTGAATTATACAAAATATCCAACTTAAAAGCTCTTCTCGGTCTATAAAAATGTCGCAAAACAATATATATTACAGCACGATAAAGATGGGATTACACCGATGACTTTATTAATCCAGGTTAAACAAACCATTGTTTTTAATGAAGAGTAATTTCTATGGAATTAACACGGGCATTTAAGCTTTAGCTTTTAAATAAACAGGTTTAACTCTAAATTATATCGAGCTTGATATAAATAAAAATATATTGTCTTAAATTTTCCTTCAGAAGGATATTTCGTGGACTTCTTAAATGTCATTTTCTAAAATTCTTCGTGCATAGAATTTATGACATACTTTATTATATAGTAAGCAAAGTATACGATATTAAATTCGTTCTCGGAGCCTTTAAATACAACGATTCGAGTGAATGGTATATGTTGTGGGATTTTGCCGGCTTTAGAGAATGGAGATGAATAATTGCATAAATTCATCGGAAAATTATTGTTTACGTGTATAATATTAATAAATTTTTGAATGTTGATTAAGCATATTTTTGTTGATATTTCTAGAAGTTTTTCTTTAATGATAGATATAGCTACTACAAATTTATTTTAATATGTTGTTATGCTATGCAGATAAATGGAGATCTTCTAGCAAATGTCCTAATAGCAGATATGTAATTCAACGACAGTCGGATGATTCAATCTATCAATTATTTTTCTGATTGCATTGTTATTGGAAATCATTCAAATTGTTTTTATTTTTTATTCCAGTTCATTATCTGTTTTCTGTTTCTGTTAGTTATTGAAGTTGAAATTCATATTTTAAAATGTACTTATTTATTATATTATTAAAATGATAATCATTCACAAGAAAATTGACAGAATCAAATCCGTCCAATACCAATACAGAATTATCGTTGAAATATCATACCATTCTTATCCGTAAGCCCGGTATAAATCTGAAAAAATATTGGGATATGCAAAAATCCAATTTTGAATATGAATCGAACCCTGAAATATTGCAAAACTTCATTGCTAAATAAAATGTTTCAATGCTAACCCTCAAACGCTTAAGAGTCTGTAATTCAGCATCAAATTCTTTGATAAGGCATCCTTGTAACACTTTGGTCTTATAGAATTAAGAATTTCTACAAAGAGCTTGCTAACTGGATTCGCATTTATGCGATATGATACAATGCAAGAAGTTCTAAAATGCAATATATTAATATACGAGTATCTTGCAAAGAGGTATAGTATCCTTATTGGTATTAAATTAAGTAAACTGTTTCTTTTTGGTGTATAATTTTGTAAATTGAGTGATAAACTGGTATTTTTTTGAGATGTTTTTAATCATCATTAATGATGGGATCATTAATCGTCACAGCATGTATTTTTTTAAATTTAAAATAAAAACAGGATGAACAAGGATTGAGACAATAAAGCGATAAAAAATTTAAGATATTTAAGATTTTTTTGAATAATTTTTGCCGGATATTGTGCGAAAAAGTGAAAGTTACAATTTTCATTTGAAATCGATACAATATTATAATTTAATTAAAAATATATTATACAAAAATATGAATTTAATTTGAATGAAAAATAGGTTAAAATTGAGATTTAATAAATTTTAGGGGTGTTTTAAACAAAATGGTACATTTTTTTAAAACCATTTTTTGCACTTTTCTTGCAATAAAAAACATACTTTGGATAATGAATGTATACCAAAGTTTAATTAATATTAATTGTATTTAAAAAAGAAAACTATATACATTTTTTAAAAATAAAACTTTTTGAGCAAAAGTATTCGTAAGTTGAAAAAAAGTTGTTTCGAGTAAAACGCGTTTGAAAATAAGCGCGCGCTTTAGTACTGAACCGAAGGGCGTTCATTTTAGTGCTCATAACATCGGACTGAATCGGAATTTCAATATGAAATTTTGGGAATATATGTTTGAATAGATTTACTAACAGTTTATGAAGTTAAAAAATAATCGATTTTTCGAACCGTCTAATTTAACGCCTTAAGTGAATATGACGTATATATCCGTCAAGATATATAATTAATACTGATTTGCAAAAAATAATTCCTAAAATTACTAGTGTGGTATTTTTTAAAACAATCTTCAGGATGGAGGCCGGACTTTTTATCCCATGTATCGAAATACAATGATGTCCGTCTTCAGTTTTCTGGAATATTACGATGCGAACACACCATAAAATCCTTGTAGTTTTTAGAATAATATATATGTCTTTTGGCTGCACAAAAATTTCCGATGGTTTGCATCAACATTTGGCGAAATTTTATATGACTGAGGCTTTCGTCCTTCTTTTCTTTCTCATATAATGTGTGCATTCACAATTGAGGTTTATAGCCCCAAACAAAAAAGTTTCCACCACAATTTTAATGACTTACGCACAAAACAATATAACGTTGCCAGTTGATCGGCAGTGTCTACTCTTCCCATATTTTTTATGTAATTTTAAATAAATGTTGGCTCTTCAATCACTTCTTTTTGGACTATTAATTAAGGATAAAAATATCCCATTGGAAACATTTCTTTTCACATTCCAGGAAACAATTAAATGGTTTTTTAATTAGTAGAAAAGCAATAGTATCCCTTCTAGAACATTTTCTTTATTCCATAGATTAAAAAAAAATCATCACAGAATATTTTTACATTTTATTTAAAGTACCTGTAAAGAAATGTCCATACGTTTTGGACATTGGACCTGATAGTAAAAAAATGATTTCCAATACGTGTGGACACTGGACAAACAAGGGTTAAACATAGTAAATAGAATCAAAGAAATAGCTTATTATATTGTATTAAAGCTTAGTCCTGTAAATTAGTAGCATTCATCTTATATGAGTTTTTGGATTTATTTCAAAATATGGTATTTTTTTGACAGCACTAGACTTTTTTGATTGATTGAACGCGTTCTATTAGTCAAATGCAGTCTAAGTTCCCTGTGTGCATTTAGACATTGTGTAGGCCTTATTATGGCAAGTTATAGGGTTGCTTTGCGGCCTAATAGACCGAGAAGAAACGCCGCCCTCTAAAGGGGTGCTAACCCGAAAGCTTTTATATAAATGTTTCGCTTCACTCGCGTTGAAATATAAATGACGCCTCTCCGGGAGAGACATCACGGACAAAAGAAAAACAGACGCATAAATATAGAAATAATGACGTGGAGAGGAGTGGACTTAAGACAAACGGCCACAGTGCCGAAGAAATAATTGTCGAAATGGTTAAACAATTTGTTACTGGGTGGAGCGCTACTGTTGGGAAACGGCCTGCGTTAATTTAAAAAAACCCGTGGGAGGGTGCCGGGATACCCTCCGGGGGTGGTAAAGGTTGATGAGGAGGCGATTTGGTGGTTCGTAACGCAACGAAACGGCCAAGGCATAAATAATAAAACCACCCTGCTCTTTTATTCGGAGCTCCGCTCAGGGAAAAAGACCGCCATGCAGTCTACCGCTGGATTAACGTCGGTTTGCGATATTCAATTTGACAGTCCTGCTCTTCTGTGAGAGACTTTTTCTTGGATTTTGCTAACTTATGTATACATAAAATGGAGCCGAATTACATTACCTCGTATTTATAATGTCAAAATCTGGCGATGTATACTTATGTGAAGTGACACAAGTAAGCGGAACGCTTAAATTGAGTTGGCTTATCAAGGATCTGAAACCATTACGTTGACTTATGACTACACATGCTAAACAATATCAATTTGATACTTGATATCTCCATATCATCGTTAAATTAACATATTCGGGCCAATATGGATTCATTTTATTTTTAAAATCTTATAAAAAGCTACTTTATTGATTACAATGTATTTATTGTCCTGATTCAAGATCGTTTCGATCTTAGATTGACTTGGATCTAAAAAATTAAAAACTTAGGTGTCATGTGGTGAAAGGCCACTTCTGAATGATTAGATTTGCAGCCATAATTAAAATATTTTAAAATAATGACAATTTCACTACTTATTCAAATATGACATAAAAATCCTATTTAAAAAATCTTATTCTAACTTATCCTATTGAGATCAGATAACAAATATGGCAGTTTATGAAGTACAAAAATATCAATTTAATTCTATAATTATCATTAATATTAAATTAAAATTATCTTAAACATTCATAAAAACGCTGTGTAATCAAACATTTTCGCTGATTTAACTATGAATTTATATTATGATATATTCGTTGGATATTTTTTAAGATGAAAGGTTTTTAGATAATAAAAAAATAAATCCTTACTATATTCTTGCTCTATAGGGAAGTCTCATAATTTGCTGATTGGGTTTGAAACTGGATCGTTTTTGGTTCTTATCCAGAGGTGACATGATTGTAGAACACACTTTTAATACAGATGTTCCCATATAAAGAAATGCAAAATACCACTTATTACCATATTTTATTAAAATAAATCGAAATTCATCCGAATATACTTAACTCAACCAAATAACAATGTTTATAGCGCAATGCCTAAATAAAGTTGCTTACCATTTAATATTGAATAGAAAAATAAATATTGTACTAAAGTTATTAAAATAAAATCCATGGATTTAAAGGCATACAGTTTTCAAGTGAGTTTCGAATTTTTATAAAAATAAATGTTTTTTTGCTAGTTTTTTACTCTTTGTAAAAATATACATGTTATTTTAATGAAAGCTTACAAAGGTTTATAATATAATGAGAGCTTTTTATACGTTTACAATTACATTTCAAGGGATGAAATCAAAATAAACCAATTAGAAATACGACTTTGATATGCAACTAAATTGAATTTAAGAATATAACACAATTAACAACATATAAGGAAACACTTCATCAAAATGATTGATGTTAGGTTGATTACAGATTTGTCCAAAAGAGAGCTTTAATAATTATTTATTAAATCACTTTGTAGTGTTTAGTTATTAAAACATACATATAAGTCATGAATATTGTGTTCGGAAAGAAGAATAAAATAATAAAAGAGGATATGAAAACTTTAGTAGTGTGTCTGACTCATTGCCCTTTGACCCAATTTCTCAACGCGATTACTTTATGTCTAAATATAAATCTGCGCCTTGACTTTGCGCCATTTTATAGTTTATTTAGAATTTTAAAATTCTAAATTTGGCTATAAATAAATTTCGATAGCCCTGTTGGCTTATAAAGCTGTGAGAATATAGGAGACCCAAAAGGGCAGCTTGTTTTACGCATTACGGCACAATTACCACGCTATTATTCTTGTTTGCCGGCCGTCTCTTTCGTCTACCCATCCCTTGTCTTCACAGAAACAAGCAAAAGAAGGAAGCCGAAAGCATCTACTTCCGGTCCCCCCTCAAAAAATGTTGAAAATCTCACTGTGGCTGTTGCGGATGAGAGCGCATTTTCCAGTCTAGGGACGCTTATGATACTTTCATCACTATCTCATGCTATAAAAATAATTCGTATTTTTAGCAAATTGATTATGAAATTAAGCCTCAACATTAAAATAGTTGTCCACGTCTTACAAAGTTTTAGCCACTTTATATCAAAAGTAGACGACGTTTATTTAACAATAATCAGCGTAAACTACTTGTAGACAAAAAAGCAGCTTTGTAGATTTTAATTTAATGCAAGTATGTACAATTATTCAGGCCTTAAAAAATGTTATTATTGTCCGCAACGTTCAAAGCTTGATAGACTGTAATTTTCCTAATTTACATAGTATAAGCACTAACTGAAACAAAAATTAGCTTTGTAGAAATGCGTGCAAAATTTTGGTCACTGCTTCCCATACTAATATATTTTCAATCGAAATTGATCGTAAATAAAATTAAATTGATAATACAATGAGCATTTTAAATGCACATATAATAGGATGTAATAATTGGATCCTGGAATAGAATATTATTGTAAAAATATTTTCGATGCTGAAAGGTTGTCAGACTTATTTTGTGTTAACGAATATTTTATGGAAATATTGAGCACTAATGGCGCTAAATTTAGATGTCATCTCCTCGACATTATATCGATGGAAGATCTTTCTTAATCAGGGTCTACTAGTAGAAGGGTCATTTTTTTCATCTTTAGTATTCGCGAAGACTGAAAGTCACAGCGATGAAGAAGTCACGTAATGTGGATCAATCATGGCGCGGATTTTTGAGATAGGAATAATATTTTCTTGGGCGAGAAATTTCCTTCATATCTTAAAAGTTGTTACATATGAAAGTCTAATTTTTGCAAAAAAGTTTGACGAAAAATCTTTTATTAATAACCGAGGCGTGTTCGCGGGGAAGAAATTAATAAATTTATAAAAAGAATGGAGAAAAAAAAGTTGTTACCTTAGTGGAGATATAATGTTCAATATCAATATATTGAAATATAATTTTATGTTTGGCTATTTTAGTGTTGGTTTTTAAACAGATTAAGCGAATTAAAAATATAAAATTAATACTCTATTTTTCGACTGGAGGTTATTAATATATGAAATCTACATAAAACTACAAAGCTTCGCTTGCGGACAGACCGGGAAAGTCCATGAGTGACTTTCCGGTCGTACGTGCTCGTCAGGATAACGTTATGTAACTGAACGGATGATTGAGGGGGGGGGGGGCATCGAACAAAATACTCTCTTTTTTAGATAAATATAATAATTCAATACGAGAGAGAGAGATTTGGCTGCGGGAAGGACGTCCTCCCGCAGTCAAGGCTAACCGACGACTCTTTTCGATTCTCGCCTCCTGCGCATCACCACCCAACTGGCAAGAAGCGATCGGTTGGTATTGCAGGCACAATGCTCCCCGGCGCTTCGAATGAACTCCTGCTGCGGTCTCCGCGACCGAATAAGGTGACGGTTAGGGCCTGTCACAGCGCCAAAAGCAACGAAATAGTGACTCGAGATTTCGATCAGGGCTACCAAAAAGTTACATAGGTATAAAGCTTTATTTAGCAGTTTAAAACAATTTCATCATAATTTAAAAACTAATCTAGCATCAAAACCCACCTTGTCAATTACCTCAATGAATATTTTGATTAAACTATTGACTGTAGTATCATCGGCACTTGGAGTTTTACACCATATAAACAAGATCTGTTCATAAATTATTTACGCTAACTTCTGTTGGCGCTAAAAATAAGAGTTATTTGAAATTTGCAGATGGATTGGCATCCGATGATTGCTTAATATTCAAATTTTGGTACATTTTTAAAGCTTTAGATCAGAGTTGTAGGAATAAACATCGGGCAAAATCTTAAATCAAAATCGTAATATTTTTTAGTGCAATATCTAAAGTTATTACAATTCTAGACTAATTTGCAATTTATTTATTTGACATGCAATATGAGAGTATAGTTTGAGTTGTAGATTTATAAGGTGTCGAATAATGACATTAAACTGTAAGTATATAAAAACATTTTCTGCAAATTTAATATCATCAATTGAATTATGCACATTTTATACCTTTAACATGAAGTCAATTTGACTTTGCAGCAATAATTACAACAACTTGCTAAGTATGAATCTTTTATGCTACTACTTAATATTTTCATTAACAATTCTGATACAAGAAGTTGTTCGAACATTAGGGTTGTCGTCTAAAGCCTGATTCAATGGTATTGACTATCTGTACAAATATACATTTACATATTTCTCATAATCTCTAGCCATATCTTATATAAATCCAATGATATTCAGAATAGTCGTTTGGTTATATTTAGGAAAAAAATGCGATAAGCTCTATGTCAATAAACTTGAATCTCCAGCTTATCATATTTTAGCCCAAGAAAAGTGTCGAGGATGAGGCGAAGCATCGTTGGAGTAGAAGGTAATCCAAATTGATGACATATCAAATAAACAAAAGGATTTTGGCGCAAAAATCTTTTGTGACGAAAAAAGAAAAATGCATAAGGTCAAACAACCGCGTGCAGAAACCATAGGGCTGGGGTGCCAAAAGATATGAAACGGGAAATCATAAAGTGGCGGATAAAATGCTTTTACAGGACAGGCTAAAAAAGCATTTCCAAATTACCGCAGAAATATTACATCAGATTTACAGGATTCTCTTGAAAAAATTTGATTTAACAATATTTTGATTAGGAAAGGCTCTTATTGCTTAAGTTGACATTAGTTTTATGAAATCATGACATGATTAAGATTCTTCTGCGAAAGTATTTAAATGTTCGTTTTATGTGATTTTGGGGAATAAAAAATAATTAGATAACTTTGAGTAGAATAATTACAATAAGTAAAAAACTTTTCCGATACGTTTGTTCATTAAGCTCGGCGATGCCACTCTATATTAATGTATTGGTCTTAGTTTATAAAGGATATAATATTTATACCCCAAGGACTGAGGAAAAGAGACAAATGGGATTTTGTGTAAAATCCATTTTCATTAAGCTCATAAATAACTTCTTCAGATTAAACGAAAAGCAATATATATTTGGCGTTCGATTTATATTTTAAAATTATTTTTTTGATCACGGACAATCAAGTTTATCCCGGCTCGGTTTAATCTCGCAATAGAGCTAATCAGATTAATGTCCATATTTATCTCGGTATCATAGTGTGGCGGGTTAAATTTAATTTGGAACACGGTCGTGATCTAATAAGTGAAGTTCCGTAGTGTTGTAATTAAAACCCAACTTCGGTTGTTGTATCAAAGTTGGCAAAGATGCTCATCCCTCGTTTGTGTGGCAACGTAATTTATGATACGGAATCAAATTTCAATATAACCGTTTTCAAGTCCCACAAGACTGTCCTGCCAGACCGCAGCTACCCTCGCGGAACTTATCGATGGTTCCTCCCGTGGGGGTGTTGCTGCACTTCGGGAGAGTTCATGAAGATAACATTACGAACAAGGTATTGTCCTGAGGGTAAAGTTGCTTATCTAAGTTTGCTTTTGTATCCGGCTATTGTTGATAGGCTAGCATGATCGATAAGATGTTGAGAAAAGTTAAATAAAAAAATAAAAAAAAATAAAAAAAAGCGTGATAGTGAAATTAGAGAGTGAAAAAGAGTAAAACTCTATTTGTGTATTGTATAATAAAATGAGCAAGCTACTAGTCTAATGGTGAATTTATGCGATGGAGACGGAGAGATTACAAACAATTATTCCTCTCTTCTTGACCAATTGTCTGTTTGAGTTTCACTTGTTGTATCGCTCAGGCTAATTTTCCCTACCCTAGAAGTTTTATATATATTTGATATTATGTATTTATAGACATGGAACGTCTTCCTTGTTTGCATCATCATCTAATTTTGGTCGACTTTTCATATTATTCCATCTGCATTTTTAATGTAAATGACAAAATAAATGCATATGTATTACAAAAGAGTTAACTAAAAAAAAAAAAATACATTACAATATTATTTTAAATGGCGAAGTACTTTAGTTCCATTTTTATATTTGTGTTTAGAATGCATATTTTTAGAGATTTGTTTGTAGTTGTCACACAAGATTTTTTACTTACGAACAAAGACTTTTCGATCGCTAAAAGCTTTCATGTGTCCAAATTAGAATCCGGTAAAAGGGGATTTCAATGCTATCAAATGCCTTCAATATCTATGAATAAATTACAAGACATGACTCCTATCCTTTAATAGCAATTGAAAAATGCACTATTGCAATGGCATTTCAATGCACCGTAAGAAACGAATTCATTCAAATTTATTCCTGATAGAGATGAATTATTAGACGAATTTCTGATAAAATTTAAAAAAAAATTGCGATTTAAACAAGTTTTCGCAAACTTTTTACACGATAATAGGTCATCATGATTTTATTGGCATTCCATTAAAAGAGGTAATAAATTTGTAAATGATAATTTAAATTTCACCTTTCATCACATTGTGAATTTATTACTAGTTTATTACAGTAAAATGTATACAATTTTGAAACAACTTTGTTGACTTCTTGACTTGACTTCTGTCAAGTCAAGTATTTACTTTTTTAGATTCAGAAAATCAGATTAAGTCTGAATTGTCCCAAATTTTTAGCTTCGGTGAACAATTTTCACATAATTTTTAATATAAAACTTAACCAAATTTATCAAATAGGATCATCCAAATATAACGTTTAGATGTCAGTACTTTATGATATTTATACATGATATTTTTTCAAATGACACAAGCTATTTTATATTAGTAGAAAATAGTACAATTTTAGCCATAGATAGGTATATATTGTCACAACGCTTTTACATTATTATTGAACAATGAAGAAGAGATCTATTGTGTTTAAGCAAAATTTTGTTTAGCGATGAAGGTTATTTCATAATGGATGGATTTTGGGATGATAAAAATCCACGTGTTATTCAGGAAAGGTGTTTAAACTAAAAAAACTGTTTGATGTGCATTTTGAGCAAATGGATTCACTTGGCCACATTTTTTCGAAGATGGTGCTGGAAATGCTGTTACTGTTAATGTTGAGCGAAACCAATCAATGTTGATTGAATTTTTAAGTGTTTGTATATTTTCAGTATGACAGCACTACATATCACTAAATTCAAGAAAACATTACAAAAAACATCTAGGCGTCACATTTGGATAGTTATTTATGATAAAATAGGTTATTATCGTGATTATGCCAAAACTTATGTTATGCGCTGCATATATCAAAAGATAATTCCATTTCTGTCTTGAAGTAGCCAGGAACGTAATCAAAGTGAGAGAATCGGTTATGAGTTCGCCCAGGCAAGAACTATTCGCAACAAACTAATAGTTGGTACCTTCGTTTGAAGATTTGAATTCTGATAGCGTCCATCTCCGGCAGCAATGAAACCTGCAAAAGCTACATTGTAGTTACAAATCCGTACCAAGGCTGGTGGACTATAAAGCTCAGGAATATGATATACCTCTCGGAAACGATCTGTTGTGATAGCTTTAATTAAGTTCTGCCGTTAATAATGCTGTCACACCTCGGTTTCACAGACTAAAGCAGACTCGCTCACACCAAAGGATACACTCCATTCAGGCTTTGGCGATTAAGATAATTATTACATGTATAAAGCGCCCCTGGAAACCGTCCTCATTGTCGTCTGCATACGGCAAATTCCAAAAAAACCAATTAGTTTTGAGCTGGCATACTTTTAAAGGTCGTTAATGGGTCACCATGTCCTTTATTTGGCTCCATAGGCCATGCGGAATTGAAATCAACACTGGGGGTAAATTTTATTATGACCGTTTCAGGCACTTAACAGCTCTGAGATTTCATTAACGCAACGTTTAAATACGTGCTCACTAATAAATGGCTGAAAATTAATTTATGAGCACTATATAAACATTATTTGGTTATTAATGGCGCCAACATTGTGAGAAATTCAAACTAGAATTATTTAAAAATTTTAAGAATTCTATTCATGTTGATTTCATTAAAAATTGGTGAATAATTGAATGCATTGATTATGTTGTATGTGTTATAGTCGTACTACTCCAAATTATATAAAGATCTTTAAAGACTTCAAATTAAAATATTATGTTAAGCAATTATCAGGTCAGTTCAAAAGTTTATGTGCATTTTTTGAAAATTTTAAAATAGTATAAATAAAATACAATTGAACATTTTAATCAATGATATATTTTCCTCCACTATTTACAATTGTTTCCTCCAATTGTTTAAAAGGTTTAAGAAGAACTGGGACAAAATTGATTAAAGTGCTTATAAAAGAGTAATTTATGATACCACGTTCTTAAAAATCATAGAAAAATAACTGCAGACAGGATATTTTTCGCTCAAAAACAACTTCAAGTATATCAACCTCAAGATGACTATAAAGAGTTACTGAATCTTTCCATCATTTACTTGGGACGAATTCCTGAAAAAGAAGTTAAATTTAGGAGATTTACTGGTCTTTACCGTGCTAAATGGATGGCTAAGGCTATCTGCTACTTATTTTTTTTAAATTTAAACATCAGTTTAAGCTGATGAAAATGATAAAAGGAAATGAAAACAATGTAAGATATTGGTCTTTTCACAGTCGTAATATATATAAAATACTGGCTTCAAGCCCCTGTCGGTATTCAGTACCAAGAAATGACTTACAATTATTAAAAAATCTGGTATACTTTGAATATATAAACCAAACAATGGCCAAAGTTGCCATGAAAAAAATACTGGGCCATTTATGGTACTTATCGGAAAAGTTGGTGTCTTTTGCATTTTTTGACGGCGAACTTTAAGTTAAAGATAAGAAAAATATGGTAGATGCATAAAGGGTGGAAGGTGAAGAAGATTGATCGAAAAGAAAAAGCATTGATGTCTAACACATCACCGAAAAAAGCATAGAAGATTTTGTGACTAGCAATTCTTTATGATTTTTCCAGATACTAGGTCTCATCACAGTTTTTGAATAAAGATGTTGAAACTTGATCGACGAAATCGACGAAGAGCATTAAAATCTTACAGAAATAAATATCCTAATACAAAAAAATTAACGGTTGTAAATTATGTTTTATTTACACTATTTAAAATAAAATCTAAAAATGGGCACGAACTTTTGGACTGACCTGATATTTATCTCTTCAGTGTTCCCACTAAAACCTATATGTAACAGATGTATACAAATTTGGCAACATAAATTCTTGAAAGTCTGGCTTTTCTGATTAAATTTATCTTAATGAAGATATATGATATATCTGTAGGAGATTTTTAAAAATAATATTAGGAATCAATTCACAAATAGTACAGTAAGACAGAAATGCTTCAGCGTCTGATAAGTTTTCTTTAGTTCAAATTCATGGATGCCATGTTTATTTTCAACAATATTCGTTTCGTCTTAGGAAATCTCAAAAGGAAGGCTTTCCAGGAATTACATATTATGGTTTTCCATTCATGGGTTTCCACGTATGTTTAAGTCAGAATAGAATCGTTTGAATGGAAATTGAAAGTAGGATCATTATTTATAAAGGACATTTGAATAACTATTTTAAATCTAGTCACATCCAAGAAATTAGGGTAAACCCGAACTGATTCGATTGACTGGAAATATTATATTCCCATTCCGATTTTTCAGATTTGCTAGTAGAATGATTTTTTTACTACAATCTGGATTTAGAGCCCGATTTTTTATGATGAGAGTCCAAGATCTAAGCCACTATAAAAAAATTGATTTCGTATAAGAATTATTTTGAATAGTATTAATTTGAATATTATATGAAATTTTACAATTATCTGTATTTATATGATATTTTATTCAATCTGACATGAATTCATGTTTTATTGAAGAATTAAAAACAATATTTGAACGCTTCCAGAGATTCGAAATTCCTTCATCACAAACTGACGTATTATTATTGTAAATTGAGGGCAAAACGATACCATCTCGAAATTGGCGCGGACCGAGAACGGCAAGGATAATAAGCCATAAATACATTTATAGTTTTGAGTTATGATATCAAACAGTGTCTGCAAATAGCCTTCTGATGGTTAGCAATCTGCCATACAATGTTTAATGACAATTTGTAGAGTTTAATATTTAGTTGGCATCTGCTTTATAAGACATAAACGTTAAGCTAAGCTGGTTATGAGCATAAAATGAACATTGAGCCGGACTTAAATTAATACAACGTACGTTTGAGGTTGAAAACTGTTCATTTTTTAAATTTCGGTAAGATGTATATTTTTAATTAAGTTGTCGCTTTATTGTCCTCAAGTGCTTTTATGTGTGTGGGGCTTAAAAAAAGTTTGTCCGTTGTGCGGATCCGAACATTAAAAAGTCGCTTTGTACTTTTTAATTTACATACGCATATAAATCATTCATATTGAACTTCGTACCGAGGTGGGATTAAAATATTTTTTGCTGAAATATATTTCTGACCCGGATTTTAAGGTTCAGCGTGCATTTCAGGAGATTATTTTTTTGCCCAAACAATAATCCTGTGCAGTGCATCCACCCGTTGCAAATTTAAACTTTCAAAACGTGATAACATTCGTTACACATTTGTATTAATTTAACAAGCAAAAATGACTGAATAAAAAATGAATGCAATTTTAAATCATTGGGCATCGATCAAGGATTAAATTGTCTCTATTTTATTCATCTATTGAGAGGGTTTTTGTTATTTTAAATATCAAAAAAGCCATTGAAAGTTTTGTTGTTTAATTTATATACGTTTATGACTATTCAAATATGACTGCCATTTTATTTATATTTATATTCTTATCTATTTCCTACTATTAATCATGGAAAATAATAATATTTTAGCCTTAAATATAAGGCATAAGAATATTAAAAATAGTAGTAAAAAATAGTTTTAAATACTATAAATAAAAAGATCTTGAAACTAGGCTATAATTAGTAAATTAAGCGCAGAAATTGATACTCGTTATAACCGTTATTATAGTGTTATTATGCATGAAGTAAAATTGCATAGGTAAATTTGATAGGGATTTAGCTTCTTCTTTTTCTGCTTGACATCGATATTTAAATTGGAATTCTAGGGATTAATTCGGGAGATCTACGTTAGGATATCATATTTTTGGAGAAGGATATCATATTAAAGGGAGCCGCCAATAATCGTGCGACCAAGGAGTATTATATAAGTAGGAGTATAATTTTGGAGTATAAGCCAATATTTATTACACTGTTTATTTAATCAGACCACTCAATGTTTGAGCAATCCTATTTAGATAAATGCTATCAAAAACCGCGTAAAAATAACCTGATTTCAGCTATTTGAAATTGAGTCAAACTTTTTTCTAATGTAGTCAACGTTTTAATAGTATAAACTACCATTATACTTTTTAATATACACGCAAATCTCTTTTTATGCTATTTCGAAGTTATGCGGGTTTTTTAAAGCAATTTTTTTTCTTTTTTTAAATTTCATAAAGAGTACATATTGAGATATTTTAGATAAAATACGAAATAAATCATCAACACTAACCGAAATTTAGAAAAAAATATAATTTGGCACTGTGTAAATAATATTGCATCTGCTATCACTGAATATACGGCCACGCCCTTTAGTCTAGTTTGGAATTTTTAAAAAAGTGATTTCGTTTTTTTTTAAATTTTTCCAATGTTTCGATTTTTAAACATATATTCACCACAGGAATTTCCAAAATTCTAACTACTTAAGGAGTTATAGCTATTTTAGTGATGCGGCAACTTGCCCGGTCCTACCATAATGAAAGCCTTTAACGCGTTTTTCTCAAAACTACTTTTTTCAACACGGTTCAAACTGGGTACGAATCTTTTCTATATAACCCTATATTATTCCTACCAGATTTATGTCAAAATTTATTTTTTAACTATTTAAAAAAAATTAAAACTGACAAAATAAGGCCAAAAAATCACAGATGTCAGAGTTCTTAAAATTTTACCAATGATGCAAGACGTCCTTTAAATGTTAATTTTTAATTGCCTTATGGTTTTTCTGGTTTTTTTTTTCATTAACTTTTTTTATGCGATTTTGGATATATTTTATATAGCTTTTTCAAAGTTATGCGGTTTTTAAAATCCATGGGCATCTTCACTTTTTTTTAATTTAAGTCATAGATATTTTTGTGCGATTTCTTTTTGGCGATTTTCCGCGGAACGCATCTACTACATAAAAAAAGTTTTAAGTATATATATATCGCATGCTCGTTATAAACGTAAAATATTAGCATATTCTTTGATTGTTTGTATAATAGCTCGCTATATAAATAATTTAATTTGACAAGACCAATTGAAAATCCATCATTAATATAGTTTCAATTCATTTCCGGAAGTATTTGCGTATCGCTCTTTTTTCCACCCCTAGAAAAATATACCACCCTTAAGAGGATGATAAATTTCGCCGTGAATACTGCCGCCATTCGGGAAAATAAAATCCGACTATAAAGTCCATTAACGACTACACGGTCATGGTATTTGATATCCTCGTCGTATTGTTCAAGTCCCTGGTTTACCTTTACGTCCTGAATTACGTATTTCTATTTAATTTCCCCCAGATTATACTAGTTATTTATTGTTGTATCATAGAGTGCTTTTATGAGCTTTTTTATTTCGTATTTATTCTGTTACGGCCGGTCAAAAACGTATGGAGAGATTTTTTCCCAACAATATGCGGTTTTCATGAAAAACGATAAAGAGGATTTTCATGTTAGGCGCTCTAAAAATAGCCCCCGTTATACATAATGCATTTTTTAATTCTATGTTTTAATGTTCTTGGCAGAATTATGTTTTTTATATTAAAATGTAAACAATTATGCATAAGATTTGTTTCTTTAATCACGTTCAAATACCTTGAAATACAAATTGATACCGTGTTGCTTCGATTTTTAATATTAATTTAAACTTTGTAACTATATGTTCACTAGGGGTTGCGAGTGTATGCAAGTCTTAGTATGATGTGTCAGCTTTGGAAGAATCAGTTGATGCTTTCGATCTGTAGATACATATTTATCATTTTCTTTTCAATAGGTTTCCTTAATAATTTTAATAAATATTGTTGAAATTATTTAAAACATTATAAACAATCTTTGTTTCAAAATTTTATTATATTCTTAAAAGAGAGCATAATTTTTTTAGTTCTACGACGAAATATATCCTACGAACTTATTGAGTGATGTGATATAATAATGTATATATGGACATTTGGTACAGTTGATTTACTTATAACTGATTTACTATCAAATGACTGAAATGACTTTTTTTTGCTGAGAATTTTAATGGAAATGGGAAAGCTTAGGACTCAAATTAACAAATGCTCAAACGCATCCACGTCACACGTTGAAGCATTTTTGCATACTGCATACGGAGAGACCGTGAGCTTAAAAGCTCGATCCAAGCTTACAAACGTATCTCGGAACAGTCGCCTCATGCAGGAGGCTTCCCAAAGCCTCTAATGTGCAATAATAGCCGAGTCTATTCAATAAAGCCTTTTTTGCGCGGATGAATGATAACGTATTCATTACGTTCCTCCGGAACCACGTCCACATCAGACCTCAGCCATTCCGGATCCCACACTCACGTTTCCGTTCCCGTTATCCGCACATCCCAAATGACCATTTCCTCTGCTGGTCAGGAAATTCTCTTTCATCCATGAATACTATATGAAAACGGCCTTTCTATTTTTTTATCGCTATTTGCCTCTATATTAGGGTTAAATGGCGATCCGCCTTGAGATACACCCCGATTAAAAGATTTAATCGCTTGGCGCGCTTGAAGCCAATCAAATTGAGCCTGAACACAAATAAATTATGGCATTGCAAAGTTTTCAATAATTTGATCATAATATGTTGATTTTCTTATACTTTCTTACAAAGTTGTGTACCATAGAATAAATATTTGTTGATAAACATTTTTAGAATTTGAAACATTATAATTGGAATTCAAGAACTAACCTACCATGACAACAGAAAAGAAAATTGATTCGATTATTCGGACTAATTGGCGATGAAAGTAGTTTGGATAACAAAGATCCGGATAATCGAAAATAATCATAATTGACAGGGAAGGTATGAATAATTTTTATTTGTCTAGATTTACATACACATACAATTAATTATTTTTTATTACAAAAATCCATTTTGACTTTAAGCTAGATCTTCTTTTGGAAGCTGCCAAATCACAAATACTCAAAGATATATAAGTTGTCTCGAATCACACTATTTTTGATTCTCAAGCCATTTCATGGTGACATCTAAACACTGAAAAACTTTAGAATGTGTCGGACCAATATCTTCTCCCTGGCAAATCTCTTCTTCGTCTTCTCGAGCTTGTTCTTCTGAGGCAGATATTTCTTTGATTATTTTTACATCGTTCAAAATTTGGAATCCAGGATCGTTTGCATCGCAATTGAACCACTTGGTTACCTTTGTCGCATTCAGCACATATGGAAATAAGTGCTATTGCTTCCGCAATGTCTCCTATATCAGGTTCTACCACGTTACTGGAACTTACTGAATGTCTTTTCAAAATTTTGTTTAGGGAATTTTTCAAAGTTGACACAACTAAAGAAATCCAAATATCTGATGTAGTAACAATTTTTTAAATTCATTTTTTTGTGGAAACTGATGACGTAGCGTAGTACGTAAGCAAAAGTGAACACAATTCTCCACATTTTTTTTTGAACAATCGGATAATCGAGGTTCTACTGTATTTGATATATCACCATTGATCTCAATCTAATCAAAGAATATTTAACTTCCACAATATGCATTTTACACTCCAGAAATATTTTTGGGTCCCCTAATATTATCCATTTTTTATTATTTGTAACATTAATTAATCATCAACTTATAATGATGGTAACTATTTATGGGTTAATTATAGGGGCTTTAAGATCACTATAACCATAATCTTCAACTGATTATTTTTTAATCCATTTAAGCAATAGTTTCTCTCAGTTATATTTGATATGCAAGGATCATATCCGTGTTCTTAATCGCATTTGTCGCACATTTACTCCTATTGTTTTCTTATTTCTGAGGGATTTTTCTACAATGATAAGGAATGATTGGTGGATGATTGCTTTGATTTTTAATTTTTGAGGATTCAAAAAAAGTTGCGAATCTGAATGCCTTGTAATAAATTTATTGAATGAGCTATCGATTAAAGCCTGGGTTGGAATTTGTTCAGCATCCAAATAAAATATTGTGATTTCCAGAAATCGTTATCTTGCTTAAAATTTAACTTAAAATTTTGAAAAATGACTAAAATTGACCTTTTTAAAATATCATTTGTTCCAAGAAAGCATAAAGCAATTGTGAGTGTAATATATTAAATAATTAATTAAAATCTGTCGTGCTTAATTAGCCTAAATGTAATTATTTGATATTATTAATTTATCCTTGGAGGATTTCAAGCCACAGTATAGTCACGAGAAAAATAAATTAGTCGAATTTATATCGTTAGGAAAGTTGGAAAATGTCGTATTACAATTGTTGTTATTCGGTTTCAAGTGAGATTTGTGGATGGAAAGTTTGACAATGACATAGAGTAACGAACAAGTGTGGAATGTGTAGGCTTAGATAACGCCTTACGACACGTGTTTCTATGGATTTTTATCGATAAAAGAATTTTCATCTACCGAGTCGAGCTTTCAGACATTTTTAAAAGCTCAACTTTCTTGAGCACATAACAAATTTCGACTCAAATACTTCATACGCATGAGAAATATCTAACAGTAGAGAGAAAATAAGCTGATTTTTTTTCTTTTCAACTAAAATACATTAAAAATGTATTCTACGTTATTATAATGAACAAATTTTACATCTTCAATCGTCATAAAATAGTTTGTACTGAAATAGATCCAAATTAAAAACGACATTAATTTATATGGAAAGTTAAATTTTTTAACGAATATTTCTATCGATTGATCACTTCCTAATTATTTTTAAAGTAAAATTAGTATAAAACCACGAAAAACAATCACCAATGTGTTTAAATACTACAAACGCCAAAACAATTGAAGGTCCGTTCATATCCGAAGTAATTAATTTGTTTCTACTTTCTACATCTGTATTCGATAACTAGAGTGACGTTAAACATAATTAGATAACAGTTAAATTTTATAATGGAAATTTCATCATGGAATATATACATTTTGTAATGTCTAAACGTAGTATTTCTACATGTATGTTATAACTCGTTTTCTTTCTCCATTTCTATGAGAGTAAACAACGCAATCCTTTTATACGAGGAAGTGGAGTAATTACTTGTAAAGACTGATTTAAGCACAGTTTTAGATCTACTGAACATCTAACTTACACTGACTAACTGCTTTCTCCATATATTCCAACTAATTAATTGAAATGTTTATATGTAGACTTCAACCAAAATTGAAACAAGAAGAAACAATCTTTTTATTAAACTGCCGCATCCATTATTGGATGTGAGCGATCTTTATAGGATATTTCTATATATAATCTTTGTCATGCGAAATTTATATTTTTTGATAGTGACTGATGAAATTTATTTTAAGTTATGAGACAAATGATTGGGGAAAACTATAATTTGATTGTTCGAAAGCATATAATGTTTGTTGTATCTTGAAACCAATTTTTTTTCATTATTATGAATCATCCATGACTGAAAAAAATAATGTGATGCTTAATTTTTTTTTTTTTTTAAAATAAGATTGCTGATGTATTGTATAATATATGCTGACTGATATATATTGAAACTATGGCATACTTTTTCCAAATATATTTATTAGTTTCTACTGCTGGATTGTAATTGATGATGCAAAAATCCTTATTTTTATAAATATTTTTCGTTTATTTCTAAAAGAATTCATCATTTTTCTAATCTAAATTTATTTTAACTTTAAGACTTCCTATAACTCTGAATCGTCTTTTGGAGATATTGTATACACAGTAAGGGCTTGATTCCGTGTGACGCTTTAGGGGCTTTAAGGGTCATATATATGCGTATTATTCGTTAAAAATGATTGATTAGTTTCATACGGCAATATTTCAAAGTGACGTCGCAGGTTTAGCTTCAACAAGGAAATAAAATCGAAAGAGCGAAAATTGCCGTGAAGAGATTTTTCCTGGCCACGATAATGTATATGTTCCATAAATGAGCAGTGAATTTATGGCGGAGTGCAAAATACTGCAAAAAAACATTTCATGGCTGAATTCATTCAGGATCGTTTAAAAAATTAATTTAGCAACCGTCAAAGGATAAGATAATATATTATATATGTACATATTAAATAAAAAGATGTATTAACGTGCAAATCACAGGCGATGATTGGTTAAAGTGGAAATTGATTTATAAAATTGTTCTCAGAGATCTGAAGCCCCTTTATTGTGTAAATTAAAGAATACATATTGTTATAGTGGGTTATTTCAAGGAGACTTATTGTGAAAGTTAATGTTTTAATCCGGGTTGTGGATAAAATTTTCACCCTACCAATAAACTTAGGGATCGATAGTTTTTGTGAATAATCATTTAGAGCCAGGTTTTCTCTATTTCCTTGATGCCAAACAAATATTGGAGATTTAATTCTGAACTGTATTGAAGAACTTATTCGCAAGTTCCATAAAATGTAATAAAGCGCCAAAATATATTCCGTGCAAGAGTTTATAATTATAAATAACTTGGGAGATATATTATTAGTGTACCATCATTTTATTTTAAAACATCGTATATGTTTTACTTAAATTTCTATTAATATATTATTGAATATTAACTAGTTTTTATTAAAATATTTTTTTAATAATATAAATATTCATTAAATATAATAATATCATAATCATATGTAAAAACAATCATTGTATTAGCAAAATTATCATTAGGTATTATTTCTATTGTATACTCACTGAATCAGATTAATTTATCAAAATATTATATATACATTTTTATGAGCTACTTACTATTAGTCGTAAGGCAAAAACATCATGACAAGAGACCATTATTAATGGTAACAAGTATAGCGGCCACTTTTAGTCTATTCACGAAGTCGGGAAGACGTATTGTTCCTGTTGGCTTTTTCAGTGCTCTTATAACTGGAGTTTTCGCTGTCCTATAATACACTTGGGTCTGTTTTTATGCAATAGATACGTTTCACGGGGAGTCTCATAAAAAAATAGTTGAACTACATAGAAAATTGAGGGATATGTTCCACTATTTTTAAAAACCGCATAACTTCAAATCAATGCGATAAAATGTACCAAAAATCGCATAAAAATTGATTAGCTTCTTGTATAATCTTTACAGTAAAGAAGGGCAGGATTTTTTTCCACTTAAATATCGTCTTCTATTTCTTCGCTGTCATTTAACATCAAACAAATAATATCATCGTCGTACAAGGGAATATCTTCAAGCAATTCATCGACATCATTTTGAGAAAAAGTATCAAAGCCTTCTCCACCGAGTGGATTTGCCAAAGTAATGATTTCAACTAAGGATGTTGAAGTTTTTATTATTTCGTCATCTGTAACGAATGCAGGCGTATGGAGTTATCTGAGATTCTGCACGTGAAACATTGTTTATTCACACACAAAATTGTTTTTTTTTTCAGGTACAGTCAATAACTCATTCTCTAGTTAATCTAATATATGTTGATAATTGTAGCGCATTCGCATATAAAAAGCTTTGTCCTCTATAGGAAAATGAGGGATAGGTTTCTTTATTTTTAAAAATCGCATAACTTCAAAATCGCATAAAAACAGACCCAAGTGTATATATATAAAAGCAAAAACAGCATATTTTTGTCATCAAGAGATCAAGTAATCAACTACCTTGACAGGCCTTCCACGATCCGATAGTAAAAGGACTCAAGTGAGGCTATCCATCATCGATCGTATGCATGAAATAAAAGCACAGTTCGTGAGTCTATTATCTTGGGAAGAATATATGATAACTGCATATATAATATAAATGTCCATCTCTCGTTTATGTTTCTGCGGGAATGCTTACTAAATTAATAATATTAAATCAGGATGAGAAATTTTAAAATGAGGTCTTTTAATCACTAGTAGAATTCTATATTAGGTTTCTTGATAACATTTATTTAAGCTATGATTATTAATATGTCGGTATATTATGAGGTTTTGTTTTAAAGCGGAAAATTTATGAAAGTATTATTGTGATATTTTCAGGGGTAAAAATGTTTTCTCTCTCTTGACAATTGTATTTTTTAAAATTCAGGAAAAATGGAAATCAAGGAAAAGATTTGTAACAAACTCAAGCGTGCGAAAACATGAAATTACATTAGATTCAAAACTGACTAGAAAAATACTGTCACAAAACGTCCACCAGAAATATAAGTTGCTTATGAAAATGGACTGAAACTAGTTATAGTGAAAATGAAAAAGTCCACAACGAATTCCACTCGCTGTGGATGTAAAGTCAGGGAATTCCCCAGATATTGTAAGAGCCGGTTGTGGAAGCCTCCATACTGCATACAGCTGACATTTTATTGTTGTCATAACGTACAACCTCCCAGCTTCAAGCTCTGCACTCAAATACACCCCTGAATATTCTTTACGAAATCCCTAACCTACTGAATATTCCGTTTGATGAGCATCTTTCTGGGGATACGAAAGCGTTAACGAACGTTAGAAAGTTGCGATAAAAGGTTAAAAAAAACATATCAAACCCACTCGAACGGGAGACCATAAAAACGTGAGCTTGTTATAAAAAAACGTAATGCTGCTCTAAGCCCGTACGATAAAATTAAGTCTTGCATAACACTAATTTATATTTTCGCAGCAGAATTTTCCGCCCAACAAAATCTGGTTGAATTTCATTACGTCATATACGGTTGAAAGTTAAGGAGATTTCCCATATTTTCCGCTTTTAGTGTAAACATCCAATGTCGAAGAATAAAGCCACATTTCGTTATAATGCTAACGACACTCGCCCTTGCTTGACGATGGGGCGAAACACAAAAAAAGGATCAAAACACTTCCAGATGGCGTGACTCGGATACATTTGAGGGTTAAATAGAAAGGTAAAGGTACTCATTTACTGCAAACCTGCGAAAGATAAAGGAAACAATAGCGTAGAGTTGTTCGCCTCGGACCGTTTATGCCACTCGCAAAAAAGTCATTTATACATATATAAAGCACATAACAATACACATGAATCATACTCGCAATATATTTAAGAAACCATCAAGAATCAATTATTAAATTTGAGTTTGGCGAGCCTAATCATAGAATGTGCATAGAATTTTTAAGTGACAATAAGTAATTCGTACTTATTAAAATTGCATCTTTAATTTATGTTATTTGATTGAATTTATGACAATAATTCATTTGAAATGAATCTCGGACGGTCTGTAACATTACATTTTTGATTTTGTGCGCGAAATTAATTAGATTCGGTTTATATTAATAGTAATTTAACATTAATCGTTTGAGCATTGGGAAAAAATTACAGATCAATGGTTATTTTTTTTTCATTAAAAAGGCTTAATTTACCAAGAACAACTGATTAGTGTAACATTCCGTTTATGGTTCATTTAAGTGATTTAATTTTGAGTATGTTTCTCGAAATTAGTCTTGAATAAATGGCTATCATAGCTGAGAAATATATTTATAATCTTATTGTATATATGTGAAAAAATATTAAAACATATCAATAAAATTGGAAGATCGGATTGATTAACATTTTTAATTTCATATTTAAAAAAACCTATTTAAATAGTCATTTTAGATTAATTAAATTTGAAGGACAAGGTAAAACCATGAAATTAAGAAGATTCACATGGAGTAAAAGTGAATAATTTACCCATGAAGCAATCTTATATATTTTTATAGTAATTTAACTGAAATATGTTCCAATTTGAACAGTCACACATTTCAAAATTTTAATCTAGTTCACTTTTTAAATAGTTTGAGCACTAAAATTCTATACAGCGCATAAAATGTAAATCATTAGAAAGTTTTCTAAGTATTCATGTTTTGCAGAAAATCTAATACGTGTTAGTCAATTCAGTGGGTTTTTAAATGGTTTGAACTTGCAGAAGCTTTGAAATAGGCTTCGAAGTGTATAACCACGTTATATAGTGTGCCAAATCGCATTTAGAGCAAAATAATAGAGTAACATCGTTACATTATGGTGATTCAAAATTTTATGAGCTCACATTATCCTGTGTAATTATAGAAAAAGTATAAAGGAAACCAATTTGAGATTTTACTATTTGGAAAAATAATTATTAAAAAATATTTTAGTACCTCATAAAAAGCAGTACTTGCACACACGGATATTTTATAGTGCGTGAACCGTTCGCTGGTACTATTGCGGCATTAGTAATCATAAAATCGTTTTGTGGCCTATCGACACGAACATCCATTATATTTACATCCAAGGATTTACTTTTTTTCGGGAGGAAAGTTCTCAATTACGTAAATGGCGTGTGTAGAAGTCGAAAGCGGATTTTATAACCGATGTTTTTACGGTCCCTTTCAATGCTCCCAGTTTGAACTGTATTCAGTCGCAAATTGAACTTATATTGCATGTAAAGTGTATTGTCTACTCCGAGGAATTTCGCTCGGGGGTTTTTGTTTTATGATGCAAATATATTTTTCATCTTTGGAATAGTAAATTGTAGGTCTGAACAACATATCAATTTTAGAAAATATGTATAAAAAAAATTACAAAGTAATCAATGTGCGCTAAGTATTTAATATTTGACTAAGCATTATGATCAAATTTGATATGAAAATTAAAGTTTTAATTAATAACATAGACGTGGTTAAGTACTAGATTTATTTTTATGATAGCCTAGAATATTTTGTTCGATGGTGCTTAAAAGTTTTTTTTTTATAAAGTGTGAAAAAAACACAAGAAAAGGTTAAAAATTCTAATTATAATATTAAATATTTTTACAATATCTAAAAAATCTGCATTTATACACAAATATGAGCATTGATTAATGTTTTGCCTTTAAAAAATATTTATATATAAATAATAATTAAAAAAATATATAAGCAAAATCCTATGAATTTGTGGAATTATTATATTATATAAATGTCTTATACCTACAAGACTGATGTTGTACCTGTTGTACTTAATATTACAATGCTTTGAAGGTTGCAATACTTCAATTTTCCTGACTACAATTTTAGCCACATCAATCGAAAATCTAGCCACCTTTTATATGAAGTAGACGACGTTTATTTTATATTAATTAAAGTAAATTATTTGTAAATATGAAAGCAGCTTTGTAGATCTTAATTTAATGCCATAATTTACAATTATTCAGGTTGTAAATTGTTATTAATGTCCGCAACATTGAAAACTTGGTAGACTATGATATATAAGCACTAAAAGGAATTTATAATGCTCGATTGAATATAGTTTAATACATAAGCTTAATAGAAATATACAAATTATGGACTGTAATTTTGTATGAAACGATTGCTAAATAAAAGACCAAAGAAACGAACAGCATTAAGTATTAACGATTTTTCTAAACTTTTAACGAAACGTAGCTCTTATCTCGTACATTTTAAAACATTTTTAAAGGCGAGCTTTTACTTAACGCGCTAAGCTTTTAATACATCCTCAACGGCGTTTTTATTTTTCTTATTCGCCGGGATATTCTGAAAATATTTCATAAAATTCTACTTGCCTTAATCTATGTTGGGTATCGATTTGTAATATTATACATATTTACAAAAGCGTGTATTCAATACGCCGTGAATAGGAAGACATACATCCATCTTTGCCTGTGTTTACTTCAAAAAGTTGAACTTGGAAACATGTGTAAAGTGTATGAACCGGATATTCCATATTTCAATTGAAAAGTTTCAGATGAAAACTTCAAAGTTGCAAAGCTCGCGATCAAGTACGATGTTGAATAATATCTCCTATTTGTGTGTAGCAAAATATTCAATGGACTGTATGAAGAGTCCTATCTGAAATGCAGGGAGATAAATTTAATAGAGATATATTTATATCTTGAGCTATTGAAATATATTACTTTTAAACAACCGAGCAGATGGTCGTTGATAAATTGCTGAAATCAGGGAAAATGTATGAATTGTTGCGGTGGTACTTGAGGACATTTATTAAAGATGAAACCGACTTAAACAAACGAAAGAGTAGGATAATAGCTTCAAATATAAATTAAATCATATTTATATATTTTATTCGTCATAAAATATATTCAATCTAATCAATCAAGACGTACGTTTGAACTTTAAGCGAAAAAATAATATGGAAAACTGTCTGTTATTTCCCTACGTGCGAGTTCATATATTATCATATGAAAACTGTCACCATAGGTGTAAATCTTTGCAGAGTTGCTTTCCTGATAAGCGCTGTAAAATATTTGCTCATGTCAGAAATGTTGCTGTAGCCTTTTAAATGAAAGCTTATAAAATTGTGCAGATAAGCGGTTTTTTTTTAACCATAATTTAACATTTTACATATGAAAATTTTACGTGCCTAAGGCTATAAAAAACATTAAAATATTGTACATTTGAAAGATTTTTTTTACTATATCCATTTATTATAAATACCCTTGACGTCATACTATAATCATCTCAAGATTGATTCATTTTAATCTTATTTGGAATCATCCTAAGCACTGAAAACAAGTATAATATTGATTTTCTTACATGATAAAATCTTAATCCATAAACCTATTCATAGCATTGTACTTTAATGGCGTTACTCAACTAAAGAGCTTCTCTTGATCAGCTCTTAAAATGTCTGTTTTTCAAATAAACGCTTATTTCATTTAAATTGTCTTTATAGATACATTTTATTACACATCTTAATCAGGCTTCTTTTAGTAATATTGACATAGTTACCTGATAAAATAATGTTTTATTTGAAGATTCGCATACAAATTATATATACTCTGATATTTTTAATGGCTGAACCTATGATAGTTATATTAAAATGAAGCCTTTCTGCAATTATTTTTTTTGCAAATCTTTGATACTTCTTCTAAAATATGATCTGCAAAAAGGTGGACTTTGGTCATTACTATGGTCAGAATTATGACATGAGCAAATCTTCACATCCTCACTGTTACTTGTTGTACAAAATTATTGCAAGAATTACATCTTCAACGATATATATTTTTACACGAAAAATATTTAGTAAATGGCGATGAAATTGATTAGCTTTTTTAGGGAAAAATTCGAGGAACCATATAAAAAGAGCCAAAAACTAATTTAAAGTGTGACATATAGTAATTTTACAAGAATCGATCATGATTCCAAATAAATATAATTTACATAAATTGACATATTCAAACTTTTTTTAAGGGTGCTGACATAAAAACAGTTGGAAGTTCTAGTATTTTCTTAGTATTATAGAGGTATTAGTATTTTCAGAAACTACAGGTTTATTTTAAATTTATGATAACACGAAATATTCGGAACTACAACGAAGAGCTAGAAACTAAGAAATTCTTGGAAATATTTAGGATCTGCTTCTATCAAAAGTCTCGATATTAAGCTCATCTTCGTGGAAACTATAATAAGCTAAAAATGAATTAAATATTTATGAAATGTATGGTTTTCAAAGTAAGTAAAAATATGTCTAAGAATACTAAAATAATATCTTATTCAAAAAAAGGCTCTGTTACGTTTATATTCATATAAATTCCAGAATTCTGTATCTGAAGTACTTGAAGAAAATATTTTATGGGTGATTCTTATACTATTTTTGCATACTAAAATATTTTGAGTCAGTCCATGGATTCTTGCTATGAAGGCAAATTTAAAATATGAATAATTTGTTCGACCTTCGAACAAATTTAAGATAACGGAAATTCTAATATTTCCAAACGATTCAGGTTTGGTTTTATTTCCAGTTTCTATAAAAGTAAATAGTGAGATAAATTATTTTGAAAATCGTCTCAATAACATCTTACATATTTTTTGCTTGTTTATACATTCATCAATTCGCGTTATTGAAGCTTTTCTGGATACTTCATTAGCAATTATTTTTCATAAAGAGATCTTACAAAATTATATAGAATTAGTTAGTTATAATAGCGTTTTATTTGGAAAAGGTCTCACTTAAAGCTTATTTTATCAATAAAAAATATTCTGCATTTTTGAAAGCGCATTCAATTCAAATAAGTATTCTAAAGACGAAGTTCAAGTATGGAAATAAAAAGTTTAGCGGTCTGAATGGGAACATTGAAAGATTGTTTCCGATCAATTCTTACAGCTATTAAATAATTGAGGCTTCCGCTTCAATTTTCCCGTCGAGCACTGAATTCAACAGACTAAATTTAATCTCCAACAGAGTGTTTCGAATCGAATGGGATTTTCCTCCTCTTTTGGAGTTTGTGCGGGAATGTATAGGAAGCATGCAATCCATAATTTTTATTCAAGTTGCACTCCAGCGTCATTCGGGAACAGGCAGCCACTTGATGATCAACTCTAAACATGTTACCGTAGAACCCATTTATAACGATGATAGACACTTCAAATAAATTAAGCGCTCTGGGCACTTTTTTCAGCATCCGAGAGAGCAACCAGAATATTTCAGTACATTTTTGTGTAGCAAAACGACTTTGTACTGTTGCAATAGGGGCCTTTATGCCTATGTACTTTTCAGTTTTTATGGTGAAGCGCACGAGCAGCATTGAGAAGATATAAAAGTAAAATGTTGTGTGTAAATCACACGATCTAAAATAAAATCTCCATCAAACGAATTCAGCCTTGGTAGTCTATGTTTGGAAAGTCTTTGTTTAAAATCAGCCGTTTTATCGGACAATTAAACCAAATCTTTGGCATGCAATTGCATCAAATTAATACATTTTACAAAAATTTAGCAATATAATCTAGCTGGTTAGTTCTCTTGATTTATCAAATTGCTTAAACAGAACCCCTTGAGGAATAAAAATTGCATTATTTATAATGTTTGTTCGTATTCTTTTATGAATTTCAATTATTTATGCATTTTTAATAAAACTAATTGAATTATCCGTTTCTTGATAATTGATAGATTGCATTTGAATATATGGATGGAATTTGATTTCATGAAATCAAACGCTATACAAATTTCTATTATATTATTCATGTAATCTGCAAAACGAACTCTAAAATCAATGAAACCATTTTCGCAATACGGTTCATAAATCATAAATTTATTTGTAAATATTTGATTGGGCTCTACTCATGGACAATTGACTAAATGTTAGTATAGTTGATTAGTAACTGAGTTTTTATTATAATGTTCGGGTTCAAATTCAGATTGTGGGAATTTTAGAGATAGAACGTATTATTTTCAATCGAGTGTCGCGATCCAGATTTATTTCGATGTTGCAAATCTTGCAAGGGTGCCTATGAATGGTCTGAATTAGCAACAATGATTAAAATACCTCTTTCTTTTTGGTGCATATACGTTTTTAAAAATAATAATATTTGAAACCAAAATAATTACGTCTATAGTCCGATCACTTATTCCCAGAATTACCTACATATAAGGGTTGAGTTGACCAAGTGTTGGTATAGTGCAGGGGTCGGCAACCTTTTGAGTCGGAAGAGCCAAAAATTACAATTTAAAAATTTCAAGTGTTTAAAGAGCCACAATTTTTTTTCTTGCCAACAATAAATAGTACTCGCATAAATAAAGTTTTTTGGTAAAAATAATCTATTTATTCATATTTAAGTAGTATTTTTTAACAACAAATTAGATAATATATATATAATATATAGTATTATTATAGAGTTTTTCAGATTTACGCGAGTCATATTTAAATTATTTTAATTATTAAAACATTAATAAATAGCTGGGTGTTCGATCGCGTTAAGGTTTTTGGTAAAAAATTAAAAAACGAATTTTTTACCTTATCCGATATTTCGGACCACTCGTCGGGTCCATTTTCAAGGTAGTATTATTAGATAATATATATATGGTATTATTAGATAATCACCTATTATACACCTATTAAGTTAAAAAATCAAAATAATTAAACATTTACTTACAACACTAACTTGTACTTCAATAACAAACAATTGAGCAAACAAATTCAATGGAAGCGATGGTTTTGCATGGTTATTCAAGTAGAAATTTTTTTTAAGCAATGTAATTTGTACTTAGAAATAAATAAAACAATAACATACATTTGAGCAAATAAATTTAATGGGAGCGATGGTTTTGCATGGTTTTAGAAAATTTGGATAAATTTGGCTCATAACTTGTTGTTTTAAGTTTCAAACACGACTCTAAATTTTCATTTGTTAGTTGGCTTCTTACTTTACTTTTAATTATATTCATGCAAGAGAACGCTTAGGCCCAATCCACACTGTGGTGCCGTTGACGGTTCGATCTCGCTCCGATCCCGGTCCGATCTAATGTTCTTACACAGGAAACAGTCAGAGTATTCACACTATCGGATCGTTCCGATTCCGTTTCTTGTGTGAAAGTGTTTGACCGGACCGAGACCGAGAGCGGGATCGAGCCGTTAGCGGCACCGTGGTGTGAATCGGGCCTTACTCTTGCAAATATGTCGATCCGAAGATAGTCAGGACTCCAAATGCCAAATTCTTCACCTCACTGTAGCAATCTGGAAGACTATTCCATGCGTCGAATATAAGTGCCTCAACTCGCGGCATTTCTTTTAAAGTTGTCCACTTTTATTGCGTTACGTATATACATTTCTGGACCTCCAACTCTTCCAACTTGCTTTTCAACTCTGTAAATTTTCCACTCCATAAAGCTTTACTTTTTAAATTGATCAATTGCATTTCTAGAGATTCAGTATCAACTCCAAATGGCTCAATGTAGATTTCGTTACTATTTGTGTTGAGAGGACTTACTATGAATGCTAGAATGGCTTTGTTGGTTTTGAATTGCTGAAATCTGTCAGAAAATTCATCTTTAATTTTTTTTATAACTGTGCTGATGTAATTTGTGTCAACAATCGCACTGGTTTTAGTGCGATATTGCTTTAGAAAATGAAAATGAAGTAATTAACCGCTCTGAATATCTTCTGCAAAAATAATTATTTTTTCATCAAAACAACTCAACTCTTCTATTAAAACATAGGTTGGGTTTTCCTTTCCTTGCAGTTTTAGATTCAGATCATTTAATTTCCCCGTGATATCTACTATAAAGAAAAAAAATTGCAACCATTTTTCGTTCTCTAATTCAGGGTGATTAATATATTTTTCTTTGAGGAATGTGTTTATTTCATCCAAGCACAAAGTAAAACGTTTCAACACCTTACCTTTGGAAAGCCATCGCACTTTATTCTGAAGAAGGAGGTCGGAATACTGAGTATTCATTTCGTTCTAGAATTCTTTAAACTGACGATGGTAGAGTGCTTTTGACAAGATGTTGTTAACAATCTAGATTACCAAAGTCATGACCTGAACTATTTTGGCCGGAAATTTTTGGGCACAAAGCGCTTCTTGGTGTATTATGCAGTGAAACGTAAGTATTTCGTGGTTTATTTTGCTCTGAAGAATCGTTATTGTCCCTATATTTCCTGTCATACTTCTGGCTCCATCAGTTGCTATCGAAAATATTTTATTTAAATTGATCTTATTATCTTCGAACCATTTTTGCACGTTATTCTCTATATCTTCCCCTCTAGTTTGTCCCGAGAGCGGTAGCAATCCTAGAAGTTTTTCTTTTTACCTGACAAAAAGAGCCAAGTTTGCTGTGTCTTTTATGTCGCAATACTCATTTATAGCAAGTGATAAAGCAGAAGCCAGTTGAATGTCTTCCACCTGCAAATATGTTACATTTGAAGACATTTTAGCTATTCTATATTGTACTGTTTTAGCGGATATTGGCAAATCTTTGGTTTTTTTTCGAGATTTCTGGTTTGTAGTGAAGTTTCTCTCTAAATTTGATTTCGTATTGTGTGCAAGTTTTTTGTGGCAAATGAGACAAGATGGGAGGCCATCTGAGTTGAATATGAAAGCGAACGACTTCGTCCAATCCCGATTGAATTCTCGATGCTCTTCTTCAGTTCTTCTCCTTTTTTGAGTGGATGCCATGCTTGGAGTAAAACTGTGATAAAGAGCCGCAGCTTCACGTCCAAAGAGCCGCATGTGGCTCGCGAGCCGCAGGTTGCCGACCCCTGGTATAGTGGATTAGATCCTGGACTCTTATAAAGGTTCGGGCTCAAATCCAGATTGTGGAAAATTTTTTCACCGTACCGACAATTAAAATTATAAATAAAATTATAATTTATATATAATGAAAAATTCGCTACTCTCTCATAGATTCTCTCCTCTCCTACCTTTCCAAATAATCCTATCCTTACTTTACCACGTGTGGAAGGCAACGGGAAACCACCACATTAAATCCTTTCCCTAGTAAAATCTCCTATGGAGATCGCTTACGTCCGGTGGTTCGGATATGGCGCATTAAGAAGAAGAAGGGTTGAGTGACTATATTAATATTATAGCTCATATTTTTAAATGAAAAATGGAATTATTTTGAAAATTCTATTTTCATAATAAGAATAATTATAATATAATATAAGAATAGAAAATTAAATTTCTATTGTCATTTTTAAAATTTTTTTTTTCTTGGTTAATATTTTATTATTATACATATGTATATTTTTTCTAAAAATTTTGTTATTCTTACTATTTATCTTTATTATTTTTTATTATACATTTTATTTCATTTCATTTGTTTTTATGTAATATGGCGTAAGTTGTTTTTAAATGTCTACATAATAAAAATAAATCCTACAAACTTATTGAGTGATGTGTTCAACTTTTTTTTGAGGTAATATTTCACAATTACTTTTATAGTCTCATTTCCAAATATTTTGAGATGTTTTTTTATGGCGTATATTTTTTTCCAAAAATGTGGTCGCCAGACATCTATAGATTTGAACCCAAGATAGTTGAGTTCCGAGTTTGATGCTTAATCGCAGGTCTACCTACAGGTAATAAAAATATCTGAAAATTTGAAATATTTTTGATCTCCAAAGAAACTTAATTTTAACTTAAAACTTCATGGAAGATTTCTTTGTTATTCAATAATAGTACATATGTACATTGACTGCGTACTATAAAAGTTAATACATCTACATAATATTATTTTTAATGTTTTATGTTTAAATAAAAAATATTAGTAATAGTTAATACATATATGGCTATTATAAATTTAAGATTAGACCTACAAAAAATTGAATTAAAATGCCTTAAAACGAACTATTTACTCGAAGGGATGTGGTATGTAATTCAATTTAGAAAAATGTAACTTTTTAAATGATTTTATAGTTGAATTCGTATTATTTTAGTGTTAATCGAATTTCCATTTATGTATATTAAATTTAGGTTGTATAAAGTTGTTTTCATCTTCGTATTAGAGCCATGTACTTATTAAAGCCATCTGAATGCTCTACACTCCAGCTCTTCAAATTAAGCTTAGAGTCTATTCACCTATCCTACAACTGTTGATTTCATCATTGCGAATTGAGTTATGACATTAGAGCCTGAATGGTAACAATTTGGATAAAAACACTGCGAGAATATTTTCGACCCCGTATACCCATAACACTAAACAGGGCAAGTTAAACTTTGACAATATTATGAATGGGACATTAACTTATGTTTCCTCTTTGCATCTAGCCAAAGAGAGGAGAGAGCGATTCGTTCGCCTGTGCAAAAGTCCCATTCAGAATGTCCCAGAAAAGTTTGGTGCAAAGAAAGGAGGACCAACTTTGCTTGTCGTTAGTTGAAAATCTAATTAAAGTTGAAATTTTATAGAGCGCACCTATTCATATCTCCTCACCTCGAGGAGCACCACTAAAGCAGCACGTCTCAAATTTTTTATCCTTTCAAATTTATTTCCTCCCCTTTTGGAGGAAAGAAGTTGAGGGCGGGAAACTTTCATCGGGGACGTCTCCATTCAACGGTCTTTAACTTCCCCAGGGTCGCGGGATCTAAACAATAAAGACATCCCCATTGTCTCGTAAACTCCGACTGTTTACGAGGATATCACAAATCATAACGTGTAAAAGGTCACACTTTACCACATAAAAACATGTGATGTGTGCGTAGACCGACATTCCAGAGACCACATTTACATAATTATCAATTTTGACCACAGAATTTGCAAATGCGAGAATTAATTAGCAAGAGAACGCCTCAATATAGCTAAGACTGTACGGTTAAAATATTTGCGTGGAATTTCGTAAACTCTCTGAAAATGCTTGTATTAATAAATTCCTAGAGAATTTCATGCCTGGTCATAAAATAATTACGCGAAAAAATTAATTGAAATTAGCAAGAATTTGGCTCTTCTTATCAATAGCTAAAATTTACTTAATTTTTATCAGTAAAATCCAATCAGTATTATAATGTAGTAATCATTGGGCTCAAAAATATATTAATATTTACTAAATTCATGAATTTAACTGATTTTGAAAGTAATTAATTTAGTATAAATGAACATTTTCATTGTATTTACATTCCGAGAAAGCTTAAATAAATACAACAATCTCAATAAAGTGATATCCTTAGGCGTATCATTTATAATTTTAACATAAACAACGTTGTAGACCATGACGCTTCCAATGAAATATATTTTATTCGACGTATCTTTGCTATGAAATCAATTATATGTTTACATTATAAAATATATTATTTTATGTATAAACGATTATATGTATTAATACTGGTTGACTTATAAATGGTATAAACTACCTAACAGCTAAGTACATAGTAGTAAACGTGATTTCCCCCCTTAATGGACATAACAATTGCCTACCAATTAAATAAAAGTTGAAATTTCTTTTCTCTCTATTTGTTTTAATATAAATGTTTTAATTTCCTACAGATATTGAACTTTAACACTTTTAGTGCCGGACAACGATATATCGTCATTGTAGATACTTTTGGGTGCCAACACTGATATATCGCTGTGTATGCAAAGCGCTTCAATATTATCATTACGAGAGAACTCTGCCTTAAAATAACTTTATAGACCGTTATATCAAAGTCTTATTTATTAAATGAGTTTATTTTGAAGAAGTTATTTAATGTACAATAACGACTGTGAGCAGAAATCTCAAGTTTCCTCGCACAAAGCATATTATTTTAGCTTTTATTACCTTTAGTTTTCTGTTCGCACTGAAAGAGTTAAAATACGCATTATTTGTAGTTATTTTGCAATAAAAGTTATATTTACTATTGGATAGAACAATATATCGAATAATAAAAAGCTTTATAAATTTGCTGTGCTCGAAAATTAAGAATATAAACATGTAAAATGAGTATGTATTGAAAAAAGTATATAAAATTAACTTCATTCAAAAGTATATTTTGCTGTGCATTTTTAGTTTAGATTTACCAAAAATAATGAATGGTGATGAATGCGGTAAAATGTAACGACACATGGACAAGTAGATGACACGTGTTAGGTCCAGAGCTTAAACGTCTCATAACTTTCTTCCTTTTGAAGGGAATATTTAATATACCATTGATTACTACAAAGGCCTATTTCCAGGAAAGCCTCGCCCGAAACAGTGCCGTAATTAATTTGATTATATTGTCATCAACTGATTGACTTTGCCGAAACGGGCTTAAAAGCTCTCCACGTTTTGCTTTGTGTTTTTTGGTCATTATTTTTTTATTATGCCTAATTGGGAAAAATCCTTTTGTGAAAATTCAGATCGGCCATTTTCAAAGGGTTATACATCTACAGATCATTGACTTGTTTGAATCGAAAATATCATTAAATCATTATATACATAATAAAAGACACGGAGTGATGAAACACTCTATGAAATTTCACTAATGGAAAATGAAAATTATGGGAATTAATTAATCATCAGCGGCAATAAGGTCGTTCATCATGAAAATTATGAATCATTACGATATACATTTAGTGCAGCGACCATTTGATTTATGATACGAACAAAAATGCAAATGTATATTTTTAAATCCTCGAATTCCCGAATCGGGCCAACAGAATACTAAATTATAGGGCTTTTAATGAGTAACGTTGAAAGTGTGACTTTCGCCCAGTGGCGGCCAGATTGATTTATTAGGTCGGTAACGCGCATAAATCGCAGATAACAATGGGTAAGCATCGTTTAACAACTCAATGGACTAATTATATAATTTTACCAACAGCTTTGGCTGCATTAGGCTACGGATTTATTGGCACGTGGATGTAGGGGGTTGGTCGGTTCGCGTGCAATGACCATATAAATTAACCCAAGTGGCTTGATCATGAAGATACATAGTTTTATATAAAGCCCACCGGACAATTTGTTTCGCTCTTCCACTAACGAGGTTCTTCAGATTATAAATATAATGATTCCGAGAGATAAGGTCGTTTATGATCTTATCGATCGTAGCTCCTTACGCTTCCTTAACCCTTTGAGAGCCGGAATATGGGGCTTTGAGTGGTTCCAAGTATCAACCGAGAAAGAGAATATTGGTTAATTCCTTCCAACGATTTTTAGTCGGCTCGGGCAAAATTCAAGATTAAGTATCATAAAGCCTTCACAAACATTTTGAATAATCGTTGAGAAACATTTAACATCATTGTTGATATAACAGTTCAGATCTTTGATATATAATCTAATAACATTATTGATACCACATCTTATTAGAATCATGCTAAATATCGATAATATATTTAATGTTTAAATCTAGCATATTCAAGTCAGACATTCGTTAAGAGATTATATAAGAAGATTAATGCATGCAAAGTGAATTCTCTATGCATTTATTAAGATAGGAATGCTTGCTATTCAGATCACTATTGGTTCTGGATAATTGGGAACGATTGTCATGACTTGAAGCTGTGTGAAGAAGAACTTTATTCATTTTAAGTCCAATCACTATAAAAAAATATATATGCAATAAATTTCATTAAATTCTAATCGACATAAGAATATATTGATAAAATAACACCATATCATAATCATGTACACTTTAAAAATATTAATATGAAAATCAATTTTGCACGTCTTTTAATTAGGTTTTAAACACAAAATATTTTTTACATAAAGTTCGTAGCTTTTTTACGTAATTAGTAGCTTTTCTTTGCATAAGCGATATTATAATGATGAATAAAAGTATTGATTTTTGACGAGTTTTTGGCTCCCAAAGACAAATATATTTTTAAAGAAAATTTTTACTTAATGTTAGCATTGATACAATATGATCAATGTAAATAATGATCATTTTGTAATTTGAACGATTTACAATTAATAATAACAGAGTATCATTACAGTTTTACAAAATCGGACATTTCATATGAAAACAAGAAATTTTATATAAATGGTATTTGCTGTCATTTATTTAATTGAAAAGTAAATTATATCTTATTTTCGCTCACGATATTATGTTTTGGATGTATTTAAGAATTCCTATGAGATTTACAAAGTTGAATTAAATCTAATATTAATACGTTTGGAAGATTGGAAGCATCAATGTTCTCGATCGATACAGTTTATCCTTTTTTTTCCCTTCTTAAGACTCCAAATTCTATTTTTTATACATATACTGGAGAGCTTTTGGTCTCCTACAGTTTAAATAGGCACAGAAATTTTGCAGCAAAACATGAATATGCAAACTATTTATATTAAGGAATATCTGCAATTTAGCGCATTCAGATAAGCATCGCCGGCAATGGGGGTAAAACGTTGGATTCCTGTTTATGAATTTAAATTTCAAAACAGGTACAGAGCTTATTGCGATCGAAAGTCTTGTATGATTTTTTTAAATATATATTCACAAGCGCATATTATAGAGTATAATATTAATATATTGACGTCACGGAGCTCGAGGGCAATTATTAGAGTTATCGAAGCTTAAAATCTTTAAATATATATACTTAAAGACTGCATAATTTAGATTTACTACCTATTTAATGTGACTATTATGTCAAGCTTAATAGGTAGCAGCTGCAATTTCAATAGGGGAGCTTAAAGCTTTTAAGATGCATGCAGTTCACCTAATCCAGCGAAATTGAATTTACGGGAATTCATCTCTGGGATAACATATTATTATACTGTAGTTTAGTATAAAGAATAGTAATTTTAACAATTGTTAGGAGAATTGCCGTAAATATACTATTAATTGAGTGAAAAATAGGGATTTATTGATTTTGATATGTATAAATTAATTAATGTGTAAAACATAAGGTTCTTATTTGAAAATGAATACATACACGCAAGGTGGTGAGTTGTCCTCCATCTTGAAGGATGTAGTGTGGAAGACTCTTGTGGCAAATTCAGAAACTCTGTAAGGTCTTCTAAGAAGAACAAATATATTACCTTCGACGACGCGAATTGAATATATCAACGTCGACAATCTGTCTTAAGTAACATTTCAATGCTAATAACAAATCCAAGTCAAATTAATTCAATACGTACGTGCATGTATTAAAAAGATGGCGGAAATAATAAGGGTTGAATAAATATGACATTTTAAGGTCTAATGTATTTGTTTAAACAATTAATTTAAGTCAATCCTTCAATTAAACAGTGGAAAACACAAAAATGTCGAGGGCAAATGAAATAACCTTTAAAATTTCATTAATGTGACATTTATTTAAGGCAATATATAAAAATATTACATGATTTAATAAAGCAAATTTACAACAGAAAATATTTCAATTTTATACAAATGATTTGCGGATGAATGTTTGATTACGCTAGTTATACAAGAAACAGGCTAAATTGTTAACATTTCTAAAAAACAAATTATTTACAAATGTTTTTACAAGCTTTCAAGGGTTGAAATGATCATGTTTGTATGTGAGTTCACATAAAGCATTTTAGATTTATTTTGATCATTAATTGGAAGAGGCAGGGCTAAGGATATGAACAAATTTATAATATATTCATATTTGCGTAATGGCTAGGTCTTATTCCTAAAATTATTCCAAGTTGGCATTGACATAGCAATAAGAAATAATTTTTAAAATATTTAAATAAAAATAGTAAATTAAAATTAAAAAATTCTCAGCCATCACCTTTCCTTGGTTTTGAAATTACCCTTTTTATTGAATTTATAATAAAACCACTATCGAAATTGATGAGAACATGTACTGAATTTAATTAATTATTGATAAATCATAAAATTGTATCTTTAAATTCACAAGGCTTGCCAAATATGTTTTTTGTGTGAATCTACATAATCGTTATTAAAAGTACGGCAAAACTCCTACCCTAATTCAGTTTGGGCAAAAAGAAACAAGTCTTTATCTTAGGAAGAAAAAAAAAAACAAATTCAACAGACGTGGAAGCTTAAAAAAATATTTGATGAATAAAATCACGAAATACTTGTATTCCAAAGTGGCTATCGTCAAAGACCTATTGGTATGATTGGCAAAGTTGTATGTAAAAATGCAAAAACATCCTTCAAAGTGTTCTAAGTAATGTGCGTTTAATTTTTTTATACGATGAAGCATATTTTCGAAATTTCACATGTGTACTCAAACAACAAAAAAAATCATCAAAATCATTAAAAATAGAGGACATAATTTGAGCAACATTTTTTCATAAATAAATCTTTCATTGATGTAAATTTGTATTGATGTTTGAATTTAGGGAGAGAGTTTTCCCGCGTCTGAATATCGAATGATTTTTAAAATTTAAAATCATATTTTTCATATTAAATTTATCATAAGTATTCTACGTATTTATTATCGTTATATATACATTTTAAATAGCAAGGAACTTTTTCAGCTACTTAATTACAATACAGAATATTCTAAGTTTGATGATAGACAAATCAAGCATCCGATGATTTATCAATAGTTTAATGATTAAAATATTATGTCTAAAAATATAATATAACACTTACAAAGACAAATTATTCTTAATCAATTCAGGCTTCGTTTTTATTCTAATTACTTAAATATATACCAAAAAAATCTAGTTTCATCAATCCATGATATGTTTTTCAGAATCATTTTTAATATTATTTATTAAAAGAATACTGCTTGTTTTGATCTTGAAATGGAATATTATTGTGGGTTATATACATTATTATTTTCAATAGCACTTAATATTTAAAGCACATATTTTTTTCTACGAATGTCCAAAACGCTATATCAAAAAATTATTTGATTATCCCTATTATGGCGTGGGTTAAAATTGCACCATAGATTATTATTGATTCTGGTCTTATTATGGCTTGATGAGAGCTATCATCGTAATCCTCGTCGTCGATCTCTTGAGTGTTTCTCATTTTTAAATCTGAAATATAAAAATGATTACAGTTTCATATATGAAATTAAAAATAAATTTGAATTAAATTTCTTCTTCAAGCATCATGAATGCTCTCCAAGTATTTTATTATAAGATTTCGCCATAAATTTGTTTTATTATAAGTTTAATGGCAAATAAAGCAGTGTATTTCCATTTCTCATAACAGCGATTTCGTTTCGGTCGGTTCGCCCTCGCACAATCGTATTTTTTTTTGGGTGCGAATTTCACAAAACACGGGATTTGCGGGTTTTATTTTCTTCAAATTTCACCTTTGTCGCATAGAATTTTTGCGTACAAATTTAAACAGTCACTGATCAAAGAAAATCATTAAAACGTACCCTGCGAGCCGACTATGCCGTCCCCGATGTCGTTTGAGTCCACCACGTTTGAGGCCTTGCGATTTTTCCCTGCAATGAAAATTTGATACATTTGGAACCTGAATATGCTTAAATAATAAAATTTATTTTCATGCTTTGTTTAACAAAAGGAATTCGCAATTCAGTGTGAGAAAATCTGTTATTTCAGATACTTTTTTTTGCTCTTTGATTCCCCTTTAGTCGTCAAAATCTTACCTCTTTTACTCGTCGGCTCAGTATCCGATTTTTGTGTGGTACGGGCAATAGCTGTTAACATAAAATATTATGGTTAATCTATTTTAATATAAATTAAATCCATTTTGGGTTTTAATAAAATTTAGAAAAAAATTGGACATAGTTTTTTTTCTTCCCTAAGAAATAACATATAAAATAGTATATATAATCGGTAGGTATCGAAGATTATAGCTGAAGAATTCAATGGTAACTTGAATTTGTTAAACTGGAAAAGTGAATCTTCTATCTCAGAAAAATCAATATGATTGTCTCAAGAAATTTTTCTTTACCTTTCAAAAGAAGCTGTTCAATCTTTAAAATCATCTGAATTTTCTATCGCGATGAGGAAGCTCATCGCGATAGAAAATGTATTAATTTCCCCGTGAATATATTATTAGTTTATCCCGAAAGAAGTCAATATAAAATATGATAATTTTCACTGTTAACAACTAACTCCTACCTCTTTGGCATTTTTTTGTATCTTTTTCTTATAGAAACTGGATGGTTCCAATTAAAAATATGCATCCAAATGATTTTTGCCTTTTAATGAAAGCTCTAATGATCGAAATATGTGGTAATTTATTATTAGCTTTATTCATCCCTTACAAGAGCAGATACACGTGAATATATAACTTTAGAAAAAAGCTTTGCTCTTATTTTAATATTTATTAGATATATCTTATTAAGTTTATTACTATTAGTTAGTAGTTGTAAGGGACGCTTTTTGTGCCGTGAAAGCCTCCTTCAAATTTCTCCAAAATTACTCTGTCTTGTGCCAGTTCGATGTAATGTTTTCCAAAATTTGGAGGGTGGTTGTCTATATCCCCCGCGTTGATGAGCCGTATTGGGGGAAATTTTTGGTAGTTTTTTTTGACTTGTTTCCTTAAGTGAGTTGTGACTGTGTGATTTGGCGGTGTTATTTCTAATTCTCTCTTTTTGTTTCCGCCCCTCTTTTTTCTCCATCATCTGTGTATTCTTTCTTTCTAGAAGATTTCCGCACTACTAGTTTATCATATCTTAGGAAGACATGGCTCCCTGTTTTTTCTTCTTTTGTTCTATTAGTGTCTTTCTGGTGACCATAACTTGAGGTGGGAAATCCTCTTTTAAATATATGATTTTTGATTTCATATATTTTTGGTTTTTCAGTATATCTACTTTTCTGCTTTAAGTATTAAAAGTTACATTAGGGCTCAATCTATTTTCGTTGTTGGGCACATGCCCATTCTTTGAACCATTTTTAATTCTGTCATAGCACTTTTTACATTAATCTCATATTTTATAAGTTGTAATTTTTTTGCTCCAGTTCTTCATAACCTCTCTACTCTTCCTTTTCGCCAAATATTATAATGTTTCTTTGTCATCTATTTTTTCTTCTAGTTCAGCATTCATTTAATTAAATGTCTGATTTGTTTGTATTTGTAATTCTTTCTTCAGACTTTTTCCTAGTCTTTTTTATGTCAGCTCTCAGTTCAATAGATGGTAGGTAATTATAAGGTGCTAAATCTGGAAAATATGGAGGAAGTGGATATGAGTTTTTAATAGTGAGTTTGATTTAATGTGGGCGTGGGTTATCATGCCATAAAATAACTTTTTTCTTCAATTGAAAAACTCGATGGTTTTTTTTAGCAGTTTTTTTTTGAGCATGTCTAATTATTGACAACAGGTTCCTAGTAAATAATTCCATTCATATTAACAACACACAAAATAAATTTTCGAAGTATCAATCTTGGCTTGGACGACGGGTTTTTTTCTTCTTAACAAATCATTGTTTTTTTGCAATACTATAAAGAATCCATTTATCATCTCCAGTGACACTTTTCAGGGAAAAGGTTGTGTTATTTGCACACAATGCGTTTTAAATAAATGTGAACTTCTTTCTTTTTGTGATAATTCTTCTATTGATCAATGAATTTTTGATTCAATCAAATATCGCATCGTATCTACAATATATCAAAATTTGAGTATCATCCTGTAATTTTCTCTGGTCTGATTTAAATATATTTATCATCAAGACTGGTCCATATATTTCGTTGATGGTGACATTGATCGCATTTTAAGACCCGATTAAAGAAAAAAAATGAAGAAATACTCTTCGATGGCTTTGAGATTCACCATATTAACCATTTACAATAAAATAAGATTCATAACAGAAAAAACACAGAGATATTTCTTCCACCGGATCTGGACACAAACTGGAGTTAAAAGGAGATCATCCGGAAATAATGGATTTCTTTATGGATAACCTTATATATATATTTAGCTTCAGGATATTTAAATTAGTGTTGCAAGTTAGTTATTCAAAGGCATTCCTATATGACTTTATTAGTTGTCATAGTCCTTACGAAATGAGGGTAAACTTGCATCAAGACGAGCAATCTGTAATATTAATATCACCCAATCTCCAAATTCTGTTAAACTTTCCTTTAGAATCTGGTTTTGAAACGATTAAATAAAATTAAAATCCGGAATCTATTAAACTATACCAATTATGATTATTACATTTATCAAATTAAGATTTTGAAAATATTGACGAATATTTAGATAATATATTTTTTTTCGGATGCGATTATAATCAGCAAACTTTTATCAATTACTGTACTCTTTTAGAGTCTTTTAAAAAGATTTTTAAGTCAACCACACCGTCATATTTTAATGTCTTAATTATTCTATCTTATCAAGTTTTCCAATAGTAGTTTCAACGTAATGGAACTGCACTAGCTCTTCAATGGTGGTTCTTTGAATTAAGTTGTCGGCGAAGTTCAACTATGATATATTACATTCTATTATGATTACTGAAATACTGCTCGGTATTACATTCAAATATCTTTGTTATATCATACATATCATTTTAAATAATGGTGTTGATAAATATTTTACTTAGTATATTGTTTAATATACTCGTAGATTAGAAAAACAGAAAAATAATCAAAATTTTAAGACTTAACCCATAAATTGAAAGTAGTTATTATTATTGACATTAGTCAACAATTAGATTGAATGAATGAAGATTTCATAAAAAAACGGATTATTTTTATTCATTTAAGGATAGGATTGCTTTTTTTTATTACTTTCTGGTCTTTGTAATATTTAATTTTAAATAAACCCAATGGATTTAATTTTTGTGGATTTTTTTTGTTCATTCGTCAAGTTTTTGTAATAAATATATAAACACCTCTGACGAATATGATTTTGCTTGATGTACAAAGCGGAAAACGTCATATACTTCTTGTTTATAATACTCGAAAGGCGTTGAGTAGAGCTTAAGCTTATGGATTTAGTTTGTCGAGCCGAGGATTAACGTCATTTTCTCTATAAATATGAACTTTTAAGTGAAATAATTTTCGAATACAACGCAGAATATGTTCTTCTTTCATGGCAACTTGGGAAAGATTTTCGTGATAACTAGAATGTGCTATTCAAAGTCTCGCGATACGTGTTTGTATACCGACGGTGCAAAAAGTATTATGAAAAAGTTAAATTGCGGACCCATATTTTTTGGTTTCGCATTATCGCAAAGCAAACGTGCTTTTCAAATGTCATTAAAAAGTAAATTGCTACAGCGCAGCATCCAGGAGCTTGGCTTTGAGCAGGAATAAAAGGGAAACTTAAACATGTATTTTTCATCGCTTTCGAAATTCAGGCGAGTTTTGTGGGATGTCGAGATGGACCGCTCCGCAAAGAAGTACACTTGAGCGACGACCATCAACATTTTTAATCCAGTGCCCCTCTTATAGCCCCATTTTCACATTTGCTACTTTTATTGCCCCATAAAAATATTACAAGGGCCCATAAATAAGGAAGGAACTTATTAAAATTTATATATTCGGCGAAATCAGTTGCGAATACAAACTAGAATAACATATAATATATTTGTGGCGCAATAATTTACTACTTCATGGTGCCCATAATCGGATCGATATGAATGCTACATTTTTTAAATTTAAACGCATGATCAATACTTACGGTATACTTTGATTGTTCCATCCGTATCACCTAGTGAATTCTTAGAAACACAATTGTATGACCCAAAATCTGAGGGCGCCATCGCTTTTATTGTGAGCTTCATGTGTATCTTATAAACGTTGTCTAGCAGCACTGGTTCATATTTACCACCTGAAAAATATAACTATTAATTATCTTTATTTAAAAAAAAATATTGTACATTTTCCCTATATAATTTTACACATACTTTTATATAAATGTATTTATAGGGGTACAAAATAAAACTTTAAACAAATTCCTACAAAGCCCTCAAATTATTCCTTAACCTGCTTTACGACTTAAAGCTTTTCCCACGGAATTAATTTTTCAGGTGGTGATTTTCCATTATCATCTACTAAAGAAAAGTTAGGATAACGATTATTTAAATAGAAAATTTAAGTAAAAATAGTTAAATAGCCAAACGATTATTATCTTTATAAATTATATTTTAATTATTATTATAAATCCCCACCGATTTGATCTTTTTAAAACTAGAAAATTAGGACAAATCTGGATTAGGACGGTTGATATGAAATATGAAATCTAAGATTCAACCCATCAACATTTATACAGTCATCGCGTGTACATATTAACATTATTGGTATCCTTGGAGTCCTTGAGTATTGATATAAGCCGATTCTAATGTAAAAAACGTCTCACATAACAAAATGCGTACATATGCAACATTTTTATCATACTTGTGTTATTTTCTCTAGTGTAAACAATAAGTTGACAAAGTTTTATCGCAATCGGATTAAAGGAAAGGCAGCGCATTAAATACGAACAAACAAACATTATTTTTTATATGTTAGACTATACCTATGTTACTTGCGCAATCCTTAGCAATAAATTAACGAAGATTTATTGCAATCTGATAAACGGTATGGCAGTGCATTACATACGAACAAACAAAAAATATTATTTTTTATATATTGGATCATCCGATGGATTCAATGACCGAAATATCCATTTGAAAATGATTCTATCTAATTAAAAATAAAATTTCTCAAAGTATATTTTGTAATTTAAATAGGCCTTACAGAATCAAAAGCCTTCTAAATGTCGAAGAGTATCATGCAAGTACTTTCTTAATGATATTTTTTTTAGAAATGTTTTAAACCTGTATTTTCAATTGAAGGACCATATGATTTATATACTGGGTTAATAGATACTTAAATTATGCAAGAACTTTAAGATCCTTAAAATTTTGTACCTCAATTTCAAATTTCTAGCCAACTTTTTGATCTTATTTTGGTGAGATTCTACATTTTTTTTTAATATCAACTAAACACTGTTTTTATTGTTTCTTACTGTCTATAAAATAAAATCATATAAATATACAATTGGCATCAAATTTAATAAAAATTAAGTCATAAGCACTCGTTGATTCATATTTTTTAATTCGGCGTAAAGCGTCTCATAGCACCTTTTGTTATATTCAGCCTAAATAAGAAAAAAAAGTTTCTTAATACGCAAAAGTTGGCAGCTTTGAGTACTTTATTATTTCGCTAACATGAATTATATGATTCTTATGTAGGGCGTTATTATTTTTCAAAGAATCGGTCCAACGTTAAGTGATTGAATGTCTGAGTTTCATCTTTATTTATATTAAGCGGATTCATTTGTGTTTTGAATACTGTTATTTAAATGAAATGAAATTAATACAACAATAGCCAAGATCGCCTAATAGATTCATCTCAAGTATTTAATGCTTTTGAAGGGGCAATTTATATTGATTTGCTCCTCGGGGAAGAACACTTTTACTTTTGGATTGAAGTTGTAATACACTGTAGCTAAATCGATATTAATAAATATTTTGAAGGTTATTTTAACTGACGAATTACTATGTGTATTTAATACATTATGTAGTTTATATTAAACTAGGATTAAAATCAGTAAGGAATGATTACGATTTAATTAAAAAAAAAATCAATAACCGATGACACAACATATGTGTCATAGTTTGGATCCTCACTATGAAACAGTACAATATTTATACTGCAGTGACACAGACCATGCATTTAGTTTTTTTTTTTCAACAATTAATGGATTCTTCAATTCAAGCTTAAAATATTATTTTTAAGATCTTTTATGCTCAAAGCATTCAAGCATACAAGTCAACAGACTTATTGGAAGTACTAAATTAATATATATTTGGAGCTTCTACGGTGAAATTATACTAATAGTGTAATTAACTGACAAGTTTAATTGGTAATGGTAAGCCCTTATTATATGGTAAAAATGCTTACAAATCAATAACAATATCGTCGTTTTTACAAATTTGTTAGTATGGTGAAATATTTTTTTCTACAATCAAGATTTGATGCCAAGCTTTTATAATATTCATCATCTAAAGTACTTTACCATAATTTGGTCAATTTGTCTATTAAGAAATTATTAAACAATAATCATTGTAAGATGTATTTCATGTAATAAATATGTAATCGCAAGCTTGAGAAAAATTTGATGTGTTATCTTACTTATAGATTTTTCCAATAGTTCTCTAAGATAACTTGACCTAAATATAATGAATTTAATGAAGCCAGAATTACCTGTGTGAATATATATAGCATTTATGATCCATAGGAATGTATTACTTGATGCCGTAAGAGGGAGATTGCGTTGGGCTTGGAATGACTTGATTATTTTCGGATGGGCTTTAAATACAATTTTTCCGGAAAAAGGAGGTTTTTTTCAATGAATAATAGTAAAAAAAATCCATAAACAAATCCCATTCGGTCCTAATGAAATTCAGGCGATGTAAATTAGGGCGTAGGGTCGTTTTTGTTGCGTATTCGTTAAATTATGTCGTCTGCATGCGGACTTCCCGCAAGCGTCGGATTCCAGAAACAATTTCAACCTTCTCAGTTGATTTTTTGCTCAGTGAAGTCACGGAAAAGATCCCATTCAATAAACTTCAAACGCTTTAAGGCACAAAAGCGCATAAACAAAAACGTGATTCGCATTTCCATGCACAAAGAAGGCCGAGGCCTTAACCGCCGGGTACTGAATCGGCGACGTGCAAAAATGCCGGATGTCGGAAGTCGAATGCGAATCGGAAGTCGGAGGCAAAACTTTTAATTAAAAACAAATGAACCGTAGAACAAAAGTGCGCCCCCGCCCTGTTGATCGTTATTTAAATTGGTAGTTTGTATGTACGTGCGTAGGGGATGATTTTCGTAGTTCGCGAAAGTTAACGCGGACTAGTCAGACCGCTGATGAAACGCCGCTTTCGTTTTCGACTACGGCTTTAGAAACTACTTTTTTCAATTTATTTGGCGACTCATGAAGTTCCACATAAATTTAAGGCAGTCCCATTTTTATTATCTTTTTGCGACCCTGCGTTATGGCTTTTAATTTAACAAGAACCTCCGCGCTATCCATTAAAGCAGGGAATCCAAACATTTTTCAAAATTATTAAAATGTTCGCTTTATGAAAAGTTTTCGCATCCCCTTATGTAACGATTAAATGCGATTTTAACGTTTGCCATGCCAGATTGAAAATAATAACGGATTTTACAATAATAAATACAAAATACACTAATATGTGCGTCATCTGAATATAAAGTATAATCTATCTTCGATATGTCCATCCAGGTGGCTCGCTGGGTAATTATACTAAATGAAACTCGGAGGTCATGCTATGATGACAACAGAGATATTAGTTAAATTAAGGGTTTTAAGATTTGTGGACATTTTGTATCTGGCTATCAAATTTGTCATATGGCTTGTTACTGTTTGTAATATATTTCAAATGTAAAATACATAATTTTGTCCCATCTTTAAATGAAATAGGGTATTTTGTAAACGAGCCTAAGTTTTTAAATCACAGTGGAAATTATCGTATTTAATTAATAATATTGATTTAGATTTTGTAATTCCTTTTGCGCTTAACATTTAATCAGCACTTGAATAAGATTTTTTTACTGTTTATATAAATTTATAAATACTGGTAGTATAGGATAGTTCCAAATATTTTTTTCAGTAGAAAATTATCATAGTCATCCAATATATCAATATAGTTCCACAGGGCAGTATTTTAGGTCCTTACCTATTTAATATTTGCACGATCTACCAACATAATCTTAATCAAACGTCGCACTCTACGCTGATGACACTGCATACTATACGAGCTCTCGGAGTAACAAGTTAATTCTTGGAAATCTCAGACGATCGCTAAAAGCAGCATTTAAATATTTCCATCCCAAGCGAAATACTTGGGGGTGACTTTGGACAGAAGACTAAGGTAGGGAGCGCAAGTATTTAGGATTCATGCTGCCCGCGTAGGGTCCCAATCGAATATTCGATATTCGAATATATTTGACCTCTTTTCAAGTAATTATAAAGTTTATTCGTAATGAATCCAAAGTAAATATAGCATTTCAAATCTTGGATGCATTTTTGTGCGCGGCACACTTCTTTAACCCCTAAAAGAGTACTCTCCCAGGGCTTGGGATCCCCCCTCCACTAATTCGAAAGAGCACTCTTTTACATTGAGCTTGGAGACAGACAAAGACAGAGAGAGAACGTAGCGCAGTTTGGGAGATAGAGACGGAGAGCTTCCCCGCATACGATATATAAAATATTCGATTACGTTACTAACTTCATATTCGTCATTCGAATAATTCATTTTACGAATATTTGAGACCCCTGTGTCCACGGGTTGGCAGCCATGGAGGCGCTGCACTCAATTTTTCGTCGACGCAGTACTCTTTCGGTCTCCAATAAACTATTAATATACAAATCTCTAATTCGACTGATAATCAAATACACCGCTCACGTCTGGAGCAACATAAGCAATTCAAATTATTACAAACTCTAAATTGTACAAAACAAGGTTGTAAAAATTACACTTTTCCATACACCAATTTTAAACGAATACATAAAAAAATTAAGCATCCTTTTATAAAATAATATTTTCACAGGATACCACACAGTTTTTATAAAAAAAATCCAAATCACACCAATTGACTTATATCAATACTCAGTAATTACACAAAACAAAATAATAATTTTAGATACGTGCAACATAATATCAAAAGATATTTTATTATAGTAATCACGAGTGCAAGATAAGATAGTTTTTAATGCAGTGTGTCGCAAAGAGGTTTATAGTTTCCTTTTTTTCCCCTTATGAAATAAATTAACTTATAACATGCATAATTTATTAAAAACTAACATTTATATTCATAATTAAGATAAGGTTTTGTTAATAATAATAAAAAATCCAATATATTAATTAAAAATATTTTATGATAGTGAACTAAATATATGAATTAATCAGCCTTGATTTTGTAAATTCTGTGGAAATTTTAGAATAGCCTACGGTCTAGACAACTAGATAATAGAATAGACAAGTTGACAGATTTAATTGAAGCCAATTCCGATAGCAAGAAATATTTTAGTTGTGCTACATTTGAAAATCAATGCTTCAAACCTGCATCAAACGTCAAATGCATTTTACCCCAAAAAAGCGCATTGAACTTGATTGAAATATTGATGGCTTTGACCCCATGTGCACAAAATCGCATCAATTAAAATGCATGCTTTTCGCGAATATTTATGTTCCGCTACATAAAAGCAAATCGAAGAAAATAAAATGTCGGATCGAAGCCGCGATATTTGTACTTTTATGTATAAATAATAAAAGAGGCAGGACGGAAAATATATTTTATACTTCATTTTTACCGACACTTTCCGCAAATATTTACTACGCAGGAGAATGAAGCGGCATACGCAAGAAACTCAGTTGTTAGAAGTAAGGAAATGGATATCGGCCTTAAATTTTTACGATTTTCAGTAATAAAAGAGCAATCCTGAAACATGTATATTATTCCGTAGATTTAATGATTCCCATAAATATGTTTGAATATCCGTTCAGGGCTGTATAAATAGCCAACACACCCCAATTTGGGTCCGGCATATTTGTATGTACATAGAGCATAGAAGCCTGCCGAATACCCAAACCAATGAAATCAAATGATTTTGAATTTAATTTATTTTTTATATCCAATAATAAAAACTATTTTACTGATAATTCATTTATATTCTGCTACCAAGTCATTGACTACAATGAGGTTCGACATGAATGGTTTCTATATTTTACACATTTTTTAAATATCTAAACATCAACACAGAATCCATCGATTGAAAATATCAATTATCTCGATTCCCTAAATGTTCCATTACGGTATTTTTTTACATGATCTGGGCTTAAACTCGAACCTTTAAAATAAGTGCATAGAGACCAATCTAATATATAGAAGAAAAAAACTGTAAGCGGTCTTGTGAAAACAAAAAGACGGGGTTGAAAGACGATTTTTGTATGCGCTGATGAGTCATTGGAAGTTAAAAGGTTAAAAAAGGTACGGAGAGCCATTGGAAATTAGTTAGAGTTGGAGTTAGGTCTTCAGTCAATCAGTTCTTCAGCTCAAATATGGTGATTCAACCGATCATCTCAGGCGCGAAAAGATCTGATTTTACCTCCCGCGGTTGCTTTCTTCGATCTCGTAACGGCAGTCTTTATCTTGGTGGAACAATAAAGACCTGGAATCAAAAGTTGTGTTTTCTTCGTCTTGTCTCTCTACTATGTGGACTTCTTCTATGAACCGATAATGAACGGACTCTGACAGATGTGAAAGCTATCCATTTGGAAGTATCGTGAATTGGAGTGTGATTTCGGGGTTGCACCCGCTGCTCCTGCGCTCACGTTACATTGGTGTCAGAAGTGGTGGATTGTAAAATAGAGGTCCGTCGATATGGACCACATACGAACTATTATAATCTTCATTGCAATTGATGGATCAATGTTGCTATTTTTGTCATTGGAAATATTTAATACGAAGCTTTTTGATAAAATACACTATTTGAATTTTTTGAATAATTAAGCTTAGTTTTGTAAAAATATCCACTGTAAAAAAATATTCAAATGATATGCTCAGTGAATTAGTTTTGATTAAATCTATAGGATATGTATCAGGTTGGGGAATAAGTTCGTAGCGTTTTTATATTATTTTGTTATAAAACATTTTTTTTGCTTTTTGGCAAAGTGTATGATATTCATTCGATAGAGCTCTTTCTGTTCTACAAATCTATCTTAATCATCTTTTTGAATATTTTTTTTTTATTACCTTCGAGTCTTTAAAATAGAATATCCATGAGGGAAAAAGCAATATTTTCGACACCCACTCTTCTTTGCTTTTCATCGAGGTCAACAAGCTACTGAAGCAGCCCGGGGCATTTGCAACGTATACGGAGAAGGTGTCATGAGTGAGTCTACAGCACGGAAATGGTTTGCAAAGTTCAAAAATGGCGATTTTGATGTTGACGATACGTCCCGTAGCGGAAGACCTTCTGAATTCGACGAAGAGCATCTTAAAGCACTTTTGAAAGAGGACGGTCGCCAAACAAGTCGTGAATTGGCTGAAAAAATGGATTGCGATCATAAAATGATTCTCAATTATCTTCATTCAATGGGATTTGCCGAAAAATTGGGAACCTGGATGCCTCAAAAGCTTAACAAAAACAACAAAGAAAATCGGCTTCAAATTGCTTATCAACATCTCGCCCGCCATCGAGCAACACGCGGTCATAAACAGCGCTTTTTGTATCTATACATAAACATGAATCAAAGAAAGGAATGGGTGTCTCCAGGAGTTAAGATCGCTAAAGTCGAGAGTCTAGCCTGACCTCCATCCAAAGAAGACCATATTCTGAGCTTGGTGGGACTGGGAGGGCATGGTGCATTGGGATATGCTCGAAAGGAATGCCACAGTCGACAAGGAGCTTTACAAAGCTCAGCTACATCGCGTGAAAGAGGCTATTCAACTGAAAAGATCCCATCGACAAGGCCAAAACATACTCCTTCAATTCAATTATTTCGAGTCCAGGATCTATCCTACTATACTAACATTTTGTAGAAATTAAGCTACACTTATATTGAGCTCTCGATATTTTTCTGTTCTATTTTCTTTCGTGTATTTGTTGATGATCTTAATAAACAAGACAAACTTTTTAAGTCTTAGAGATTCAAAGGAGTTGGAAATAATAAAATATCTACATACTTATAAAACTAAATATAATAGTATTAAACTGTTATTTTGATGTCAAACAGTTTCTTTAATAATGTTTCTCATATCTAAAAAAGTTTAGCTCATTTATATTTGGATTTAAATCGTTGCATGTTAGTTTAAAAGTATTTTGTAAGCGTTTTTTATGATTAATTAAAAGATAGAAAATGAAAGGTCATTTGTATTTAAAATAATTTTCTGGTTTGCAAGAACTCAAATCAATATATTGTGATTGTAGCAAAATTTTTTTTCCATAAATCTATAGAAAGTTCATTGTTTTCAGTATTTTTAAGTATAAAAGTTTGTGAATTTTGTAGATATTCATTATCAAAATTCTATCGAAATATTTTGGAAATATCAACGTAAGCATTGGTAATAATTCTCTTCATCATTTTCAAGTTTTAATTGTTAAATTCCTGCAGGACACGTTTATTAGAAGAACATTTCCACAATCTACGGCTCATTAAAAGAAAACAAATTTCGATAAAACTCCGTCTCTAAACGGTACATAATTGTGTTATAAATAGGCGAACCCAAAATTACAGTACGAAAGCAATAAAAGCAGAATTATATCGCGTGACTTTCGCTACCGCAGTATTGTGTAATTATGAGCAAAAATGCTCTTTTTTATATACATATTTTTATTAGGGGGGTTATGGTTTTAGTAAGAAACGTTTAGAAGGAAATAATAAACGAATATGGTCGTAATAAAAGCGAAAAAATCAAAGGTACCAACAAAACGCTCGCTTTATACTTCATTCACGGACTGTTAAAAAAAGAATACTTACGCACGCGAAGAGAATAGATTAAAAATATAATAGACTAATATATCATGAGATTCCTGCCCTTAGAGAGGGAATCAATTCGCTTAACACGACTGCGTGTAAATTAAATTTCCAAGCAAAAATAAAGCGTAGTTTAAAAGTCAATTTGTTTTAAGGCCTCTTTGCTCCTATCGTGATCAAATTCGATGACGCTGCTGAAAGGACGTTTTCCAATGGAAATTAGATTTTGAGGCTTTTAAATATGTATCATCAGGCCGACTTATTCCATGGAATAAATTTATATTGTATATAAACCTATTGAGCACATAAAATATTTATATATACGTACCTTGAGGAACTATTTCTCCCTTTTCCCTGGTCCAATAATTTATGGATTTCGGATATGCCTCTGAATGGCATTCTAGTGTCAATGGCAATCCTTCCACTGCCCCTACGAGTTGGTTTTGGATCCATACCATTGGCGGAACTATGAAAAAAAAATCGACCTTAAATTATAAATATTTTTAGTGTTCAATTTGTTAAGTCGCCCTTGAAATGGCGAAAGCGTCAAATATTTTACAAAGAAGGCAAAAATCCAACAAGTGCCTTTTTGATACACCATAAATAATTTCTATTTATACCGTTCAAGTATTTTTGGGCAGAAAATCTAAATATAAAATTTATTTTACGTAAAATTTCACTCGTATAACACGAAGTCTTACATTAATTAAATGATAAAATGTATGTACAGTTGGATAAAAAAAGCTGGAATTATTACGATGATGTATTTTTAAATTTATCGATTTAGCCTTATTATGTTTATGATTGTATATTTTGATTTAAATACTTAATTATTAAAGTAAATATTATGTAAATCAAACGAATATTTTTACCCAGATATGCCCATAGACCTATATATAATACGCGTCAAAGGATTAATTATATTTTTATGAGTAATTCTTAACGCAATTAGAAAAACAAATAATTAGATTAAATATTGAGATTAAAATCTGGCAGTTTCAAGATGAGTAAAAACATGACCCTTGAAATCTAAGAGATATCCCATATATAATGAGATGGCTTAATTAATTTGCTGATTATATGTTTTAGATCTCTATCAGTGGAATCAGATCTTCGCAAAACGATCGAGGAATTTTCAAAAAAGTTTAGTTCTCCACGATCAATAATTCTCACATTTCAAGAGTAGCTTTATTGTATAGTATGTGTATATTTAAGTAATTTGGATTTCTCATACACTTCTGCTAATTGCACTAGATCTTCGATAGAAATTCTATACATTCAGGTATGAAATTAAAAGATTTCTTTGTGTTAAACGCTTGCTTTTATCCCTAAGTCCTCATAACACTAGTTTGTGCCCTTGTTTGTGTATGTTAAAACATTATCATAGGTTTACTTAAAATAGTGTTTAAATATATTTCAATATTTTTTCTTTAATTTACATTTAATAAATAAGGGAGGCAACGACCTTATTCATGTAATCATTCCAAAAAAGCTTGTTTTAATATTGTAGGTAAAAAAAACAGCAGTCTACCGTCATCATACCATTGCCGACATTTATAACGATTTTTGAGATCTTTAAATAAATATTATATTAGGATGACCCATAAATAATCGTATGGGTCCCCCTAATATAAATGTATTACACATACAAGACTTAAGTCAAGTCTATCGAAGTCCTAGACACCTTGTATCGAAAGTAGACTATGTTTATTTAACAGTAACTAATGTAAATTATTTGTAGATAAAAATCAGCTTTGTAGATCTTAATTTAATGCCTGTATGTATAATTATTGGTTTTGAAAATTGATATTAATTTTCGCAACATTGAAAGCTTGGTAGATTTTAACTTTCCTGTTTTACATTGTATACACACTGATTGAGATAAAAATTAGCTTTGTAGAAATGGGTGCAAAATTTCGGTTGCTGCCTTCCGTATTAATATAACATTACTAAAGGGTATATAAGTCACTTTATCATATCAACTGTTTCACATAGACCCCAAACACATGCTGGTTACCTCAAAAAGTGCTTGCAGAATTACGTCAGTGCTATATAAATATCCGATTTATTATGAATATATATTGCATTATGTGAATATTTAGCAGATTTTCAAACTTTAGCCTGGTTATAAATTTAAATATTTTTGCTTAAGCTCTGAGTATTTTATTGCTGTTGAAAAATACTTTACAACTTTAATACAGAAGCAATATTTTCCGGAATCGTAATTCACCTTCGTGCCGCATTGTCCAAATCTGCTTTTTAATATCATATGCGTATGAAATATTCACACGCAAAAGCTGTTTATTTCCGCAATTGTTAAGGTATTATCCGTTCGAAAAGGGGTTAAAGCTTTTTTATTATTCCCCTTTATTACGGGAGAAGATCTGTCACACTTTTATAATTCAACAATCCCGCTCGCATTAATACTATCAAGGTGTATGGGCCGATAAAAAAATATTCGCCACGCGGAAAATGCTATATTTTAATATGGGATTCCAAGGATAAACGCGCATTGTCCTTGTTTTTTTTGTGGTGTGAATTAAAAAAGAGTAGATTATGTATTTTTCAGTACTTACAATGAATTATGAGCATTATCCTTTTGCTGACTGTTGGTGGGACGCCATTGGAGGCTATACAAAGGTAGGCTCCCATATGTAGGCGATTCACTCTGCTTATATTTAATACTGGTCCTTCCACCGATGATACTGAATGAGACAAAAAAAGCAATCTATTTTATTTGTGACTGGAACAGTGTGATCGTATATCAGCTAAAAATATGAGTCGGAATGTGGGAATTAATATTTTTAGGAAAGTTGTGAAAATATAACGACGTTCATATGGAAGAGTTTAAAAGGTCATAGATCATATCTTGAATATCAAATTTATTTTCATTTAATGAATTCATAGTTTACTTAATAGATTTGTTAAATAGAGCTTTTATCAATGATATTTATATGCTAATATTCAAGCACTAAAAGCTCAATTTCAATGCAGATGGAAAGGATTTTGCAATATAAATAGTAAAAATATCTCTTAAAAATGCATTGTATCAACGTGCTTATCGGATATTTTTTATCGAAAAGGTTTTTCGATACAAATTGATTATGCAATATTTCCGAATATCGGACATACTTTTGATCGATGGTCGAAACTAATTAGTTCGAAAGCGTTGATTAATTACGTGTTTGATAAATTTGATTAATCACGCCGTTAATTGATTTGTCTTTAGGGATATTGGTCTTACAGGCAAAGGCAAAAAGGACAAAAATATAGGCATATCATATGTGTCAAGATGATGGATTATGAGTGAAAGTGGGTAATATCGCATTGTGCTCCCATGGACGCCGATGCTCGAAAAAGCCAATATTCTGGAGCGATATCTGCTTTTTAATACGAGCCATATTTATACAAAATTCGGGCTGAAAAAACTTGATAAATGAATTTATTGTAGGGTATTTATTTGTTTGGCTTGCCTTCTTCTCCTGAGGGTAATTGTATTAGTTCACCTCCTTCTCTTCTCCAAGTAATCTGAGGTTGAGGCGCCCCAGTGGCTGCGCAACGAAGAGTAACATTGGAACCTTCTCTAACCACCATATCTGCACTAGTTGGATAGTCGAGGATATCAGGAGGCACTGCAAAAAATAATACAAGTCCTATTAAATTTTGCAACATGAAAATCTGGTTGTCTGAAAGTCCCTAGACTTTAAAGTGCAGAATTCAAATTGAATAAATTAACATTAGCTATTACAATATATTATTGAAATGATTTGGGAATAAATTAATCATAAATTTGCTAGCAATATCATATCATATTCAAGATATTTATTGTCTATAAATTCGATAAAAATGTGTGGTATGTTTGTGTTTCTGCAAGAACGCTGAATGAATAAAACTGAAAATTATATTCAAATTTAATTTGAATTTTTTTTAATACAAATGCAATTTTATTGTTAAGTCCAGCCAAATATATTTTGCCGAATATTTAATATTGAATACAATTTTTCCTATTTTTAAAATAAATCCATTGATCATTCTAATATATATTAGTAGTTAACAGTCTATAATGTTAATAAAACATTTTTATACAAGATAAAAATGGCAATTTTAAATATTGTTTGTTTTTTAAAAGCAAACAACAAGATCTCATTTGAAAGTATATCTGCAAGCTAAATTATATGAAAATTCTTTCACAAATTGTCATTGCGTCTCACTGGCATGGTGCCACGCCATGCATGCTTAAAGGATAATCGAATAAATTTATTGACTCTATCGACGATATAAGAATGCCATTATACGTTATTCCAACGAAAGAATTTAAACGTGGAAAAATCTCTAAAATAGTGTTTCTTAAACGCAGAATTTAAGGCGTACTAAATGATAATTCAAGATGGTTTTCGCTTTTTTTTGCTGACAGCAGACTTATTGAACAAAATATTACTAGTAGATTTGATGCAATATATCATAGAATTTAACATTTTACATTTTGAAATATGAGATTTTATATCTATCGTAAGATCTAGGTTATCTTAATAGGAAATTTTTCTAGTGGTGAAATATGTTACAATCGTGAATTTATAGGTAAAATTATTTTCATACTATTATATAATTATTGTTGTAGATAAATTACTAATTATCTTAGTATTTACTTTTTTGATCCAGGAAATTAAGTTAAATTTGGATCGAAAAGATCAGATTAATCATCAATTTTAAAAAATTGTTTTTGTAGTACAGAAAGCAGCGACATTTTTAGTGTAATTATTCTTACAAAGCTGATAGGCTGAGAGCTAGCAGCATAAATTGAAGATCATCTAAAACATGTGAATAATTTAATAGTTGTGTTCTGGCGTGTTTCTGGACTATTATTATGACAGTCTGGCGACTGGGTGCCATTGGATTTAGAAAGGAAGGGGGTCGCCAGACTATTACCAGTTTGTTAATATAGTGCCAAACTGGTTAAAACTTGCTGAAGCTAACCAGAAAGTGATTTCAATTTAAAAAGTTGGAATAAATTTGTTGAATTTTCACTAGATTTCAATCCCCTTCCCTTCCAAACCCAACGACACTCAGTCTAGAAACATGCCGGAATACAACTATTAAATTGTTCAAATGTGTTAGATGGTCTTTAATTTAAGCTGCCAGCTATTGGTATATGATTCTTTCTCATTTGCTGTTTTTTCAATTCAAGTTAAATCTTTTTCAATTCAAGTTAAACCATCAGATATCAGGTGAAATATTTTATACTCCAAATTAAACGGTATATTGTTTAAGCACATGAGATGATATTTGCATTTTTTAAAAACTTACAATTACTATGTATACGCAAAGACGCGTTTAAAGAAGCCATAGAGAGAAAAATGATTAGGTTTAGGTTAGCTTAGAGTATGCTTGGATTAGATGGCTTGAACTTGAATTGAAAAAGGTTTAATTTGAAATGAAAAAGATAAACTTGAGATGAAAAGGTTTAAATTGAATTGAAAGAGGTTTAATTTGAGTAGATATGAATTTAATACCGGTAAGTACAATTATTCAGATTTCGAAAAAAAAAATGACTGATATCTGCAATGTTGAAAATTTGGTAGACTGTTAAGTTCCTAGTTTACATTGTATAAAATATGTTTACAGTGTCCGATAAAAATAACGTTATAGAAATGGGTGGTCACTGCCTTCCCTATAATATAATATATATTATAAGCTTAATAAATTTAATAATTGTATATAAAATAACAGTTTGGGAATATGTGATCTATTCTGCGATCCCAGACGTTTTTAGATGAACATAAAGAGCATCAGTTTCTTACGACCATGGGATTAATTCCCTGAAACAATACATTTTTTTGGTTGGTTCCTTACGTGATAAAATTACACGTATTTTTATCCTGTGTTGATGTTTCGACGTATTGATTTCAGCTAACACCAATTAAAACATTGAAGTATAAAAAAATTGTCCCAAGTCACGTTATTTATACACAATGTTTTTAAATGGAAGTGTTTATTGTGTTTTTACAAGTTTCTACAATAGTTAACGGTCATGCTTAGTTCCATTGTGATATGTTAATTTTTATGCAAATTAAACGACGTTTTGTTTTCCGATATCATTTTTGCGCACGACACGATATTTTAAATGATCAAATATCGCTTTAGGCTTGAAATAATTTTTGTATGATAAATGAGGATAAATAAAACGAAATTTGCCAATGGGGCGGAATCACAGTTTCCATTTTGTCAAATTTCAATTAGCAGGGTGGCGGCGCTAATTATTTGGGGCAGGGTAGAGCGGGTCTCAATTGCGATTTCAAAATAGTAATTTATTTTGTTTATCCCTTGAAATGATACAGGATCGTTTTCCAAACGCCCAACAGGCGTATAAATCACAATTGAATGTGGGATAATTTAACAATATCATTTGTTCCATGGCGATAAAATACTTAGTGTCAGACACTGTTTTAGCCACCCTCAAATATTGCAAATAAATTTATTCGAGATAGGTGAACGGTGCGTAATATGATAATTAATATTTCCCAAATGTATGATTATATCCGTCTACATAAAGTTTATTTGAATATCTATTTGCAGATAGGAAATCGAGAATTTCCGATAGGAATACTTCGGGAACTGGGTCAAAATTATTGAAAGGAGAGCAATGGAATGCTACCGGGAAGTTGATTTGATTTTATTTTAAAAATAAATTAATAATCTTATATTAAAATCAAGTGGATGTTCATGAAGAATGTTGAATTATTTGCAAGAAAAATACTTATAAAAATTAAATCAAGTTAATGAAAAAAGTTAATTTATCCTCTATGATACAAATATTCATTTAAGATCTTCCATGAAAATGAGTTGTCTATATTGTAGATCTTACAAAATTTCCCTGAGTTTGTTCTTTTAAATGTTTTACAGAATTTAAAATTAAAAAAATCTGAATCTTTGTATTTTGAGGAAAAATGATATTTATGTACATAGAGCCAATAAAATAGGTATGGTTAGACCTAAATATTTTTTTCGAAGGATTTATACAGGATATTACGTTTTTCTTCATTTTCTGTAATGAAATTTTAGTCTTTTTGCTCCATAAAATAATTTAAGATCATTCTTACGCTGACCTGCATTTTTACCTGTTTTTTAAGAAATCCTCTTTGCATCTTTGGTTTTTTTTACCTATGCTACAGAAAATGCTTTCGAATCATATATTTGTAAAAACCACATTATTATATATCGTACGATAGCTTGTTTGCCTATTTCATTGACGGAAGTACATTAAACCATTTCATTGACAGAAAAGCGTCTAACCTTTAAGATTTTTTGAAATATCGAAATAGAAAACAGTTCTTAAAATTTAGGTCTGAATTATTTGATGGAACGATTTAGGGGTAGGTTAATTGTTAAATTGATATGCGATTGATAGCAATCCGGTCATCATCACAGCAATATGTTACCATATCATTTTTAGTAGCAGTTTTCAATTTTCTAGACCGAAAGTGCCGTTTTCTTCATTATGTACAAACAAATTTTTCACGAAAGATCCTAAATATTACCTTAATTTTCAGCTAATCGATACATTTTTATTCGTTTAAATGCGCAGTACATTTTGGCATATTTTTTCAGAAGACGCCTCCACAAGATGCCTACAAGGGTTTATATTCGAATGTAATTGGCTTTCTTCGACTCTTACAGTATTTATTTCAAAATTTTACTTGGTAAAACGAAGGATTAAATTTCATCTAAATTATCATTACGTATTCAAGTATATCTTATTGCTTCTTACTCTCTTTAACAAAAAAAAAAATATGTTACGAATGTGAGATGTGTAATTTCTGTAAACTCTCATATATGTTCATTTGAAATCATGTTATTTTAATTTTAAAAATCAGGCCATGAATTTAAAATGGTAAAATATATCATATTTTGCATAAAATTACATGTAATTTTATAGTTAGTGTCTTAGACAAGAATGATAATATAAATTATTTCTGATTTATAAACGTTCTTTAATGATTAAAAATTATGGATAAAATTATAATTGTAGATAAAAGTAATGAAAAAGATTGATTAGTATTATGAGCAGATTTGGGAGATGATATGGGTGGTGGCAGAAGTTATGAACCACTAAGCTTCTATTTGAAAATAACATATTTTAAATTAGGCTTCGAATGTATGTTGTTAGAACCAAATAAATTCACAATCGATATTCAAAACGCCATTCTTGGATGAATTCAGTATAAATGAATTATGAAAAGGATCTGATAACTTGCAGATCGAATTGAATTTCTGATACAATTTTAAATAACCAATTCGGGACGTGTGCACGTATTTTAATATAGTTATAAATAAATATGAAGGCTTTCTTTTTTACGTAGGAAGAATCCAACATGAAAAGCAATTTCACATATCGAAGGCAATTTCCGCGTTATATTCGTACATTTTTACCTACTCATAAAATATGTTAAAAAAATATTTTTCTAAATATAGTCGAGCAATTTTGTTGCGATTATGTAGTCGAATTAGCTTTCGTTATTTCGGGATTACGCGTGTACCAGTTTGTTCGTGTGTAACAGATTGTAAACTAGATGTAATTAAAGTTAATCTTCAATTTTCATACTTTGGGAAAAACAAGACAAAAGAGTTTACAGCGTTTAATCTCATTCTGGCTAATTTCAACCCTTTGTAGAGAATGTGCTGTTTATGTTTTTGGAATTTACGACTGTATTTTAAAGCTTTGTTTAGAGACACAACAAAAACATTTCGACTATTCAATCAAAACATTTTAAGACCTCATTTTTAAAATTTGTATCGATAAATCGCCTTAGCTTAAAGATGTAGCTTGTGAGTCGAAAAGGCTTAAAAAGCATATTTTTTATATCCGCATTATAATTGTAAGTAAATCAACAAGTGCGTTCTATTTGAAGGAAGAAAATTGTGCAAGAAGCTTTTAACACTTTCCTAACGATTAATCGAGAAGTAAATGCTTTCAAGTAAGTTAATATATGATAATTATAAATTAAATTAATTCCAATGAAATGAGAAAATTATACAAATTTATTATCAAAGTGTCCATAAGAGGCTTAAATCATTACATTAAAGCTTTAGTAAATATCAACAAATTTGGGAGATCGGAAATATTGATATTTCTGATCGATCGTCTCGGTCCAGTTTTACCCTGATTTCCTGAATTTCTGTATATTTCTGGAACGCGTACCATAATTTTGTATCAATTTCGATCATCGTATAACAAGGATTTGTATTAAACGATGTTTTCATGAAACTATATAATTATATTATATGAGGGACAAGTGTATGTAGAAAATAATTATATAAAAGCTATTCAGAAATATTCCAGAAGACGCGATGTGTAATGATATTCCTTTCCAGCACCACTTACGCTAGAAAAATCAACATAAATTAGGGATTATTTGAGCATGGCTCGTAAGGACTATTTCATTTCCAAATACGTTCATAGAGAAAAAAGTATAACAATAAATGTCATAATCATTTGTATAAATGGGTTACGTGCAACGACCGTGTTCCTGTAGGTAACGAAGAACGCGCACACACACCGCCGCTTGAAGATGGAAGAAATGCTGGAATTTCCGACGATTTCACTTCAATTTCTTGCAGCTGTTATTTCCCTCATTTCTGACACTTCAATACGTTGTGGAAAAATATGAGACGAACGTGTGTCAGCATAAAACAGACATATAAATCATGTCTACATCACATATGCGAGAGCTCACGGAAAAACAAAGAACACACAAAATGAATTTACGTAATAACGATACGTTTAGTTTTTCACACATATCGTTACGTGACTTACGGTTTCCCGTAATTGGACGCGTGGGGAAGAAAGAAATTTCCAAAAACGTAAGGGAGCATTTTTGGATTATATCCGCGGACGAATTAGGGGGACGCCTACGCAATGGGTTAAAAATAAATTAGATCCCGTTACGGGGGAAGCTTGTGTCAAATTGCGCGCCCTTAAATTTGCGCATTCCAATGGATTGTTCTTCACAAATGAAAACATATTGAAAGAAAGCACTTGACTTTAAATATATTTTCAAACGAAATTCTAATTAAAACACTACATGCGAAAGCATAAATTAACTTATGTACAATTATTTTAAAGGTCAATGAGACCAATTTATTCTGATTCTATAATATGTAGCAATATGATGTTGAAATGAACGATTTAATCGGATTTAATGTTGATATAGTTAATTAACCCTTGGACTCTTTTTGTAAACGTTCAGATTCAAATCCAGATTGTGATGAATGATCTGAGATATTCACATTTTGGAATGATCGATCATTTCGATTCAGGCTTGGCTTAATTAATGCGTCTGAAAAAGTGAACATTGAGACGTTTTAAAAAGTCGGACAAGTCTGCTAATGCATGAATATTTTATAACGACAATTAAAATATGATTTAAAAATAATTAAAATTTTGTCTCTCGCTCATACAATTTTCTCCTACTGGAAATGATTATTCAAATATTGTCTTAGTTTAATCACAGCTGGAAAGTAATAAGAAAATACTATGTAAACATATTTAATACCTGGGAAAGTCTCATATGGATATCACTTACATCTAATAACAGATATGGCAGCCTAAGAAGAAATAAAATAATGTATGCGTATTGAAATAATATATATTATTATACCTGTTATTTTTAGTTCTAGGCTTTAAATTAATTCGCTTTTCAAGTCATAATATTAAAGAAACGAAAAACTATTTTAAATGTATGAAATATATTGATTTGGACTATGAACTTTTGTATTGGAGGTTTGTCTTTTGACAACACCTTGTTACCATTGCCAGATATTTGTCTTTTGCTGTTTATGATTCCATGAGAACGTTTAAAAAATAAAAATAGAATGATATGAATTTTTAGCAGTAATTCTATTTTTAATAAAGAATAAATATTGATAGTTTCTACAGCAATATTATATTTTTCAGTATTTATTAATGACATAAAAAATCGAACAATCATCCGAATCATCACTAAATTTTCCTCCACTATCTACAATTTCTTCCATTGCTGTAGAAAGATACTGCTTTTGAGACAAAGAAACTTTAAAGTCCATTTTGTACATCCTGTTTAGAATTTAGCTTTTTTTTTAGTAAAAAAAATTGTAAGACACTAAATAAGTGAAAATCACTTGGGTTAATATCCGGGAAGTAAGCAGGATACGACAAAAGCTCCCAATTAAATTCACTATTTTTTGCTTTCTTCATATTCACCTATCATGGACATTTTTAAGCAATTCTAAGATTAAACGACACTGTAAATATCTGCATTCATGGTTTGATTTGGTTCTAACAGTTCATAATAAATCACACCATACATATCTCTCCAAACACTAAATAGTTTCTTTTTAGGATGTGAAAATACCTTTGCTGTTGGGATTAGCTGTTGTATTGATTAAAATTGTGTTTTATTTACACTATTTAAAAAAATTCCCAAAAATTTTCCCACGAACTTTTGGACTGACTTGATAACTGCAGGAACACAGGCGAAATTAAACATCCCTTATTTAATCCATTTTGGTATAATAATATGTGTTTTAAATAAGATGTACAATTTATTATATTTAATTCAATGCTATTGATCTGACCATGCAGTATTATTTTAAAATGTATCGTCTCGTGTAGCTGCAATCCCCGTCTCAGATTTAGAATAAATAGAAGCTTTGGCATACAAATTCACCATTTTGCTAAACGATGATGCTGCATCTTCCAGTTAGACGTAATGGCGGGTCCAAACTCAATTTCGTGATGCATAATGTCACTATAACATCGCTTGGGATAGTTTTCCTTCTCTTTTCCCCAAATGGCACTCGATATAAAGTGCAAATCCACCATCCCAGCAGGGATTGAATTAATTCATGGCATGTAAACGGCAATAAATAATCCATATTCTTTTTTAGCATATTCCACTCTATATTTCTGTGTTGAATTTCATACTATAGCAAACATTGCATCGTCCCTGAAATATGTGTTATGAAATTGCTCAGAATTTAATTGAATTTTATTTGGGCGAAGACTTGAAGTTTAATTAAGAACGATGACTCTTATGGTCTTGGCTATCCGCTTCGAAAAGAATGAAAGAGTTCACTGTTAAATTAATGAACGAGATGAAACTTCTATTTACTCGATCCCAAATATAGACCGGCGGATATGTTTCAGTTGGAAAAAAATTGAAGCAAAGTTCTTAATTCATCCCCGCATCCAGAGTTGAGTGAAGAGCAAATATCTATTACGAAAAGGTTGCAATACGTCTTCATTTGGAGTTTTATTTTCTATATCAGTGAATAGTAGAAGATGCCAAGCGTAAAAAATAAAGAGCAATGAAACGTTGACTCCACCACAAATCTCATCCATTAAATATAAAGTAGCCGAAAGAGGCCCGAAATCGCCCGGTTTATCTCATACACGTTGGAAAACATAAATTGGCCATAAGTATTTTCAAAAGCCATGCTCTTAAGCAATCATTGCCAATCTTTTTTATTTTGGCTCTTCGACCCCGGGCTGCTATACGAGCTGTCCCGAATTATTTATGATTAAGTTTTACCGTACTAAAATTTTTAGTAATATGGCAACTGAACTCCTTATAGTTGGATTGGAAAAACGTGACCTGGATGCCGACGATCTGGCTCTGCGGGAAAAGTGTATCGAGGAAAACGGAGAGAAAACACCAACAATTATGTCGGGCGAAAATAGAAAGTAACTCATGACGGGAAAACGTTTTTATGGAGTGTATTGTGAAATATTTCGTATATCTGTTTGTTTTGCTCTTGTTCAAAGTTCAACACAAATCTTCTGAAAGGAACCAGAAGAGAAATAAAATAATTATAACCAATACTATAGGATGTATTTTATATATTATATATATACTTCTATGTATTTTTAAAAATATTATTTCTTACATTATAAATTCATCATTATAAAATGTTTTTAATAGCAAACAAATCAAAACGAGTATGATTCTTCATTTTTTTATAGACATTAGGAATCACGAATCTAGACACAATTACTTTGCAAAGCCCTCAGGGATGTTTTGATATTAACTCCTGAACAAAATAACAACATAATAATATCATTCTTCTAATTAATAATTAATGGATGCTTTGCAATTAAAACCATTTTTCACTATTAAAATCATTTAAATTAGACAAATATTATCACAATTATTTTATGTTTAGTATACTTTAATCGAATTTCTATCACAAACTAGAGAAAAGTTTTTTTTTAATGTATGATATTTAAAGCCAAAGTGATTTAATTATTACAAATCTCCAATGAACTTATTTATATATATATATAAAAATTATAAGAGATCTTTTTGAAAATATTTTAATATATAATCATCATAAGAAATTGAAACGGAAAATATTTATTAATTTTTAATAAAATTCATTGTTATATAATATTTTTCTTAACGGCTGGGCCACGATCAATATCATCGTCTATGATTGAGTTTTATTTGATGCATATAATAAAACGTCAAACACAATACATTTGTTTAAATCTTTGGTATCCTTAGTTTTATTATAGAAGATGTTTCTAAATATATTTATATAACAAAATTATCGTTATATTGTACTAATATATCTGTAACAGAAGGTATGCGAAATTAACGTTGCTCGAAATCAGCTCGAAGTTGCTCGAAGTCAAGTTTAGCTCAATAGTTTTTCCTGTGCTGTTGAATTTTCAAAGCAAAAATGTCAAAATATCTTAATAACTACTATCTTAATATATTAACCACTATAATATTATCTAGTCAATAAATGATTTTTTTGGGGTAAAAATTATGAAGAAAATGGTAAAAAATATGAAATTGCTTTGCTTAAAATATTTATGCATTTTCCACCACGAATGATGATGTTTTAAAATTTAAATGAATATTTAAGTCGATGATATTATGTGTATAGTATATTATGCAAAATTAAGTAGTGGAAAGACGAACGCGCATTTAGGTTAAATATTTTTTTCAAAATGAGTAGAAAAAGGTGGATGGGGTGGACACATACACGTCTACGTATAAGGTTTTTTTCCGACATATTCTCCTGGTGGGAATTTTGCATAATTTTATTCAGGGCAAAGTTGGCAGCCTTCCGAAGTGACTTTATGAAGTGTCCTATAAAATGGTCCTCGGTTTAATTCTGGCTCGTTTTTATGCAGGTTCGATGGTCACGTTACAGGAACGATATAAAACCTTTAAGGGCATCTACACACTTGTACCGACACGGCGGGGTAACATTTTGATGTGCTCGTAAAGCTTCATTCGACTCGATCAAACTTATTTTTGCTGCGAACTCCAAAATTTTCACTACCTGAGAACTTTAGGCCGTAACGGAATTTTCAAATGTGTTTATGTGTCCATTCCTCGAGACGGGTCACCATCAATGCTTTTTATTAAGGAGAAACATCGACATTTCGCGAATGCTAAGGAATGTGCATTTTATTCGGAGCTATATTGCTTTTTGGGATGGAGCAAGCTGTCCTTCAAAGTCTTATATCTGCCAGACAGTATGTAAGCTTTGGAATCTATGTTTCTACATAAGTGAACTTGTATAAATGGCAGGTTTTAAGCTTCTATCTATATGAACCCAATGATACGCAATATAAATATGTACTTTTAAAAACGATTTATGAAGAAAAAAAAATCAATACAGAATTAACGAGCATATCAGTTATTTTTCAAAGCGATTCAAAAATTGTATTCATAATAAAAAACGAAAAATATATGTTTTTATTTGTCAGCAAGTCTATTTATGGTTCACTTAGAGACACGTTATTAGATCATCCAATACCATAGGTTCTCAAAGTGGTTCCTATAGATTCCCAAAGGTCTATGTAATCACTGAGGGAGCCTGTGACAAATTAAAATTAATTTGCAGTGGATAGACAACGTCAGGGGGTTCACGAGTTAATCAAATCAAAAGTAATATCTTAAATGAGGGATTATTTGCCCAACATGAAAAATGATGACGATTATAATGGATGTTAATTAGTTATCTAAAAGTGCATGTTTGGGTTGATTTTATGCGATCTTTGATTCAATGTTTAAATTCCTGCAAGGCTCATATGACTGACTGATTTGCCAAATGTAAAAAAATACAATATGAAGCTTTAAGGTGTTATATTAAATTTAATCTAAATTAAAAGTATTAAATCTGTGCTGAACATATATTTATTGATATACGATATGAACCATTTTCTGTATGTGTGGAAATTTTACTATTAAACCAATAAACTGTATTTCAGTGCATAGCCAAATTCGGTCATCTGATCCCTAAGGAATTGTTGAAATTAATTTAAGCGTCAAAGCAATTATTAGTGTCAATTAATATCATGATTGGGTAATAGTGGTATTGCAGCATTCGAAGGTATTTATGGCATTTGTAGTAATTCCGCATAGGGATACACTTGAAAAGCGGAAAACGCTTTGGTGCTCCATTTAAAAAGAGTTTCTTTCCACTACAATAATTTGAAGACGGGTTTGCATAAAGACATTCATATAGAACGGGACTCATACGAGGCTTTCATCCCTGTTAGAATGTTGATTATTCTTTCTATGGTGGAGACTTTAAGCTCTTGAGCCGGCGACTGTGTACTCTTAGAGCGACCCTGCATCTCGTTACACAATTGCATTCCCCTACTGTACGGGACAAAAGTAATTGCTGTCCCAAGTGTCGCATCATTTGTTTATTCCCCACCGCAAGGTTCCCGAGGGAGGTCATTGTGACTGCTTTTTGTTAGGCCGACACTGACTGTATACCTTGCAGCCTTTGTCATTGCGTTTTTTCAACATTGCCGTAGCAACAAAGCTACAATAGGCTATGTTGATGACAGCTGCACAAAGAAGCTTCATCTGTTTCATGGGGTGTTGTGTCGGAATGTCAGCATGGCGATGTAACCCGATTTAAAAGATTTGAATATATAATAGATTAGCAATGGAACAATGCTATAAATACTATTGTATATAATATAGTATTCAATTTTCAAACACTCCCTTACATATTACATTCCCGAAGTAGAACTTAAATAGATTATTCCGACAACAGCGAACTATGAAATATCGCATAATCGAAAATATAATGGAAATTAACTTCTTTATTTTGTGATATTACAATATCATGCTATGCCTTGAAATATTTATCAGAAATTTCGAAGATTGAGAATTAACTGAAAAATCCGCCAAATAAACTGTTACCAATTTAAAACTTTTTTTTTTATCTTAACCATTAAAAAAATGTGTTTATTTATTCAATTTTAACACCAGATTTAATCACATTTATCCAAATAATTGATTCTGTTCCACCTATTTTTCTCCCGAGATTGAAGCCTGAGGGTAATAATGCCATTTTTACATATTTAAGTGATATATTTATGTAATAAATTTGAATTTAATATGCAATAAATTAATAAAAAACAAAGCGGTGGCTTTAATCATGACCTATGCATGTCTTCGCTTCTTATGGCCACTCACTGTTCCAAATTATTGTACAAACGCGATTGTACTATTTATTGGAAAATTGTTGGATTTCGTTAATATTTAAAATGTTATATATAATTCTGTAAACAATGCTATAAATTGTCGTTCAACTTAAAGTAAGTGCGCTGTTATTAGCGATTTTATGGTTATAATGGACTGAAGTTTTGGTTTTTTAGATTAATACCAGCAAAAATTTGTTCCATATCATGCAGAATACATATTATATTGTTTGCCTTTTTTCGCATTTCGACATTGAATGTCCTTTCCGTCGAAATCCAGCGCATACTGCTTTGTAAACATATTTCGATTCCTTTCATTCACAGTATGAACTTATTTGGAGCGTACATGTTTCAATATTTTACAATGTAGTGGATTGTATATAACTTTTTTGAAATTTACTTTGTCTTTCGTATATATCCTATTCATATGTACTATTTCAATTAAACTAAATAAATCAGATATCATATCATCGAAAAGTAGATATCATATCAATCTGCGAATAATTTAATTGCAATCATCATATTAAACAAGAATAAAGCATTTAACTACATATTAAATAGAAAAAAATACGTCAACTAAATTAACGAATTTTAAAATAATGTAATACATCCACTGTACTTCAAGAAAATCAACATTATAAAATTCATTTTTACGTAGCAAAATGCAATAATTTAGACATGTTTGATTCGGTGTTTTATGATTTGTCGATTTTATTTTGAGATGGTTTCTATATAAGAAAGAATAGCTTTTTAGTAAAATCTTATGCTTTTACAGTAGATCGTTTGTGGCTTTAAGATGATAATGAGGATTTATTTAAGGGTGGTTCTTTTGCTATAAATTGAACAACTTTTTTATATGCAAATGGGACAAATTAGGTAGAAAAAAAATCGAATCGTCAAAACTTTGTATATCCATGCTCATAAATAGAGTTGATTAAAAAATGTTTTACAAAAGATTCCAGAGTAATTGAAAAACAGTCAGTCTTTTTTAATAAACTTCTCTCCTTGTTTAAGCGAGAATTTTGCGACTAAAAAACATTACTCGGTGAGCAAGTATTTGGAATTTCCTACACACTTTGCATGGCAAGAAAAGCGTATTTCGGTACAGTATTGTTTGTTTGGAAATCCAATTATATTCTTATCTCATTCCGTTGTAAAATCCGACGAAATAAAATACGCCTAATTTAATAAGGGTTCCTATCGTCTAGACGAGTATTTAAGATTCTCCTTCGCTCACATCTGTGGAGAAACTCCGAAGTTTCTTTATCTTAAAGTTATATTCCTGTTGCGGTATAAACAACTTGACAAATTATCCGCCCGTTTGAGATATTTGATATGTTCGAAAATTGCGGGGCGACTTCGTGGCAAATTTGTATTAGATTTTATTTATCTGAGACGACAAAAAAGGGTTCGATTGAAGTATTTAGAAAACAAATTAACCCCTTGATAGATGCCGGAGTAGTAGAATAAACCGCCAGATCCGGGTAAATAGAGCGCGGCTCTGGAATGTTCACCTGATTTCCGTTAACTAATTTAACTTGTTTGTAGTCGTTGCCGCTTGATTAATCGCCTGCAGTTTGGGCGGATGCATTAATTGTGTGTGCAATTGCTTTTGGGCGGGCTAGGGTGGTTGCTGTCATGGGCGAGTGGTTGCTACAGTTCGCTTTTTACCCTAGTGATTAAATGATTTATCCGGATTGTTCTTGGAAGTTTCCATTTAGCGCACAAAAAATGCACCGAATCGATCCATCGTTAAACGAAAACCACACAAAATAAAAATCATATTAAAGATTGAAAAGAATTCCAGTAAAAATTTCTTCACATCCATGAAACAAAGTCACAAAAAAATATTCCAGAAAATGAAATTACGCATTATCAAAGAAAAAAAAACTCCTAATTATGATCCCATGGCGAAAAAGATGTATTTGACTCGATGAGGGATCCGATACTAGAATAAAATTTAATAAGCGGTAGTTTATTTTTAGTTTCATTTTGGTCAGACGACTATTTTTTGATCGAGATTGGAATATGCTGTTTGTTCTCTATAGAATCTATTTTTTAATTAAATGGATTTTTAAACATAGGGACTTAAATTTTACCTTTCCACCTTAATGAAGTATTTGATTAACAGCTGGAAAAAAGCTACAATTCCAGTACTTTCGTTTTTTATAACTACCCGTCCGTTTTTAATAGCGAATAAATGTATATAAATTCTACATAGAAAATATATTGATTTTAAAGATCCTCTCGGGAGGAACCCCCAGTTTAAATTGCTGCATAAAATGCGAGTAAGAGGAAAATTCTTTTAGTTTCCGCTGTTGGGGTCCAACCGGAAGTTCCGGTCGCTGAAGGAGTTGCCCGAGATGAAAGAAGTGGCGGGTCAATTGTGAAATAATTGACGCAAGTTATTCGCTCAATTTGTTATGGGGAACAAATTTACGCGGGGGCAAGTTGACTGTAAAAATCCTTTGACAGCTACCCCATTACGTCGGAAAAGACGATAAAACAAAGGGGAATTCGTACAACTACGTTGACTCGGATTTATTTGTGAACAACGAAGGATTTCACTAAAACCCTCATATAAAAATGCTTCACTGAGAAAATAAAAATGTAGAGTAATTTTTAAACAAAAAATACGCATAATTTATATCATATTATGGCCCTAAGCCATAGATACAAAATATGGGCGAGTTGTTTAAAATATACACCACAATGTATAAAATACAAATATGAGTTACAGGTTAGTAAATATTATCCAAACGGTATCATGTTTATAAGACTGGTATATCATTTTTGCAATCTCATATTTTATATTTGAGTTTTTCTCAAATAAATAGTGAAGCTTTAAACATGACTGGTTTAATCCTTCTTTATAAGCTTGCGAGTTTGAAAAAAGAAATTAATATTGCAAGCTTAAAATAATGATAATTTTTAACTCGATACGGGTTAAAAATTATCATTATCTTCTTCTATAAGACTTCGCTTTCCAGGTTTGGCATATTTCCAATCTTGTGTCAGCGGTCTGAAGTACGGACCGGTTGGACACGTAAACATTGTGACCACTCAATTCATGTTCAGGGTATTTAGGACATTATATAGAAGTTACGGCGAGACTTGTATCCCCTCGACATTCTACGATATTTATCGGGTCGTAAGTAAATTCATTATTTAGCTAGATTCCCTCGCGCTCAGAACACAAATGGTCTGAAAAAGTTGAAAAAGGGCGAGTCCATGCAGTCATGGTTTTAATAATTTTCGGTTTTGCATCATTACGTGCACTTTTGCTGAGAGAGCTGGCATGGACCTGATTAGCGGGTTCAATATACATCCATGGGAAATAGAGGCGACGGGCAATAAAGCCCTCGCCAGAATCAACGCATGGATGCGGAAAAATCACATGAAGCTGGCGGCAGAAAAAATGGAGGCAATGATCTGCAGTAGAAGAAGAAGACCAAGGATCAAAAGGCTTGTTGTGAACGGTCACGAGGTTGAATACAGTAATTCGCTGAGATACCTCAGGATCATCTTGGACAACAAGTTGACATTCAGAAATCATATTGAAGTAGCAGCTCAGAAGGCGCTGAAGGTGGCCAGTGAGCTCGGATGGCTCATGTCCAATATCGGAGGGCCAAAGCCGTGCAGAAGACGCACCATAAACGAGGTAATACATTTGATCCTTCCGTACGGAGCTCCGATATGACATCAGTCACTCACATACGAAAGCTACAGAAAGAATTTGATCGGGGTCCAGCAGCAGGTAGTGCTCCAAGTCACTGCAGCATATATAACTGCATCTGAAGAAGCGGTGCTCTTGATCGCTAAAACCCCCCCGCTGGACCTCCAGAAAAAGAAGAAGGCCATGGACCACGAAGAAATTCTGAGTGCCAAAAAGGGCATTGAGAGAGAGAGAGAGGCGCAGAGCGGTTCTCCAACACTATAATAGGGCCAATTACCTAAGGCCAGACTACCTATCCTCCTGAAGCAATATGGAAAACAATACCAGGGGGGCAGAGAAGGACAAGGGAGAGGTTTAGTTAGTAAGAATCTGATACTACTCTGGGATCAAACCCATGGTGTCTTATGCAAGATTCAAGGTCATATTGTCTGGTATTAATATGTTTTTCTATGAGAACGCTTGAAACATTAAGTTTTTGACTACTATTGTTAAAACTCATGAATTTGTGTGAGCATTTTTTTAATGGTACACGTCCTAAAGGTTAGCAATGTATGCAAGATTGTACTAATAGATATCTGGTAATGATTTAAAATTAATTTAAATGCGGTAAGGTGACTATGTTCTATTTGTCTCTGTTTTAATTTTTAAACGGAAAACCAACAAACATATATATAATAATAGGGTTCAGCAGTATTAATTATGTGATCAATGTATAGAGTTATATTAGTAATCGCTAATAAGGAACGCAACCATTTATATTTGGAAATAAAGCCTACTTTATAGTTTGAAGTGGCGAGTGGCCGCGGAATGCTGGTATCTGTTTGGGTCATAACTTTTTGAAAAACAATGGTTGCTATCTGCTTATGTTTATGGATTATGTCGTAAAACTTAATGCTTATTTATATCGATCAAAGTAAGTGTTAAAAAATTATTTATATAAGATTCAACACATTGCTCAAATGGACTTTATTTTTAGACAATATTAATTTTCATATTCACAAACTATTTATTGTATGTAATTATTTATTCGGAGTAATTTTATGTTAACACTTTACATTCCGTGCCCGCGTTAATGCGTAATCAGAATAACGCAACTTTAACTTGAAAAAATGTCACATGTTTTAATATCTGTCGGCAAAATATAGCAAATTGTATTTAAAAAAATACAAATACGTCATAAAATACATTGAAACACAAGATTCAAATAAGATTTTTGTATAGAATGATGAACTAACTGATTGTTATCCTTATATTTTGATAGATATTGTCCATATTTTATAGGCCGTTTTTTGAGCGCAATTAGTATATTTCCCATCATACGAATAATTTGAACGAATAATGCATTTTTTAAATGAGATGTTTTTAGCACTTACAATAGTTTGTCTTTTTTCGTTTTGATGTTAAAACTACAGATGATATTTGTGACACGATATTCAATTTTTAACAACCCGGATTAATCTCTTGCTCTGTAAAATGCATTAAACTATCGGCGATGAAGTATAAAAACGTATATATATTAAATGCGCTGCTAAAATCAGATTATATCTGGTCAAAATATTTAAAATATGAAACGTTCGGCTCTGCGCCAACATCAAAGTAAAATCAATTTTGTGTTGTGTAAAAGCTTGAAAGCAACAAAATGTCATAAATATGTGAGCCCTTTTAAAAGTGACCCCTTTGAACCACACGGTTATTGCACTAGCTATCAATATCCATGGTTAGGCTATTCTACTTTTGAATGATGTGAAATTAAAATGATTTTTTTAGGAATAATATTTCGGCTCCCACAAGCAAGTTTTGGGATATTAAGATATGAAGTATAATTTGGTTTATTTTAGGCTTATTTTTGTTGTGTAAGAAGCAAATTTGGCAGTGTAAACAAGTGCTAAAAAGTACATATAGTTTCCAACAAAATAATTGCATAAAAATGCAGGTGAATATAAGTCATATATGGTAGAATATGCAATGTAGCAGCTTGCACTTTAGCCTTGCCGCAGACTAAGCCTTTGCTAGATATCTCTATGCAGTTACATTACAACTGGATCTGTGATGTTTGCAATACAAGTTCTACTTAGAATAACATTTTTTGCTTTGACTCTATTCTTATTTGAAAAGTTTTTCTTTTATATTTTTTAATATCCATTTATGGGCATGAAAAATGGAGGACTAAAGCAGAAAATATTACATAGAAACGCATATTATTAAAATTTATATGTCGATAGTGCACTATTTTTAAATCAATTATAGCTTTTACTGCAGGCAAATTTTCATATAAATGGCACAAACTCATATTAACAGAGTTTTGGTATAGAGAGGTAGTTGATCGACTTTAATATTGACGGTTTGAGTTCAAATCGCAACATAGCAATATATTTGGTATTTCAGAATCAAATCAATATTTTCAATTGTTCGTCTTCAGGTTAAGCTCGATTTTTTAGATCTGAAGAAAATAATATTGAGATGATTAATAAAGTCAGGCAGAATAACCTATGATTGATTGATTTGCAATAGAAATATTTCAAATACCGTGTTGAAATAATGATTGCGCAAAAATATCAATTCAAATAATCTTATCCTAATTTAGATATGACAGTTTTCATTTAAATTCAAAAAAGTAAGTATTGTGACGATTAATGAAGTCAGATAGTGCTGCCTTTGATTGATTGATTCGCAACAATAATCCATATAATTTTAAAACAATGATAGTCTTCCCATTCGTACAAAGATCGTCTATGATTTTAAAATAACCTTATCCTTATTTAAATAGTTCTGGAAGATATTGATAAACTATTACAGATAAAAATACTTTATCTTTGAAAAAATATCTTCTAGAGATTGTCATCATCTCAATTCAGAACGAGAATATGTGAGAGAAGAATTTAATTTCCTCGGAAGACAATGCAATATCAGGGGTAAGCAAATTATGACCTATTGGGAGTTGGAGATTTTTTTTAAAAAAAGTTAACCATATAATCTATAGTTTTAATGAAGAATACAGAAAAAAATGTGAAGTAAACACTTGTAAATACAAATTAATGAAATTAATGCCAAAATGAAATTCGGAAAAATGTTTTATGCATATTTTTTACAACTCTTTTTAAAATACGACTATCATCATACAACTATAATATCATTGACGCAGTATAAATATTAACATAAAATTTGAATGAAAAATTAAAATGCTTTTATGTAAAACATATTTGCATCACTTTTTGTGGACGTTCGTATTTATTTTTTACCATCAATTCTGTTCAAAATACGAAGGTTTTGCTAGTTCCTGTAATATTCTGGTCAATAGGGTATATTAATAAAAGTACGTTCGTCTATTTATTATGAGTTTCATAATAAATACACGAATATGGCGGATCGTAGTTGGTTGTTCAATCATGCCATTCTGAACGAATTCTGTGATATTTTTATTAAATTCACCTACAAATAATTTTGATGAGCATCAAAAACATCAAACCAAATTTAAAGCGATGCAATACCCAATGATAATATGATGGATAATTGAGTTGGCGAGTAATTAAACAAGAATTATTTTTGTAGACTTTTAACAGCAATTTATGATAAAATATTCTTATGAATATTTAAGGGCGCCTTAAAGAGAAGTTGAACTACTAGTTTTATTAAAAGTTTTCAGAGTATACTAGATTTTCTCCTAATCAAATATGTATTCAATTAAATACACGAAAAGGTTTTAAGCAACTGGTCCAGAACCAATTTATCTCGCAGGTAATAAATGCAAATCACTTGCAAATCTATGCAAATTACCACCTGGCGGGAATATCCAGAGACATAATTATAAATATTTAATTATGAAAAAAAACTTATCGTTTGTGGTTGTTTCGGGAAATGTATACTTTTTCAATTACGTTTTCGCCGGATCGTTGTTTTATTCATTTAAATACAAAGCAGGCGAAAACAACGCATTACACAGCAAATAAGACAATGTAAATCATAATTACCCAAGTTTCGATGCTGGTATTATAGCGTTCGGTGAATTCGTCCGTCCCGTATTTGTATTAAAATCACCCCTTTGGTGTTAAGTTTTGATGCCGAAATATGAAGAGGGGGTTGAATAACGACCCCGACAGCGCAAAGTATAAAAGTTGCATGCAAACAGAGAGCATGAAGTTTTGTGTAAACCGTTTGCTATTTATTTATGAGATCAAACTTTAAGAACCGATGGTTTAACTGGGCAAGACTAGACTGCATTCGTTCGGGGGGTGTTTCTGAGAATGAGGTTGATAAGTTTCATTTGCTGCCGGAGTAGTTTGGAATGAAAATTGCTAATGAATTTGAAGGAACACAAACGGTCTTGGCGAAAAAAAATATATTTTTGTCTTTTGTAGAGATTGGATATTTTTTGCTGTCAAATGTAGCTCCATCTGAGTATTAATTAATTCCTTTTAAAAATGAAACCACAAGGCGAATGGAAAGTTAATTAAGGAGATGGATAAAAAGTCCGACGAACAAAAGTTTTATTAAAACATCTCCAAGCAGGTGTTAAATCCATGGCAAGTTGAGATTGAGCCATACTTCAATATGGATGTTTTTTTCTTTCCAGTCCCTTCAGATAAATTGAATGATATATTTAATCAGACGAGGGGAGGAATTGGGTCAAAAAGTTTTGGTCGAATAACTCACCCACTACGTCGAGGTATCCTAATTGGCTCTTCATTGGATCCGTGTTGATTTGACACATGTACCAGCCGCGATCTGTTGGCCTCACTTCGCGGATGTGCAGGAACCATGTCCGATGATCACTATGACTAACACCGATGCGTCTATTCTTCGTTATAACGTGACTATGAATTGTTAAAATTGTCTGAGTGTCCACCCTTAGCCACGCCACCTGAAAAAATAAAACAAACGTTGACAACAGCGAAGGGCTCTAACAAAAAATCTGACATAATATCCTTAGCGAAACGAAGAGTTTTCATCAAAAGATAAAGCCAGAAGTCGCTTTTTGCCCGCAGGGAATTTCGGTGGTTTCATCGTGAAAGTCGCACACCTTGTTATAGTCTCAGGCGCACAATGACCTTAAGTGCATAATCACTGCAACTTGACTTCTCGAGGGCGCCTTACATATGCCGGGAAACTCTTTTTGTTGACACTCTGACCCAAGCTCTCAGAATTTTCTTTATATTTTCACTCTCGAGAACGGAGCTTCTCGCTCCTCTTTAACGAGCCGTGTTACCAGGCGAGAAGGGTCAATTTCCGTCTACAATAGACGTCTAGCTACATACGGAAAGTACTTGCAAATTATGTACTCAGAATCATTTGTATTTATATACTTACGAATAAAAAACACTCAAAATGTACTGAATATCAGTAAAAATAACACTATAAGCGAATGGATCTTAATTATTCCTTCATATCAATATTTAAATACCCAAACGATAATTCTTTTAAAAATACGGGAAATCCGCATGAGACTTGACTTGCCAATTAAAATGCAAAAAAATAATTGATTACGTTAAATAGTGTTTCAATAAATGAAAGTAGTTTCATATAAAAATATTTATTTAAAATCAATTAGGTTTTATTATTTAAATCAAAAATATGATGAAATATATTTTAAAAAACTGAAAGTGAAAGTTTAAGTGCATTCTTAAAAACTTAGTATCGTCATCCCCTGGCCTAAATGTCTACCCCTGTACTAATCTGCATATAATTTCAGAGCGTTTATAAATTATCCTCCATGTTTCTGATATTAAAACAGCCTTATTTGTGCGTCGTTTGAAGTTCATACGAAATTAGAGTTTGCGTACAAGTATGTACTTTATTTTTTTTTAAATAAATACATACATTTATAAAATTAATTGAAAAAAACTTTAATAACAATTCTATATGTTTTATTATTTTTCAAGATCCGTTGTGGATTTTCATCATCAGAGAACTCTGAAGTATTTTTGATTTTAGCCTACGAAAATTCGGGAATAAGCGATTGTCTGCTTTTAGCGTATAAATCTTTACGTATTTCATTTTAAGGTTCCAAAATCTGTTGTAATTCTCTCTTGAATTTTAAACTTCTTTTCATTATAGGATCATTTTCTATTTAAAAAAATCTTATTAAATAGCTAATTTTATGCCTTCATTAAACGTTTTTAATGTGAAACATGAAGCTACTTCACTGCAACTGCTTTCTGAGTCATTAATTGTGGCATTTAATATTTCGACTAATTCGTTCAACGTGCTTTCCTCCAAGATCTTAGCCATTATACTAATATTTGATAAAAATAATAATATTCGTAATGTTCAAGATACAATAAAACAAAGTTTAGCTGATTTGCTTTTTTATATATATTATCCTAAAAAAGCGTGATCAAAATTAGTATGTCAGAGATACAGTAAGTTTACAACAAAGATAAAAGTGAAAAAACACAACCGAAACTAAAAGTTTAAAACATTTTTATTTCGTTGTATGTAAATTATTTTAATTGGAAGACAGTACGAATTATTTCATTTAAACTTATAGGACAACTCATATTTAATGCTTGTATTATATTTTCATTTAATTGAGATTTACTTCGAAAATGAAGCTGATATTGTACTAATTTAATTTCATTCCTTAGATGATAAATAGCACGTTATTCATCAATACAAATTATTAAAATTTTGATTTTATAATGCCAATTTAAATTTTACATATACAGTAATAATTTAAATCAACCAGTTTGTTGTGGCATTGGGAATTTGATAAATACACCCACTGCTGTTAACTGTCCGAGTTTAATTTTGACATGAATGTTAATCATATTTCGTATTTATTTTTAAAATTGATTTGATTCTTGTGTCCATTATATAGTAGCTATGCAGACTTATCGATAATATCCATCAATGGAAAATTGTATATATTATACATTCACTTTCTCGGAAGGATAGTCTGCTCATCAGCCTTTGACGTATGCTATGAGCCCCTGAACTTTTTTTTAGACTTAAGTTCGTTAGATTTTGAGTGTAACAACATAACCCTCTTTATCTTCTAGTAGTATTAATAGTTCAAAAATAAGATAAAGAAATTAATTTCGGCGAAATATTAGATTTATTAGATAGCATGATATGACGAGAACCGCCAGAAATACGTGGTATAATTCATTTTAACTCTTTGAATAGTTTTAAGAACTAATTTTAAATAATCATAAATTTAGATGCTATATTCGTATGCATATCATTTATCCGTACAAATCCTCTTATCTTTCAGCCCTACTTAGCGAGAATCAATTTAAAATAGTGCGATGTACGCAAGATACTCTCTCCGTCCCTGTCTCCTATTCACAGTCTCCGAACTGCAAGACAATCTATTTGTCTGTGTCTCTCCAAACTCAACGTACAAGACCCTTTTCGTCTCTATCTTTCTCCGAGCTCTACTTGTAAGAATGTTCTTTCTAAATCGCAATTGCAATCGCATAATTTGATCGCAAATATGCGATTGTACTACTCAAAGGATTAATAGAGCGGGGATCTGAGTATTGTAAACTGTATAATAATGTAAACGATCTCAATATTTATTTAATGCTATTTTTTTAGTATTATGAAAGACATTTATTAAATTCACAGTAATACAGAATTAAATTGCAGAAAACAAATTGATATGTATTAACAGAATTTAAATTAATTCCAAGAATATCTTGGTCAAATTGTTTCAAAATGGTAAAACGTTGCATGTCATACCCAAGCGTGCTCTGAACAATTATCATCGTACAAGTGCTAAGGTCAGACCAATTAATTTTCTATTTAAAAATGACAAATAGTGTGGCTTTTTTTGCTGAACAATTTCATATGACGTGTTCAATTCTTAAGCATCCTCTGTGCAATAAGAGAAATCAAAGAACTTGAGAGTCGACCCATTTTTCACCAAGATAACATTGTTAATTAAAAGTTTTTCGGCACGAATTTATAGTGTGTTGTCAGCGGGATAATTTTGCATTTTTATCTGAAAAAGTCTCTGAAAAATTAGCTTAATTAATTTAATCCAGCGACGTAGAAAAAAGTTCACTAGCCAACTTTCCGCGTGCATCAAATATTCACACCGAGAGAGTTAGTAAACATTTATATACTGTGCATTCAAGAAGCGCTAAAATTAGTTTAAAAAATATTTTCAAAAGCCTTCCAAAGCTGAGGTCATTTTTAATATCGTCGCTAAACTACCTGCGCAGAGAGGCTTACGACATTAATTTCGGGGGTTTCATAAAGGCATTTTTTTGCTGAAAACTCATACTCGGTCGTGATTGATGGTTCTCATATTAATTTAACACCGACACGAAAATGTTATTATTGACATCTACCGTAGCGAAAATGTATTTTTTAATATATATTTTTAAGCCGGTACGTATACATGTAAATCAATCATTTATATCCGAGTGTCAGGCAATGTGACACTGTGCCTTTATGGACTTAAATTACAATAACTTTTGTCCTGTTGTCATACTTGAAAATTCATACGACCCTTGCCTTGGTTATTGCAATCATTTTTGCCAGTGATTTATTGCTACAAAATATACATAAAAATTTGCTTTACATCTCAAAAATATTTATCAAAAATCACGCTATGTCCCTTAAAAAAGACATATGGAATCAATTATGTATCATAGCTTTCAAGCATAAAAATGTGTATTTATTAAATATAATAACAGTAGAAGGATACCAATCCAAAAAGTCAATTGAATCTTTAAGAACCATTGGCATGCAACAATTTTAATGTTCTTATTGTTCCATGCATAGTAAAAGTCATAGCAAATTGTCGATGTTATTTACCATTCTTATCTTGATTGATAGTTACAAAATAATTTAATTCACATAGAAATGTCTTGTCTTTTAAGCGTTCAATAGAGTGGATATTTAAGGGGGGCAAACCCTTTTGTGTGTTTTTTTCTTATTACGTATTTCAAAAGTATAACATATTAAGAGTATACTATAAAAGAGAAAAATCGAAATATGAAATATTTATGAAGTTATAGCGCGTAATCAGGAGCAAGCCGGAACCGCTGTGAACTAGGGAGTCAGGTTAGGTAAGAGCGCTTGGAGTTGAGCAACCTATCTTTCATAATAGATTTGTTTGAATCTTTTGTATCTTTGGTTTTATTATAGGAGATATTCCTAAAAATATTTTAAACAAAATTATCGTTATATTGCATTCATATATCTCTAACTGTAGGTGTGCGAAATTAAAGTTGCTCGAAGTCAGCTCGAAGTTGCTCGAAGCCAAGTTTAGTTAGATAGTTTGTCGTGTGTAGTTGAATTTTCGAAACAAACAAAAATGTCAAAATATCTTAATAAAATAACAAAAGTTAGAGAAATTCGAGGAATTAAAAAAGAGACCTTATCATGGGAACCCAACTGGAATCAAAAGCTGATGCAAATGATAGAAAACCATTGCTTTAAAAAATATCCAAAGCTTGAAGATCTGACTCCACTTCTTGGCCAAGAGATGAAACAGTATTTCTTCCCAATTTATAAAGATTTGTCCAGGGATGATCTACTTCAAAGATGCTTGGATGACCATACCCAAAATGCTAAGGAATGTTTTAACTTAACGGTTTGGCGACTGGCTTCAAAGCATCTGCATTCTGGTGTAAAAATTAGTAAAATATTAACGTACATTGCTGCTGGGATATTTAATAACGACTACAGCTTCATTTTAAAGATGATGAATACATTAAATATAATTACTGGCACCTACTGTAAAGTCTTTGATGAAAACACCGATGAAGCGCGGGTAGCGAGATAAAACCGTAAGAGTCTTTCTGAGACAAAAGCAAATCGTATAGCCCAAAAACAATAGCTACCCGAAGATAATCAACTTTTTAAGAAAGCTGAAGATCTATTATATGCGCATGAAATCATTGATTGATCGGCAAGTCACTAAAATTGATAGTTTTATCGCATTGAAACTTTAAACTTGATTATCTCGAAACTGCATTTTCAAAATGTTCGCCAGTTGTAGCTTAAAAAGTTGTTGATCGATCTGGCTGAAATTTTAGGATGTTTCTCACTATAATATTATCTAGTCAACTGAGCTAAAGCATTATGGTTTTCGCGTAAATAAATTTTTTTTTTTGGTAAAAATGATTATAAATATGAAAGTTAAACTAAAAAACTTTTTTAAATTTATTGAAGTCATGGAAGTATGGAAATGCTTAGCAATTTTGAACTTCACAAACCAAATAAATAATATCGTCAATATTAAATGTATGCTGGAAAAAATATGAATAAAGTTAGTTTGAATTTAGATTAATTGGTCGATTAGTCGAGTCAAGTTAAATCAAGATTGGACAACCTCCGGCTTTTTGTATCTAATAGTCAGACAAGTTTACAATGATATTTATTAGTAAGTTCATAAATTTGGGTACGAAACTGCAAAAATAATATTATTTTTGTCCTGCCCCTGACTCGCGAAACAAAGGATAATTTGCCTCAAGAGTTGAAAAATATGTCCACCCTGGTTTTAATTGAAGATCCTTCCCTTGCAAGCAGCATAAAATCAATAAAAGATTAACAATAAGAGATTTTTGCAAAGCATAGAAATTGAAATGCTATCGAAGAAAATTCTTAATTTTGTTTAAACTATGAAGTGATAAATTTAAAACTAAATATTATATGCATTTTTTAAACTTCTGAAAATCCAAAATTGTTCTTGATTTGTTTTGCTTCGTTGTTTTTTTTGCTCTCATTTTGATAAAACGCATCCAATATATTTATGGCCGTTTATTTATAGATAGGAATTATATAAGCTGGATATGTGGTTCCCGTCAGGACATCATCGTTGATGTTATCCATTGATCGATAAAGTAGCATCCCTGGTATGCGCAAAGCCACCCATCATGGTTTGTGTCCTCTTTTGCTGATATTTCATTAAAATATTGCGGACGAATATCGTTTTCATGGTTCGCCCGTGGCGGCTGCCCATAAAAACGATGAAATCTCATTCGCATTCAGGAAATGTAATTCGGTTCAAATAGTTGGCAGAGCTATGAAATGGTGGTCCTGGTTAAAGTTGTGAGTTAACAACTCTACTCTGAAAACTTTTATGCCTTACATTCCAGATATTGGTGGCGTTGTGCATAATAATTATTTTTTATATACTCGCCCGTTTGCACTTTCATCTTTATATAAGACCTTATAATTTTTCTAAAGAAAAATTTACTGTGGCTTTGCAGCTTTTAACAAAGCTCGAGGCGCTGTAAAGGCTCCGACAGATTAAGCAATTTGCCTTAATATGCAACTGCGAAACAAAATTAATTCAACTTTGAGAGATTATCCTTTGCTCAAAAAATATTCGATAAAATTAATACAAAATATAGGAAAAGCAAATCACTAGCCAAAAAATAATTTTACATTCAACGTGAGCAGAATGCTATTTGAAGCACGAAAATGTCTGCATAACCATGTTAAAATTTATCGCTTGAAATCTAATATCCATAAAATATTTTTATGAACACCTTGTACTAGAAATAAGCTCTAATAAATTACATACAATTGAGGTTTATGACAATAAAAAAGTAGCGCTTGCAAGGCAAAAATAATGCAGCGCCAACACGAAGAAGAGAGCCTGAAAGTTATGACATCCCCAACTAGTGGTTTTGCTGATGAATTTGAGATAAGCTATAATAATATTACATCTTTTTATAAATTGGTTTAATTACTAATTAGAAAATAAGCATGTGATTTATCTAAATGGAATTTAACCCTATGGGTACGGAAATTCGGAGACAGAGACGGGTGTTTTGCGTCTCATCATACACGCACATATCGGTAGCAAGGTTTTGCTATAAATGCACCCATACACGTTTAAATGCTCGTATACATTTTCATATACCTTTATTTATTGTTTAGGTACAACTTTTTGTGTCATCTATAGGCATTATTTCACTATCATATTAAATCAGTATGTAAAACCAAAATAAAACTTGTATGATAATAAAAATATAAATGTATAAAGTCACAACTTCTAGAACAGAATGAGTGTCTAGAAGTTGAAGCTCGATTGTTCGAGTTGTTTTGAGAACAGGCGTTTGTTTTGATAATTAAGATACTCGCACCATTATTATCGTTGATCAATTTTGTTATTTCCTCTTAACTGTTCTAGAGTGGCGTCATTAGCCGAGTATCACCACTCCTTTGAAAAATCTAAAAAATAGAAGCAGATGCCATTGCAAGTTGAACGTTAAGAAATATTCCGAGTGTAAGGTTCATTTACTGAGCCTATTTCATGATCATGCTTGTTACACGCTGCGACGGAGCTGACAGAAATGTGTATTTACATTAGAGCATAGCATGTGTGTTCTCCGCTTCGAATGGGTTAATATGATAAAATTTGCATTTAATGAACATCATCCCTTAAATTTTGTGTACATGGTATAACAATTCAACAGGTCATGAATGTGTAAATATTAAAACCTTTAGAAAAATGCATTTTTAAACAATTAAAATAGTGCAAATTTAGTATCGAGTATACAGAGGCATTATTTATGTATTTGCTTAAATTAAGAAATAATTTATTCCAGTTTTATTTTATTTTATTACAAGGCATAGCTTCGTTATGAATAACCGCGATAAAAATGTAAAATTATCCAAAATGTCATCAACATATGGGAGATTTACATATATTTACAAACCATTGCAACGTGTATATTAAAATTAGGTTTGCTCGAACAATTGTGGCATTATGAATGGAAATGCTTCAAATTAGTACAGCAAGAAATATACAATTCGGAATGATTTTCATTAAATGAAATTTGTAAGGATTTAAAAGCGTATTTAAGCATTTGAAACTTGAAAGTTAGCTGGCGAAATTACAGAGCAAATTATACAGTATACTCAAAGCGTTCCAGATATTAATTCCAGAACAATCTTTTTTTTCCTTAAAATAAAATTATACAGATTTAATAATATTTATTAAGTAAAATGGTTTTCAAAATATTGATTAATTTTATATAATTAGATGAAATATTATGTTAATTATAGTATGTACGCTTTTGGATATTTTATTAGTCCAGATATTATTAATCATTTCAGTGTTTAAGGTTTCAGATCCAGGAAATTAGGTTAATCCTGAATCGTTATGATCGCTTGAAATATTTTTCTATACATTAAATTAAAGCCTTTATAATACTAATCATGGATCTAGACCACTTTTCTAATACTTGGCAATTTATTTAATATTTACAATCTATGTAATCATGTCAAAAAAGTTTTTAAAATGTAAATTCTAACTTTTTGCAATGTTATCAAATTAAAATATGCTGTTTTGTATCACTGCGAGCATTGAAATAATATAGACGAGAAATGAAGCAGTAACGCTGGAATAGTTTCCCTAAGAAAAGTCCATGAAATGTCGGCCAAAACTCGAAAAATTCCTAGACCAAGTTTGAAACAAGCTTTCCAGCAGATGTCATCTCGAAAATTGAAGCGAAAATTTTGAGGAAATGCTATCACATCCGTAATATTTGTGTCTCGATACACTGTTGCTAAACTATATTAAATGGAATAAGATTGAAAATGTATATACCTTGTAAGCAGATAGATCTTGAACTATACATGCGAGGATGGCTTCTCTTCCAACAGGAGCCGTCACATTCGTTATAGGAGCGCTGAACTTCGGCTCCGCTGAAAGCATATTAATACAACGCAATGAGAAACATGTATTTATGTGCGTCTTTCGGCGATTGTTTGCGGGGGCCTCTCTGTAATTATTGACAAGTGCTCCTGAAATATTCCCCGGGCGAGGAATATTAAATTTTATTTCTGTTTTCTTGAAATCGCCGGCTTAAATGTCCTGCCAGGTGCTCATTATTTAAATCCACGGCGCGGAATCCATTTTCAAAGCGAAACCGAAGAGTAAAGGCACTCTTGGTGCTATAAAAGGCAGATTTAAATAATTCGGTCCCAGGACGACATCGAGCATTGTACCGCTGCCAGGATCCTATGGATCCTACTTATTATTATTCGCAAAGTATAAATTTCAAATTATAATCAAACAAAATAATCACTGAAACTTTTAACCGGGCGAAGTTTTAAACGCTTTTGTTCTTTGTCCCAGGCTCCCCACTTGCCTTATTTATATCTTAATTCCGACATTAAAGACACTTATCGATTTCAAAATTTCGTCTTAAAAGCTTAAGGCCTATTATCCTTAATTAATATATTTGATCCAAAGTCAGATAGAGACTTACCGGATTTATCTTATCCGTCTTATGAATTACAGCAAATCCATACTCCGACGCGATTCCTTGTCGGATAACAAATGTGCAAATAATTTAATAACGTAACATTGCCATTATTTATTATACACATTACATATTTATAGCATTGTGGATGCAATATGTGTACATTTCATAAGCAATATCTTCAATATCATACGGAAGAGCATCATTGCAAGCAAGCAACGTAGCATCGTTAAATGCGAGAATATGCGACTGGATATTGCGAAATAAATTAATATGCATTTGAAAGCTCACACGCAGTACTTCTAAACTATTTCAGCAATCTAAGTCATTCAAATAAAAATGTTTTTTTTTAATAACAAAATTATGTATACACTCAAATTTTTTTGTGCGATTTCGAAGTTATGCGGGTTTTTTTAAAGTGTTTTTTTTATTTTATTTTTTAATTTCATAAAGAGTACGAATCGAGATATTTTAGATAAAATAGGAAATAAATCATCAATACTAACCGAAATTTGGAAAAAAATAATAATTTGGGACTGTGTAAATCATATTGCATCTACTATTGCTGAATATATAACCACGCCTTTTATTCTAGTTTAAAATTTTGAAAACATTAATCTCATTTTATTTTGCATTTTTCCAATGTTTTGACTTTTAAAAATATATTCTCCAAAGGAATTTCCAAAATTCCTACTACTTACGGAGTTATAGCTATTTTAGTAACACGGCAACTTGACCACTACCATAATTAAATCTTTTAACGCGTTTTTCTCGAAACTCCTTTTTTCAACGCGGTTGAAATTATATCTTAAGTTTCAATTAATTTATTTACTTCAAACTGGGTATGAATCCTTTCTATATAACCCTCTTACTAGATTTATGCCAAAATTTATTTTTTAACTATTTTAAAAAAAATTAAAACGTTGACAAAATAAAGCTAAAATTTTTTTTTTGAATTAGGGACTATAGTGACATCTATAATAATTATGAATTATGTTGTTAGAAAGAGAAAATCTACACAGAACAATGATGACATTGACACTGGGTATACAATTTCTTCCAAAGAAGAGAAAGATTTTGAGTCATATCGAAAATAGCAACGAAAATTATCATACAGCGATGATAGTTTGTTATTAAAATAATTAGTACTTCTCTAGTGAATATCTGGCATTTGAGGTGCCAAAAGTCAGAGTCCTTAAAATTTTACAAATTACGCAAGAAGTCCTTTAAATGTTACCAAAAATGTTATTTTTTAATTGCCTTATTAACTTTTTTTATGCGATTTGGGTTATATTTTATATAGCTTTTTCAAAGTTATGCGGTTTTTAAAATCCATGGAACGCATCTTCACTTTTTCTATGTAAGTCATAGCTTTTTTTGTGCGATTTTTCGCGGAACGCATCTACCGCACAAAAAAAGTTTTAAGTGTAATATGTTAATCACACAGACGAATGGTTAGAAGATTGATGAATAAAATACATCAGATAAGCACGAATCAAATCTAGCCGAATAATTCGATCATCGAAACATCTTGGAGTCAAAATTATATAAAAACTAGTTAGCAATCACATTTTTATAAAATATTTACGCTATGAAATAATATTATATTTTTTAGGTTATTATTTTTAAACTGTTAATTGTCACAAGTGCAATTTGTGAGATTAACAATAACCTCTTTCTGTTCTTCTGCGCGAGGTTGGAATGTAAACGCACAGGAGAAAAAAGAGTCGACCGAGAGTCTTGGCCGCGAGAAGATGTATTCTCAAGCTTACTGGCTGTATTCTCGTAGCAGATCTCTCTTCAAGCTCACCGCAGGAATATTATTTTCCTCAATGTATACATATGAAACAAAAGAGCTTTAATGTATCCATATACAATATATGTACTACGTAGCATCACTATACTTAATGAATGACCGTCGATGAGAAATTATACTTGCTTTATTATTAAATAATAAATAATATGTTTGTTCAATAAAAAATAATAATTTGCAATTATTAATTATAGTTGTAAAAGTATAAACATACTTTCATAAATTTAAAATATTGTGATTAATACTTATCTTGCAAACTTTAAAATATGTAATTGGGGTAAAATGTGGCAAGATATTTAATATTTATTGCATAATATTAATAACAAAAATCATCATTCAATCAAGGTGAATTACAGCCTCCAATCTTTGGTGATCCTTTAAAGAAGGAAGGTACTGCATTAAATTATCCAGCAACGATGTGCTTCATGAATAAGCTAGCTACTAAAATGCATGAGGTGGCATACAAGGAAATTGGGACAGTGAGTGAAACAATAGACGAATAAAATTACTTGAAACGAGTTGGCGAACATAATGTATTTTGGCAGCCATTGTATGATACCCTACAGGGGAACAGTTAGGCATCACTTTGAGTTCATCACGTGACTTTTGATATGCCCCTCTATGCATAATATATGCTTGTATTTCATACGTCATCCGGGAAAACCGCCCTTAATTTTATTCTCGAGACTGTGTTGTCTTTTTGCCTTTATATCTTCTCGACATGAAATTGTGTTAAAAAAGTAATGTGAAAAATACATTAGATAAATTAAATAATTACTGCGGAATTGCATAGTTGGTCATCGTGAAAAGTTCCCGAGCGAAGTTTTGAGACTCAATTTTACATAGAACTTATAACGGACAATAAAGCGCTCATCTTGAAGGCTCTTTTATTGCTTTCAAACTTTAGAGCAGCCACAAAAATTAAACAAACAGCGTTTTATTTCAATTGAAGTCAATTTAATTAGTACTTTGGATGAATAGAGTGCCATAATAATTTTATTATTACTTTAGCATGCTACTATTCCAAGCCGCTTTATATATATTTTTTCTATATTTTCCATCATATAACATATAATATATGTGAGCAAATAAATTGAATTCAAAGCAAAAAGTAGAGTGTTGTTACTTTGACGAGAAAGCTTTAAGAATGCACGCTTTTATTGTGGGTGCCGCACGATCTATTGCGTGTAAATTTAACACATCAAATGTATACCTCATTTAAAAAAGTAAAATTCAAACCACGCTTATAATATGAATATTTGTGAAGATTAAGGTCCCACACGCGGAAAAAAATATTTTACAGTTAGACGAGTGTGATGGTTTAACTTTTCGCGTATAAAACTAACGCGGCACGTTTTGAGCCATGGCTCACCATTATGACACAAAAAAGTTTCAGCAACTCGTGTTTTACTAGCGACTTTTTATAGTTCACTAAAACTATCGTCCATGTCGTACAGATAATTTACACAAGCATAACTTTGCATAACGCCGTCTTGTTTATGTCAACCCTTGTGCCAAATGCATCGTTTTATCAACGTATCAACCGTAAAAGTTGCTGAAAAAATTGTTTCCAGTATCTCTGTAGTATCGCTCTGAAGCAACAATGAATGCTCGTAAAAAGAAACTAAATTTTTTATACGAAATTACAATCGTAAATTTGCAATCTACAATGTCGCATAGTGTATAGACTGAACGTTGCATAGTGCATTTTAGGGAATCCACAACCTATATATTGATTATAATTTTTTGATAGATTTTTTAAAATACCAAATTTGTATAGTATTGTATTAACAAATACATACAAATGTATTATTTATTATTTTACTATTTTATTAGTCATCGAAACATAAAACCCTTAAAATCGGAATAATGTCAGAAAATTTGGTAAGATCTATACATATCTACTATTAAAAAAACTCATTGCAAAACCATAATTTTCTGGCCAAACCATCTAATTGACAGAAGAGTTGACGAAAAATAAACAAAAAGGGTTACTTGAAAATACTTCAAGAAAATGCAGTTCCTTCAGGTATTAAAATATTAGGGCGAAATTTCATATTCTAGCAAGATAATAATTCCAAACACACATGAAAATGCTTTCGTGTTTAAAAAAAGGTATTGTGCTAAAATTAAATATAAATATTCTTATAATACAACTTTTTAGTTAGTGAATGAAGTTGTGGGGTCCCGAGGCTTTATTTAGATTGTAAACGATAAAAAAGTTGGCTGTCATGAAGTGAGCGAGTTCGAAATTTTAAGTCAAAGTCTGAATAGTATTCGAGCCAAATATTTTTCATCATTGCCACTTGACTCCTGAAATTTTGAACCAGTTGGAGAGATCCAATGAAAGTTTGGAACACGAGTAATGCTGTTGCACATGGAAGAACCCACTCGGCGTCAATTAAAAATCGGCTGCCTTGGCCGCATCCCAAGCGCGTTTCAGTATAATTTCAAGAATGAGGCTTTCAAGGAGTCCTATCTGCACGAGGAGGCAGTTTGTTCTGGCCCTGTCCGGTCTTATGCTGACGAGACTTTGCGCTAAGTGCCCTAGGCATTAGCATTTTTAAAACTTTTATTGGACTACTTACGAAACTGCACTTGCAGGTCCAAACTCACACCACAAATAAAATGAGCCATTCGACAAAATTGTTTCATTGCTCTTTGCGGCCGTAAAAATAAGTGGACGCCATTTTGGAGATTTCTTACAATTTACGATGATTCATTTGGGCAATAATGATAACCCCTTTATAAGTGTGTGGTCCGCAATCCACATAATCTGGGACCTTAATAACATAGTGTCCCTTAAAGTTTCGTAATTAAATTCAACCTACAAGGGGTGTTATTAAGAAAATGAAGCCACGAAATGTTTATGCAAGTTATAACTATTTGTTAGGTCTAGAACATATTAATGAAAACTTTCCATAATAAACTCAACATGTAATTAGGCCATAAGACGTCGATGTGACACACTCTATCATTATTCCTTTGTGTAGAAAAACTTAACGTAATATGTGGTTACATAATAAGTGATGGTTGAAACATCGACTGTATGAATTATTATGAGACGGAAGGGATAGTAGAATACATTTTTTATTGTCTTCAAATATTATTCCAAATGGAAGCAGATCATAAATGATCAAGGAGTTTAAATAGATTTCGCTTACATGTTTTGTAAACAAGAAAAGTATGCAACATGTATACATTTAATAAGACTTATTCAAATTTATATCTCATAATTAAAAAAATTACATACACATTAAAATATCAATATTACGAGAACAATACATACAAGAACATAACGCTTATTAAGTTTTTATAAAACATTTTTTGAATATTAACAAAATTAATAATACACACAATAGATCTGAAAGTTTATTTGGGATTGCTTGTTATTTCCATATATTCTAATTTAAATGTCAATATAGACGAAGGATTTATATTTTACATAAATTTCTTTAATTAAAAAAAAACATTGGCAATGTGTCGATTTAACATTTAGCATGATAATGATGTGATGATATGCTAATATAGTGCTAATGTGTGTAAATTCTTAGTAAATCAGGCATTTTGTGATATATAACTGCATATAAATATCTTGTAATAAATTTCAAATATATACTTTATAGATAATTTATTCCATATTTTGACTTAAATATATTGTATTAAAAATCTTTTTTTTTAAATACATGATGATTAGCCTATCGCGATTTTTATATAAAACTGTCCAATATATTTGACACATGCCGTTCCCAAAGGATTTTTTTTAAAATAGAAAGATGATTTTAATTTAGTGATATTCCATTTTGAATAGAGCACGTCTTCCAGATAAAGAAATTCACTGGTGTCAGGTCTGGAGACTGAGAAAGCCACGGAATAGGATCTCTAAAGGAATTAATTATACAAAAGAGGTGCCCACAAAAGAAATCCTAATCCTAAAAATTTATAAGTTGACATTACTTATTCATTTCCACATTTTATGTGACTTTGAAAGTTCAGAAGTAATTTTCTTTAAAGCAACTACATAAAAAACTGATTTATTTAGATCAAAAATATAATTTGAAAAATATAAAACAGTTATTTTGTGCTATTACGACCATAGATTAAAACAAATATACCGATTTAAAAGTGAAATTTTGGGTGTTTTTTTTCAAAATGTTGAAAAAAATTCCATTTCGACAACCCTGACTCTTAGGACATAGGGCTTATGTGTGAAACCTAGCAAAAGACACCCCTAACTCCTTAAAAATGTATCGGTCCATACGCCAAACATCTTGTATATAAAAAACATACCAAACTAATCCACTATACTAAAACTAAATGATGCATTATCATCTTTTGATTGATTTTTAAAAGTATATTTTAATAACATTTGAAACCATAATTTGATAAGATAAGACGAGTCTTAAAGATTATTTTTTTTTCCAATATTGAATATCTGAAATATTTATTTTGACGATTTGCTTGAAAAATGTCTCCAAATTAATTTCGATACATTGGCATTGATTTTTTCAATCAAAAACTAAACAAGATTTGCTATAATAAAGTCAAAGTAAACCATTGTCTAAGGTGGTGATTTAATTATTAAAAATCTATTATAAATAATATTTATTAAATAAACCATACGTCCATGAACAAAACTGCTTTTTGCAGAAAAAGAGAAATGAATGATCGCTGACCAAATATCCGTCATGGATAAGCTAAATCAAATTAAAATCGATAGCATATAACGATCTTATAATACAAAATTCTATAGTAATTGGATCATTAGGTTATGGAATAATAAGATATGAAATATTTTCTTTCAGCATACAAAAGTTTGCATTGTACGACTATCTTTACATCGAAAAAGCGTTTGATATTATGATCCATGCCATTATATTGCCATCTTGTAACTCATCGACTGACTGAGCACAATACGGTAACTAATTATATTACACATTGTTGAGAATTATTTGCATTCGACGTTGCACGTGGGCTTAGCAATATCAAAGTGTATTATTTGATAGACTGAAGGGAAGACTACACATCATACCTAATCCTAATACAACTAAGGTTAGAACCTTTGATACTGGAGCACAATGGAACAAACCTTACAGAAACAACTTAAACGGCAACATTTGAAAGGGTTCATAACGAACAATGTTTGTTAAGCCACATGTAAGGCATTCATGCAAAACAAAGCCCCGTTTTGATTTCCATTAATCCTATTTGTTTAATCAGGAAAATATTAAATTATGTTGGGACATTCAAAGTGCTTTTGTGATACGTGCTTTAAATGGAATTATTAAGTTCCCCATCACGTTCACCTGTATACAGACAATTTTAATATATCGGCCAGGGATGAACAATATTTCAAATCATGTCTATAAGGACAAACATTTTGGGTTTAAATTTAAAAATACGATTTTGGAGTAGTAATAATAGATCGAAGAAGAGATTTTGGAATAATTTAAATCGGGACGGGAGAAAGCAATGACTTACTCAAGTCACGATATGATACATTGTCATATTTATAAGGATTGATTTGATGTTTATCTAAATGTCAAGACGTTTAATTATGTGGTAAGATTGCAGATTGGCTTTATTCAACAGAAGCAATTTCAATGTTTATTGCAGACATTGAAATTGTCTGTGTGCAATTGATTAACTTTATTACAACAACGCAAATAGAGTCCTTTAGAATTGAGCAACGACAAATTTTGATTGAAATTTGAAGATTTTTGATTAAGATAAAATGTTTCATCCTATATATATCCTATGTAATGCTAATTATATATATTGAAAATAAGGAGGAGATTTACGTGGTTTTTGCCTAAAAAATCAAGAGATCACAAATATATTTATAAATGCGGTATTAATACTTGTGGGAAATTGTAAGTATTCATATTAACAATTGATTGTTTTGATCCAAGACAAGTCATTTAAAAAAAATGATAAATTTGTTATACCTATAGATCTTACCTAAAATTTTATAATAAAATAAACTCGTATTAATTAAGATATATGTACGTGAAAAGCATTATGTAACCAACGTTCTAAAATAGTCTATCCCTAAAAACTTTAACGGGGTAAAATTTCAAAACGATCTCTCAAACTAAATGTCATTTAAGAAGGTCTATTTTGAGATCGAAGACATCCGATAAAAATATCCAAGTGCGTTTCACAAACAGTAAATCAATTTGTTATTTTTAGTAAACTCAACGATTGACAAGGATTAAGGCTTTTTTTTTGGGAAATTCAATAAAACGAAGCTTTGTGCTGTCATAAGACAAAAATACAATTGAGAAATTCTCTATTGAGTCGCAAGAGCAAACTTATTAACTAGCAGTCTAAAGAATATAACGCAATTCTTTCGAGTAAAATAAAATTGCTGGTAAAGATTTACTCATCAAGAACAATTAACAGGTTAATAAACCTTTTATAGTACTGAGAAATATTAAGTTTGATTCGCAAGCAAATTAATTAATATTAATTATTCCAATTAATGTTGTTAAAAGAAATAGGTTCTTTGGCGAACAAAGCATTATTTTAGACATGATGAATTTTGAGAGTACAATTTATTAAAATATTAATTTAACAAACTATCTACAGCCTTTGGATTATTAAAGTTTTCACATTACAAAGCTTTTTCACCGAGTCTCTGAAAATTAGTAATTTAACTTTTTAATTATACAATATGGACGATCAGCCTTCAGACGTTTTCAAAAGGAACTTATTGTTTACAAATTAATATTGATTTTTTAAAAATACGATAGTTTCATCTGGATTTTTTAAAAGTTAAAGCTTTGTAGCTGTCTCAATTTGCTCGCATAAAATTTCATGCATACTGAATACGCTGCAGACACAATTATAATTTGAAGCACCAAAAGCATTGAATGTTGCATGCTATCGCAATAATCTCAAGTTGCTTTCCAAAGTCAAGTACTTGCAAGGTGTAGAGGCAGCTTTATAAATAGAACTACCATCAAGACGTTAATTGCCTCTATTATGTTTCACCTGTGCTACAGTCAAGATTGTGCCAATCCCTGTTACTTGATAACGATCTTAATAAGTAGATTGAATACACATTGCTATCGTTTTCTACTCAAATTCCTCTCTTCAATCGTAATTTTGATTGAATTCCAACCAAATGAAATAAATACTGCCACGTCCGAATAAAATTTATTTTTAACCTACATAAAAAGAGCTTGTACTATCCTAACAGCTTTCATTTCATCTATAATTAAATAAGCTCAAGGAACCCTTGCAATTTTCGCACGATGCCGATTTTCCCACATATCTCCCAAGTACTTAAAAAGCGTTCATAATGTCTTTTACTATAAAAACATACGTAAATTATCTGCAATGCTGCTAAATTTAAGCTTGAAATTTGCTTAAATAAAATATATTTATATTAAATAATAAATTATTATCTGATGAATTGTTGGAAAGTGTTACCATCGGACGATAACAGTGAATATATTGATATCTATTTCAATATAAATTTGAATTTTATACACACTTAAATCAAATTACTATTATCACAAGCATAGTTTTATAAATTTATACAAATTATTTTGTAAAAAAGCGAGATAATTGTGCTTACTATTAGTATTTTCCGATTTAAACATATTTTACAAGTTGTAACAAAGACTCCGTTGTGTCTAATATTTCCGTGTGAACGCTTAAAACTGACTTTGAAAGTCTTCAAATTTCATTTATTTTAAAGAAAGTTCACACATATCTTAATACTAAGGTGGTGTTATCAAGGCTTATGCAGATTAAGTAAAAAAATAAAAAGGGTAAAATTGAATTGAATTTTATTCCTTGCAGTTCTATATCTCACATGTTGGGACATCAATACTGTTCCGATGGGCTTTATATCGAGTGTCCTATCATTATGACAGCAATTAAAAAGCGCCAAAGTTGTGAAAAAAATACTGGTATAATTGAAGTTGATGCAGTAGTGTAGTGACGATAGTAGTGCTGAATTAGATTTTTGATCAAATATATGTCGTCCAATTGCTCACAGTAGTCCATTATGGGATGATAATACCAATAATGGTGATTATAGTCTAAGTATATATTTTTCTGTTGACCAAAAATCAGTAGGGCCTCAAATTTTAGGAATGTAAACTTCTTCACTACAGTGCTTTCAATTATTTTCCCTGAAGAGTTGATCAAAAATTTTCAATCGAAAAAAATATTTTGCTTAAAAGGATTGCAAATTTAAGGTAAACCAGATGGAGCTTTTTTTTAAGATTTAGTGGGTTAGGATTATCCAAAGCGCTTTCACAAAATTCCATTAATCTTTATAAAAATGATGTAAAAAACAATCGAACATCATAAAATGATCATTCTAACTAAAATACAAGTCGATGAACAGACAGACAGACAGACATACATCAATATTATTTTCAATTATTAATTAGGAAATTCGTTGAATAATTAGGAAAATCTTTGAATATCCTTTCAAACTTGAAACAACCACCCCCTCGTTGCTGGAATAATTTATATTTATCCAAACATCAAGGATGCAAGACAGTTTAAATAGTTAATTGTATTAATGTATTGGCTTGACACCTACGGAGCCTTTCCTTAAGCTTATTTTCAATTAAGCTTTGGCAAGTAGGTTGTTAAGGGTAGCTGGCTCTATGCCCCGACGGCTTACTGAGCCATTCCCGTAAGCTCCCATTGATGCTAATGAGTAAAAGATACCGATTAAGATACCATATCCTAATAATCGGTGATTTTGTTTGACAACGAACTCGTTCAGGAAGCGTCTTAATGACGAATCGATGTAGACTTAAATGCCGACGATGTTTCGCATCTAAACGCCGGATTAAGGACGATCTTGATACACACCTAAGCCATTGTCCTCGCAGATTATGCCCAACAAATGGAGCTGGTGTTAATCTTAACGGGTATTGAAACTATTTATTCCTGCTTTATTATATCATATTACTCCGGCAGTTGTCCCTCGGAGAATATTCCTCAAATTTAAATTAAAACACTGAAAAATGTCGCATTGATGGAAAAATGAAATATGTTCTTTCAATGGCTTTATCAACAATATCTGCAATCCAATTAATTTTTTTTATTGAGGAAATTTCGTAAATGTTTTACATGCCAATTTTGAGCTTGACCCTATCACTGTGTCATACATTAAATATGTCCTATGTTGAAACAACGCAAATTAATATTACAAATTCGTTATAGAGAGTAATCGAGTCCTCATGAATCAAATAGTTGAGCATCCATATAGATTCAACAATATCATAATTTGGTTGAAAATTTAATTAGATATTCGGATGATGTATACCCAAATTACTTTCAAATTTAAATCGTATAAACATTAAAAAAACAATACTTTAAATACAAATAGCATATTTACGATTATACGATAATAAAAAAAATAAAAAAAACTACTTTAAAAATAACCAGATAACTTCAAAATCGCATAAAAAAAAGTTGCACAAAAAGAGGTTTGAATGTATAATATTTTGATTCTAATAAAAAAATGGAAAATAAGATATAAAATTTGGATATTCACTATTGTTTATCTAATTAAATTCGTTTTAAATGCAATGAAATAAAAATACAATGAAAAAGGTTAATACCTTTTCCTCAAAGAAAAATTAGTTTGAATATGCGAATAAATATTTTTTTGTTAATAAATCATTATTCACCCCCAAAGTCAAAACCATATTTACCCCATAATTCATGTTTTAAAACGAGGGTAGGTTTTAAATATAGTATTACTAGATCGACGCGCCCAAATTATACTAATATGGTTATGACGTTGAAATACTGTTGAAGGATAAAAAACGATATAAATTTAAAATTCAACATCGAGAAAGGCGAAATGCTGGATATCCAAGAAATAAAGCAGTCAGCTCGATGATGATTTAAGTGAGGCTGCACATACATTTCTGGAGCTTATTTATTTTCATATCTGGCAGCCCCGGGCGACCATGATTTACGAGTGGCCAACGTGGCGGATTTTATTTTAATGTTTATAAGGATCGCCCATATTTAAATCATTCAGGTATGAAATATTCGTTCCGGAGATATGCGCAGGGTTATAAAGTTGGAAATGGGTAACTCTTAAAATTTACGGTGAACTCTGTCAGTAAATACATGAGCCAACTTTCGAGAAGCAATTGGGAAAATTTGCCGAGTTTTACAAGTACCTAGAGCCGTGTAAGTGAGACTAAACTTTGCTTATTCCACAGTCGATACGTGCACCTCTAATATTGCAAAAAAGCGCCCCATCAACTTGCCAATTTACGATTATTTTTATCATGCGTTTTCGTATAAGCTTTTCCGGTGGTGCTCGCTTGGAAACTTCGGATAAGTATGGAGGCTATGTGGGAGCATAAAACAGAACTTGGCAACGTTACAAAAAATCTTTCATGTGTATGTAAAGCGATACAGCCACTTTCAATCCTGACTAACTTAGTTTATTTACACTAAATGCTCTTAATAATATTTAATTTAAAATCCATTTTAAAGCGTTCCCACGGACACATGATGAATGAAACAGTTATAATTAACTTTATAATGTGACGAATTTATTAAATCAGTGGTCGTTTAGGTAAAAACATTTTTTTTAGAATTAAGCTTGTCTGCTGACATTCAGATTATTTTTAGAATAAAAGAACTTAGTCATACGTGTGGCGGCTACTATGCTGATTAAATTTATACGAAATGTGTTGCTGTCGAAGAATGTCAAAAGTGTGATGGGCAGATTGGGTTGGGAATGCGGGGGAGGTTCTGCATCAGGAATGTGGATGTCGTGCCTAAAGAACTTTAGCGAATAGTTCAAGAAAAGTACCGAATAACATTTCATTGTCGTTGTCGACAACATCAAAATAGACCGTCCACAAGAAGATGCATACACTCGAATGAATACGCACACAAGTAATTTATTTAGGATTTTTCATGATTTTAAACATTTTTATGAAAGTTTAATAATTTTTTGATGGGTTTACGAATGTTTTTCTATCGTTATCTCTATGATAGCTTAAATGAAGGCAGAATAAATTATCAAAACTCAGACACAAAGAAATTCATAACCCATCACTCAATAAGTTTGCAGGATTCATTTTCACTTTAAACATTTTTCTTCTTTATTTGGGATCATATTTTTTTAATTCCGTCCAAAACAAAAATCCTACAAACTTATTGAAGGATGTGTTATTTTGAGTATGAAGGGAGTCTTTTGCTACATTTTACACATAGGCCCTATGTCCTAAGTGTTAGGGTTGTCGAAATAAAAAAAATTAATATTTTGAAAAAATATTCAAAATTTCACATTTAAATCGTCATAACTTCTTAATCTGGGGTCGTGATAGCACTTGCATGTATTTGATTTAAAGAAAATGACTTTCTAGTTTATACCTTTACCAACGATATGCTACATGTCATACAAATCATTCAATAAGTCGTTAAACTTGAAAAGTTGCCAGTTTGCCAGGCTCAGTATTAAGAAAATACTTTTTATTCTTAAGATGTTTTTATTAAATTTATTGACAAAATTTGTTAAAATCAGCCGTCTTTGGATCTGGTTACCGTACAAACCACGGAATAGGGGACGTCCCCAGGCAAATAAATCTAGCGATGTCAGATCTGGAGACCGTTCGAGGCACAGAATAGGGGATGTCCATAGGCAAAGAAATCCAGTAGTGTCAAGTCTGTTGACCATGCAATCTACGGAATAGGACACATCCCCAGACAAAAAAATCCAGTGGTGTCAGGTCTGGAGACTTTGCAAGCCATGGAATTGGAGACATCCACAGACAGAGAAATCCAGTGGTGTCAGATCTGGGGATCGTGCGTGCCCACAAAAGAAATCCTAACCATATTGCAAAAACGTTCAAATATTACCTTAAAGAATTTAATTGGAGGCATATAAAATTTTTACAAGCCAAATATTAAATTTTAGGAAGATTACAAAATAACTATCAAAAATATTTAAATAAAATAACTATCTTTGAATTAAATGATAATTTTCGTACTTTGAACTAATTTTGATCGTATTTTTTTTTTTACAAAAGAAAGATTTGGAACGTGATGGTATAGTTTTCGACTCAAATTTTGTTTGCAAAAGACAAGTTTTGATATAAATGCCAAAACAGTTGCATTTGCTTTGATCAATTTCAGATCATCCCCTTGCGGCTGTAGATTCAATTCAACGAATTTATTGTATAAATTAGCTAAACCTCTCGTAGCGAATCATTTCTGTTTTTAAAAAAACGTTATGATTGAGTCGAAGAGGTCATAAAATCTTTTATACAGATATCCTTTGATAGCCAACGATCCTCTTTGATTGAGATCTTTGCCGATTTCATTACAGAGCTTTCAACATTATCTTTAATTTAGAGCATTGCTTCTGATCTTGTTAACTGCTGTAATTACATACTGCAGTGAACAATGAAGGTGGTCATAAAAGTTTTTTTTGAAATTAAACGTTGCCTGTGAATTATGCAATGCACAGCGAGTGCATTTGATACTATATAATATATAATAAAATATTTTTGTATTAATCAATGTGAAGAGTGTGATGCGTTAAAGACTATGATGAAGAGTTTGATCTATATTAAAATTAATCGAACTCCTACAAGTAGCGTTCAGGGGGGTGACAATTGGTCCTCAGCGTCCTCCAATTTACCTTGGATTGAGATTGGTTTCTGGTTATATTTATGTAATTTTAGTTCTAAATGGTGTCGATATGAAAGCTTTTTTTAAATAACATAATAAAACGTATTAGATGAAATGTTATGATAATTTGGAAGAAGAGATTTAGTAAAATGCAAATTCAAGAGAAGCGCCGTAACAACATTGTTAGATCCGTTTTTGCATTTAGATTTAAAAGTAGCGCATTGAAAATAGAAAGCAAAAATGCACAAAAATCTGCATTTCAATTTTCCCGTCGTTTTCTGCAGGGACTCAGTGCAAATTTTCAGGGAGGCATATTAATATATTTGAATACTATAACGACACGGATAGCTTTTGATCTTGATTAAAAAAGTTGTTTATTGAAAATTACTGGAGTGTGCCTAATTTGTGACTAAAATTCTTTCCCTTGATAGATTTGCTTTCTTTTCACAAATTATTGCCGAGCAAGTTGAGCGCACGAAAAACTTTTTCGAATGACAAAGAAGGGAAGAAAAGTTGGCTGGGTGGCTTTTTGGAGGCGGCGAAACCGTTAATCCTCTTGTGAATCCGTGAAAAGATAATTTTTACACCTGACGAGTGTCATCCAATGTGCTTAACTTTGTTATTCCGAAGAGATAAATTCTTGGACTCCGGGGAATTACTTAATTGAATATTTATAATTCGAGTCCTGAGAAAGATGGAGAACGAAAGGCACAATACTATACTAGGAATTTACTGTTTAACAATTATAATTTTTGTTTTCTCTTCACAATAATTAAATAATGAGATCAAGCAATATACATACCAATATAAAATAAGCAACAATATTTTTGATAGAATTTAGAGAAATTTCCATACTCTGCTTTAGAATAATTCTTCTTATTATCATATAATAAAGACGGGTTTATTGACTCATTTCAATAAAAAAAAATTTCAATAGAATACAATTTATTACAAGCAAGCATAAACGTCATATGTTTTTAATCTGGGTAATTTCTTCATCTTAAAATGCTATATTTGTTGTCGAACTGTAGGCGATCTCCTTTTTTTGTTTTCTGGGAAAATATTTTTTATATATTATTATATAGGTATAATTTGCGTAAAGTGGTTTAACTCGAAATGTGACTCCAATATACAATAGTACACATACGAGAAGATTTGGTCTTCCAGCTGGATTCTCCAATTTTGTAACTGTGATTTTTTATCTTGGCATAATAATAAAGACCTGAAAATAACTATTGTATTTTCATCTTTCCAATTCCTCACAAAATACGGGCAGTTTCCAGGTTTGGTTAATTAATGGGCGTAGATTTTTATCTGTGGACATGTTCGATTGCGAGGCATCAACGGTTTTGTTGTGCCAGCGGTCCGAAGTGCGGTCCGGTTGGACATGCAGATTTTGTAATCACTTGCTCTATTAGGTCGTAAGTAAATTCGTTCTTTAATTACATCCCCTTCGCGCTCAGAGCGAAAATGGTCTCAATAAATTGAGAACAAGTTATTATTTGCAGGCATGGTTTTATTAACCTTTGGTTTGGCACCAATACATGCACTTTTATTGAGAAAGCTGGCATGGTCCTGATTAGTGAGTCCAATATACAACTCGACCAGAGGAGGGTAATGTCATATCGTAATATCGTCACTCCCGACTTTCTTACACAAACCTCTTTTACGAACCGATGCAGGCCGTTATATTATGCCATTCAACATAAAAATTATTTAAAATACCCTTAGTGTTAAAATGGTCCCGTTTAACGTTGTTTCATTTAAGGTTTTGGTATATAGAAATGCATCCTAATTAAACGAGGTTAAAATTGTAATTAAAGTTTATTTTTCTTTAATATATTTCAATTCAACTCCAGTAAGCAGGACTGAATATTTATATCAATAAATATTTATTGATGATGTATCTACTAATACATGTATTGCGTATGTGTTCCAATTTAGTTAATAAGATTTTGGTTATTGATGCTCTAAACAATTGGGGCGTATATTCATCAGCTACTAGGCTTAATGAACATATTTAGGTTCATTTTCATCCAACAGCACCCGCTGAACTATCGATATTTAGTAACTGTAATCATCAGCTTAAAACAATAATTGGCAGAGCGTCTGCTCAAAGGTTGGCTCGTCTGCTCGTCGGGCAGCAGCGCATAACGCTTTGTAACGGCTTGATGATACGGAAACCACTTCTGAAACACAGGGGCTTAATGAAACAATCGGACGTGCTTCATGATTGAAACCGATAAAACAATTCACTCACAATTATACGACGGGAAAAAAATGGCAGTATTGTCAACGCGCCGGGAATAAAATCTTGGCGGTCCCGAGGGAGCATTATTTCCGGTTAGTGGTTACAGACATGGGCCCGTAGTGGTATTTGTCGCAATTTTATTCGGCCAAGTTTGCCGTAACGATCCACCGCACCCCCTAACGACTTCATATAGTTTAAGGGTTCGTTGTTTGATCAATAATGCGTTAATAATCGTTGCGCTCCGACCACATTATCCGTAAACCTGATGATGGGGAATGTGCTACTAACGCAGGAGTACCCATTAAACCTGCAAAAGAGTATTAACAACATTATGATGATGATGTAATCAATTGAGCGGATTTTTATTTGAGTAATCGAGGGGACAGCCGAGATAACATTTTTTGACATTTTCTAACCTTTCTGAGTTTTTATTATTTTTATGAGGTAAGGCATGAGTAATTTTGTATTAGCTCCGTCGTACTGTGCACTTATAACTGAAGGATGATGAAGCTTTTACGGTACGCTGCTGAGACTTGAAATTATAGTGCAGTGGTAATTATTTTTTTTTTAATTCTGAGATTCAGAGTTGCCATTTCAAATAAATTTTGCAATTTCGTCATGGATATTTTTCATTTAATAAAAGTATAAAAATAACATTATTTATTTATAAAGATGCATATGTTCCCAAACATAAATCCGATAAGAGGTTCGAAATATCGTATAGGGATAAATATTTAACTTTAATTTTGTCCCTTAAACGCCAAAAACACGCGATTGGAAATCCGTTTCTAACGATTTAATGTAATTTAAAAACATATAAACATGACTTGCATAAATCTTAAAGACAAGCATCTAATTTACATTTTTCTTGCAATTGATATTTGTATTGTATTGGCCAATGGTACAACATGTGTGCCATAACCCCGGATAGAAGACAGACAGTGTCTTACTAATTTAGAGGGTCTTTGATGACAAACCCTATTACCGGCGCCTACGTGCGATCTGTTCCGGGTTTTCCTGGACTAGCCACACTCTGCTACATGCAGAGCGTCCAGGCGCCCTTTCAAGGAGGCGAGGTTCTCGCAAGAAGACCGGACTTAGACTACATGCACCCGAGGGTGCGTTTGAAGAGGAAGGGCAGAAGTTATGCTAAGATGGAGGAACTATCTAGTGGGGTCATTGCCACTACGAGTGTTTGAAAGGGGCTGCAGCAGATGACGGACTACAGGGGCTATCTCTTCTCCATGGTGCTCGCATCGGCTCGGTCATTTGTCATAGTACCCAACCACGAAGACGAGCCGCTGTTTAAGCATCCTAGAACAGTTTTCCTTTTTGTGCACAAGGCTGCTGAGTATAGTGGTGAAGCATTTTACATAGATTCTTTCTACTTCTGTGATCAGCAGTTCCAAATTTCACTTTATGTTAGCTGGGCTACCCCAGCAGCATATGATGAGGAACTATCTACTTCTCATTATTCTTACCTCAGGGGTTTGTTATGTATCATTGTACTTGCATGCAAATTCTGTGCCACATTTTTTTGTTGATAGCCATTAGAAGCTTTCTTAGTTTTTAAGTTAAATTATACAATGTTAAGAAACTATAACGACGATCTTAGATTTTTTTTAAATACATATGATATTTTATATTTTTACCTATTTAATCTACATCAAAATAAACAATGGTATTTGTTAGCTAAATAAATATTCAAATAGACTGCTACTTTTCAATTTATAATCTGTACTTTCAAACATTATTATACCAAAAATACAGAAGATATCACCTACGTTTAATAATATAGATATTCCATAATTGGAACATATACATATAACATATACATTTTTATGTTAACGCATTGCATTCCTAAGAGTTAACATTGGATTAACTAATTTTCTGCAATTAAATTGTTGTTCCAATCAAAATTGAGAATGATTTTGAATTATTTTTAAGAAATTTTAAACTTTGTAAGTAAATTCATACAATTACAGATACTGTTAAACATAAGAATAAATCAATATTTTTACAGCAGTTATCATTAAGATCTTCTTACAAAGATTTTTCATCATCAATATTGATGGATTACTATTGTAATTGAATTATATCATCAGCGTCTTAGAATACCGTTATTAGATCTGTTTATGCCCCAGTGATGATGTCGATTGTATTAGAAATTGATGACATATTGAAGAAGTATATCAAAGAAAATATAAAGACTTCTGATGAAATTTCCAGAAAAACTACTACCACTATTTTCCTTTATATTTTACAATATAATCTGACAGATCCCTTCGAGCTTCGCTAGTAATTTTGTTCATACAAGCAATTGAAAAATTATCAGATTAATACTATGAATCATGCTTTCATAAATTTTAATTAGATTTAAGGTTTCATATTAGTAAAAATAGTTACAAAAATTAGTTATCGCGGTTATAAAATCGTACATTTTGTTGGTGATTTTAATCAATCGTAACAAGAAGGTGAATTCCAATTCTTGCAATTTTGTTATAATTTTATTTTCTCGATGATTTTTTGCTAAATGTAAAGTCACAAATTCACCACATAATATGTATTAAAATCATAATTAAATATTATATAATTAGAACTCTTTAATCAGACACTTTCAATTGATATAAATCAGTTATTTTTTCAATCGAAATTATAGTATGAACCGTTACTACAGCGTATATATTTATATTCTTGATTTTATCATTAATTTAATTTAATTTGAAAGGGTATAATAATCATACGAGAGCCTGAGGATATTGGTTAAACTTCATAATGGGTGGAGGGATATCTTCAGACTAAATCGAGATTAATGCTTATTCGCTTACATTTCATAAATATTCAGATAATCTGGAATTGTTAAATACATACTGAAAAGATTATTTCAGGCTTAGAACTTCTGTATTTAATATGTTTTGCATGTCATACCTAAAACTAAGTAGAATATTGCACTCCAACGATGCAGTGTACGCTGCTAGATCTCAAGTTAATAATTAAGTCAACGTAAAATCTCAATGATCGTTCAAAGAAGCTCATAAAATTTCAAATTAATAGAAAGTAATATAGAAAGTAATTTTTAAAGTTTAAATAAAAAGCCATTATTTTTACTCATATTTAGTAGATTTTATAAAAACTTGTATGATTTTTCTATTAACAGCATTTGGGGTAGTTAAGAACCATGGTTTATAAATTAATGAAAAAAAAACTATAGCTTCAAATCTGGATTGAAAAATATTTTGCTTAGGTTATCTCTTCCTGTATATTTACTATATTCCTGTATAGACTGGAATTCTTATGTCTATTAATATCTAATTTATAGAGAGAAATGTCCATAAATGAATTTTAAATGTATAGTCTCTACGTAGAAGCAGAAATGGAAAATAATACTTTAAATAATGAATCATCAATAATTAGAGTAAATTTAACTTCAAATTTTTCTTGTAGCAAGGAATGTTTATTACAAAAAAGGAATTAAAAAATTGTGTACAAATAAAATATTTAAGAAATTCTAAAATGAATCATCCGAAGTTGAACCAAAAACTGGAAAAACCGTTATTTTTCTCGCAACGAAAACCGTAATCGAACCAATATAAATGTTAGGAACTGAAGTGGAACCGAAAAAAAGCATGTATCTTTCGGTTATATTATTCAATAGTTCTATGGAGATAGTTTTGGTGTTATTACACGTTGCTAATTAATTTAATAATAGAAATTTTCAAGAGTGCTATAATTATATTAGTTCATATTAAACTGACCGCTGTTCTTTGAGCTTCCATTGTTAGTTTGATACTATTCCATTAGAAAATTATAATGCACCACAAAAGGCTCAGCCAAATTTTAATTAGAGCAATGATTTAATGCAGATATTTAGATGCTAATAATATAAGCTAATTACGCCCGTTTTCCATATTGGCTATGTATCTTTGTCAGATTCCTATTAATACAATGTGTTTATTATTAACTCGGCTTGAATAGGCAATTCATTATAAATACGTCAACAAGCTTTAAATGTAAGTGAGTGGTTTCTATAACGAGGGAAATACTTGAAAGTTTATAGAGTCCAATTTCAACACATTGAGGAATTCACTAACTTAGTTTGAACGACATTCTGTGAACGCAGCTTGTAAGAAATTGCATTTCAATGGCATAATTCGAAGAATCTCCTAGTTAAATAGTATTTTTCGACACATCCCAAGTATGACCTTATAAATGTTTAAATTTATTTTAATTAACAACCATGAGTTTTTTATACCATGTGAAATTGTAGCCGACAAAAATAATATGGCAGGAGTAGCAATTCTTTTGCGGGCTACGTTACACCAAACTATGCCGTTAAGTATAATTTATCGTCCCTTAAGGAATTTTAATGAAAGCATTTTTTTTGTAAAGTTGCACTTTATGGAAATAGGAGAAGGCTTATGGAAAATTGCGTTTACAACAGCGATGACAAAACTTTGTACAATACGACTTTTTCCCCGGAATACTTTTGCGCGATATAAGAAAAAAAAAATGAGGCAGAAATCCTTATCTTCCATGAAAGAGGGGAAATCATGAACATTTATCAAAAGTTGGAGAAACACATCATAATTTATATTTAACCCTAAAACTAAATCATTAATTTAAAATGAAAACAAGGGAAATGCATAAAATATGAAGCATAAAAATGCTGTACAAAGTAAATGGGGTTTTTATAGTGTGTCAAGGAGGGTTGTCATAAGTTTTAATTAGTTAATTGCATTGTGAAGATACTGCGATAATTAAAATTAGAATTTGTACAAAATTAAAAAATAATTTATATTTAGATGAACTAATTATATGATATATTAAAATTTGTATTGCTAAATATAAAATTATATAAATTGATTAATAAAAGAGCGCTATAATTGATCTCATTGTAAAAATATATAATTATTAAAACTGACACTACTAAATGGACCAACAATTTAGACCCATCATTTAAAAAGATTTACTGAATTTACAAAAAAAAAAAATACTAGAATTATTAGTGGAATTTTATACCATAATTGAATTAACCTACTTTGCTCTATTTAGAATTCTTTCATGAATTGGGTAATTTTTTGGACTAAATCTCGGATTTTTATGGAAATGGGTCTTTTTTACGGTAATTATAAGGAATCACGTCCTGGACATAGCAAAATTTCGAAAAATATTTGATTTCTTTGCCACAACTCCGATGAAGACAATCCAAAAAATTGACATAAATATACTAATTCAAATATATTAAAAAAAAAAAATTGCATCCTCTACTGACTTTACATGTAACTTATTAAGAACTATGGCAACGATTGGATTCATAAGAATGTTTATTGCAATAAAAAATTAAGCAGTGAAATTAGAATTAATATTTAAAATATAGCCTAAAAATATTTTAACGATGACGGTTTGAATAAATTTGAACGATGTCTCAACCTTGGACAGAAAAAATCATAAGGACTAAAATTATTTCGTGAATTGGGTCCTTTTTTGGCATTTTCAATGGTATAAATCTCGAACTTCTCGAATCTCGAAGATAAACTTAGCGATTAACTATTTGAAATAAATCTGGTTTCAAATACGATTGAAAGGTCGTATTAAATCAAGCTTAAATTGAGCTTGGGAATCATGCTGTAAAATCACAAGTCATCGACGCACGAGAGAGGGTCGATTTTCTGTATTTACCCCGCAAAAGGGTCTATTTTTTTATAATAAAGTATTGCAACTATTGTTTGTCTAGGTTTAAGTGTTTCAAAATGAATGATACCCTTGCAGTCCTACAAAATATCAGGCTGAGCTTAAGGGTCAGATTGTCTATCTGACCCTTCGATAGCCATTCATTTTTGCATCCATAATTAAAGTAAAGAAACCATTTCTCATCTCCAGTTATTAAGCCGCTTAAAAACGACATTTCTGATTCCATATTTAGAAGTTGTTCATATGCGTCAATGCGGTCGCCCAGGTTCTCTTCACTTAGCTCGTGCGGCACCCTTCTTCCTTGTCTCCATACCCTCCCGACTTTTTCAGATTTCTATCTAATTAATTATTATATTTATATCTAATAAATATAATAATTTTATTGAATCATAGCGGTTTTATAGACGTAGTATTGTATTTAGGGAGATGTAAAGGGAAATGTGATGGGTGTATAAAGACGAATTTTGCTTTCGTCGTTTTTTTCGTGTCGACAAAATTTGACATTCTGATTACCGAAAAGTGGGCACTGATAAAAAATTCGACAGCCATTTTTGATACTTTGACAGAATAATTAATGATCGAAATCATCATCTATTAATCCTCATCTGCAAGCATCAGCACTATTTGTCACGTGACGCTGAGAAAACAGTTTTCCATTCAACCGCCAAAGATTACGCCTTATGATGATATATTACGACAGACACTATTTTCGATAAGGCGTGATGAGAGGGCTTAAAATAAAATATGAAAGCCTTCAAAAGGAGCAAATTGAAGTTTTATTTATGTAAAGGAACATTGTTGGTTTTTAGGTGGAGCTGCACATCGCCGGGGGCGATATGCATCAATAGTGCTCGGAGAATGCGAGCATTTTTAGTCTGATGTGTACAAATGCTGGAGTATTTCATCAGTTTATGACGTTGTTGTTGTATTCATGCCTTGTTGCCTTATGAAATGGTAACGTTGCGTTTTTAAAAAAGGATTACGAAAGAAAAATATGTAGCCGCTTACAAAGAACCTTTGTATGTACTTAAATTTTTCACGTGGCATGCTTCGTTTCTTCGTAGAGCCTTTAGAATTTTATCCTTGGTTTCAGAAAGTTGTTCCACAGTGAACCTGCTTAAGGGAGTAGATAAGCCTTTAAGACACGCTTTATTAACGTTTATAGAACAAAGCTAATACCGGGGCAAAAATGTTTCGACACATTCATTGCACAATCTTGAAACTGCATATTCTATTATGAGAAGAAAAACATGGCATCAACTTAAAAATATTTACAAAAAATAGCAACTTTTGCGATGTATATTCGATAAAATATTAACATAGTAAAAACACAAGTTATAATAATTTTAGATTAGTATGAATTTAAATATTTTAAGTATTTCTTGCAGAAAATTTATCAAATTAAATATAAAGCATGGCCACTTTAAAGTTACGATTTCAATTCATGAAAATTTGTAAGCACCATGTCAACTATAAAATAAAATCATCAAAATTATACTCAGACAGGTTCACATAAACTATTTCATGCCAGCATTGTACAAGAGATCGCTAATTCCAACTAATTGGTACGCGTTGAATTCCGATTCATATGAATGATGATTATTCGGAATAAGCGGGATTTACAAAGATACATTACAAGTCGGGCGAATACCAGAATTTCCCGAAAATGCCATTCTCTAATGAAGGTTCTAACAAACTGATCCATCAATTGCCCATTGCTGTATATGGTGACATTCTGGGGGAATGATGAAACAATTACCGCAATGAATGAAATTTGTCCGAATTTGATGGCGGGTGTTAAATGTTAATTATGGTGATGTAATTCGAGTCAAACTTTTGTTGTAAAATATTATAGTCTTATTAAAGATAAAACAACATATTGTTTAGAAATTTTCTGCATTTACTCGTAAAATGCTATTCTGAAGGTGAACTTTTTTTGAGCTTATACAGGAAAGCCCCATAAAAGCCTCTATACTATGAAGTACATGAATTTATCTACTTATTCACATATTAGATTGTCCAGTTAGAAATGTCGTTTTTTAAATGAAATAGTTAAATTCAAACAAAAAATTAATTGTATCGATATAATGTATTGACATTTAATAGATATAACATTTTTCTATCTATTTAATTTTTTTTGATTCTAGAAGATTAAAATTCAATGAGTTGTGATATAAAACATTTTTCGATTCCTCATTTCCCGATTTTTTCCCGATAAATAATGATGCATCGATCTAAATAAATGATGGTCAAAAAATTGCAAGATCAGGAGAATAAGATGGATGTGGAATTGTTTGCCAATCGAGTTCCTTTAATTTTTTTATGACATTTTTTTATTTTATGGGGTGACGCATTAGCACGTTGCTAAAGAATTTGGCAGCGGTTGACTACACCTGAAATCTTCATTTACAACGCCACTTTTAAATTTTCTAATTGTGAATAGTAAATCTCCCTGGTTATGGTTTGACCATATGGGAAGACTTCATGATAAATTATCCCTTTGGAGTCCCACTATATGTTTAAAAGAGCTATTTTTACTATTAGACCCGGGATGGTAAGAGGTTGGTTCTACTCTAAAACTATTGTTTTATTATTATTTTTAAGCTAAAAGTTTTATTAATTTAAAACGAGTAGAATATCAATTAATTGTTTGATTATAAACCAATATCCGTCACGTAAAATTAAACTTCAACCGGCAGGAAGAGAAACCATTACTACTCTCTCCATCTACGTCGAACATATACAACGCGCATGCGCTGCGCAGCCTCTACTATGTATGAGTGTGTGTCTATACGTAGCATAAAACAAACACTACACCAGTAGTGCGCCTATTTTATTATATATTACACAAACACAGCTTAATCTTTTAGCCAACAACTTCCGTTGACAAATGGAAAAAAGCAATGCATAAAATCAACTGAGAGTTTTAACTCCTAGCGTATTTTTTTGTATGCCGGATTATTACATATTATTTTTATTTTCATATTCTTATTGCCTTAATTAATGTGTAATATAATGTAATAAATATTTTGATGTATTATATATTTTTTTAATTCTTATTTATAATGTTCCATATCCGTTATCGGACGTAGAAAATTTCTATGGGAGATTTTTCCAAGGATAAAAGATTCTTTTGTGGCGGTTTCTCTTTGGCTTCCACATGTGGTTTTTAGGTAGGAGAAGATCTATAAGTGTGTTTCAAATATAACAATATTTTAATAATTATTACAAACATTTACTTATAAACTTTATTAATAATTTGTGTATTAACTTTTTCTGGGTCAGGACCTGGATTAAGATGGTTAATCGGAAATATTAATACTTTCGAACTCTGAAAATTGTTGGCACGTTGAAGACTTTTTGAGGTTTAATTTAACGTTTAACGTTGGACATTATTAGTTTAAATTTATTTTAGATACATCCTTATTTTATTTTGAGTTGTGGATGTAGAAATAAGAAAAATGTATTGAAAAGACTGTAAAATAAGATATTCGGGGGTAAATATTAATGATATATAAAATACAGGATTATAAAAAAATATTGGAAAAGTATGATTTAGTAATAGTCTTAAAATACTTCTAATTCAAATGTCTAATAAAGGCTAAGGATGGTTAAAAAAAAGTTTGGAATTGTATTGAGAGCATACTGACGGACATTCAAAATATTTAAATATAGTTTTTGATATCATTATAATATTATATTAAGTTTTCTCGTCGTTAAAAATATGCCGTATTTCGTGTCGTTTGAAAGCATAAATCAAATAGTTTGATAGAAGATAAATGCATGCCACATGCAAAATAATTAATGGATGCACTTGAATGTGAGTAATTAATGATTCACTTGTAGTAGTCACTTCACAAGTACGAAAAGTGTCATTTTTTCCATCGAAGCAAATATAATGAATTGATAAAATAAAATGATTGTTAAAATTAGCAATGCATTGACAAAATTGTATCCATTAAGAGACATCTGATAAAAATGCTACCAACGCTAATGTTATGTATGCATTTTAACAAAATGAAAATATCATAATGCTTTACATATTGATCTAACGTCAGCTAGAATTCATTTTTTCACCTATACGACATGATTGATTGCAGTTTATCAACCTTTGTTTATGCGATTTGACGTAAAATTTTCCTACCCCAGAATGAATAATAGCTCTCGAGTACACGGATTGAAATGTTCAAAATGTTATCGTTCTATCAGACGTCGCTGAAAATCAACAAAATATGATTCAAAAAAGAAAAGACAAGCACGTAAATGTTTAAATAAGCAAAACTAATGTGGTTATTTTGCGAAAAACGATGAAAACAAAAAATCACCATTGAAAAGTAATTACTACAAAACAAACCTCCCCATTCCAGTGAGCGGCACGGTATGACTCCAAATAGAACCGTTCACTTCTTAACGTTGTACAACTCAAATTTTATTTTAGTTTAGAGCCCTTATATCATTTGACAAGCAATTCTCAGAACAAATAATCATAACCGTGACTTCTCAAGAAAGTCGTGACATATTAAGGCGAGCGTCTTTTTACGCTGTCGTTATTAGTTACACGATAATTTAGCATTCTCAGAAAAACAATATTCTGCAAGCTAAAGTCGGTGGACAAAATGAAAATATTACATCAATATCGATCTCTTCATAATGGACATTTCAGCTTAACGACTAAATACCTGGCTATGTGATTTTATAAATGGTAGCTCAAATTTAGCATCATAATGTGATCATTAACCTCATTTTAAATGGGTGCGTAATGGAAACTTTAGCGCTGGATAAAGCTCTTTTATAGTGTCCGTAGCAATCCATATAACGACATTTGGTTAATCAACCGAATGATTGATATTTTTAATGATCCAATTAAAAAAAAAATATTACACCTATAGAAATCGTGCTAAAACTAATATACTGAAAGACGATTTTTCGAATTGAAATTTATATGACGATACTAAACTATAAAATATAAAACGAATTGCTTAATGATTTTTTGCAATCGACATTACTAAAGTCTATTATAACGTACGACTCTTATACATCCAGATGATATTGTGTACACATAAATACTATTGGAAGCTTTATTGGTTCAAAGCAAGCTGTGTACGGTTATAAAATGTATGATATTCATTGCTAATGGGTTAATATAAAAATAAAGTACTATTTCGTAATACATAAGTAAGAAAAAATATTGTGTACTGATGAAAAACTAATAGAAAATAATAAAAAACGTGTTGATATTGTGTGATTAATTCATCGGTTTATATTAGGGCTACCCATAAGTAATGTCGTTTTTTCAAATGCAAAAATCAAAAATTAATAAAATTGGATGGTATGGGATCTAACGAACATGGTTTCACGTGTCAATTTTAGGTCGTGAATTATCGTGCTGGAGATTAATGAAGTATCTAATCCCCTAAGCTGAACTTTCATGATACAATGCAGCATTCAATCTATCCAACTGTTGACATCCTCTTACCTTATGCCAATACTTTCAATCAAATTATTCCTTAAGAATACCACCATAAACACGATAATATTTTTTTGATACAATAATCGTTTGGGGGTTGAAATAATCTATTGTTCACGGTCTAATCATTGTTTTTTTTGCTGAGCTGTTGGGTCATGTTGTGGTTGATCAAAGCATGTGGGACTTGGGAATCCAATCTCGGGATCCCGGACAGTTTTAGGTGGTAATCCCGAAAAATTAGGGATTGAATTTTTTTTCTAACAGAAATCATACACCTCACCAGCACGATGAAGGCTATTAAATCGAGACATTCCCGCCGAAATCTTGACGCTTGGAAACAGTGGCGTAAATACTAATTGGCGAGCTTAGACGACGCCTAGTAGCAGTAACTGTCTAATCTATGTATACATTTATAGAATACACATATGTTATTCAAATTGTTATATTAAACTTTCCCTACCGGTGATGTATTTACTACACTTCGACTCTAATAATGGGAATTTTGCGAGTTTTAGTCCGTGCCTCAGCAGAAAGGAATTTTATCAGTCGCATTGATGGTGTTATACGAAAATGGGGGCTCACGCGGTTATCAAATTGAACTAGCATTTAAATATCTGATGACGATACCTCCAACGAGTGTAGAGGCTGATCGTGCATTTTCAGCCGCAAAATCAGATCCAGACTAAATGACGAAAAACTCCATGCTTTAATGTTACTTCTCATTTATTGATCCCGGGATGGTCTAATGCAATTCCGAAATCCCGGGATCGAAATTTTGGCTCGGGATTGGATTCCCTATGTGGGACATAAACACTTTATTTTTGTGTATGACTTCGATTTCTTTGCATTATGCCAACAAATAGGTAGATATTTATACGAGAAACTTCAAAAAACGTTCTTACTACTCAACAGACTATTATGAAGACGGTGTTTTGAAAAAACGACATTACTTATGGTGCCTCTAATATTTCATAGTTTAACTCACATCAAAGGTATAAATGCGATCTTAAATCATTTATATGTCCCTTATCGTGCTAAAAACACCATATGAAATTTTGAGTCCCGTATCTATATTTCGTATTGATATTCCCATTATTAGAGTCGAGTTGTAGTAAATACAAGATGGCTAAAGAAAGGTTAACGTCACTAACAGTATCTTCAGAAATGATTTCTTTGAAATCAATTTGAAATAGATAAGACGGCTGTAATTTACTACATAGAATGACAATGATGTCATATTTCCGATACCTTCGTATCTTCATCGACCATGTTTGTTGTTTTACAAAAAAATGTTTACAGAATTGGATAAGGCCTTTACGGATAATTTGAGTCGGGTGACAGCAAGTCTCGGCATGTGTAGGTGCAGGTAGTGCAGGTGGGCGCAGACACTTGTTCCTGGAAGCACGGTGCCGTGCTGGCGGGGGGTTGTACCACCCAGGGGCTCTTACCACCCTTAGCTTTAGGCACCACCTATAACGTCGACTGCCTTTAAATAATATTGTTTTGAAATTGTACACCAATTGCGAAACTTATTTACTTCTGGATTCTTTGAAAGAAAGGCGAGGATCGTTGGAGAATCACCCAGAGGGCAATGACATTTCGACTTATCGAAGAAAAATTTCCATTAAACATTTAAAAACTGTCATAATACATGGATAAGTTTTCTCAAAGAAGTTATGCTCTTCAATTAAACGAGGAAATATGGAGTGAATTTACAAAAAGCTTCTTCAGTTCTCGTTCGATAGTATTATTGATCCTCGGGTACATTGTGGAACTAAACGTCTACTCTTTAAAATTTCAACCCTATCACTCATCGAATAAGTTCATTTTCTCGATCGGCTGTAGAAAATTTAGCATTCCACTCATTATGACCTATTAAAACTTTGAACAAACTCATTATCAGTCGGAAACACTCTACAACTACCGACAGCTACGCTAATTGGCGTTAACCTTTCAAACACGAAATTCGTATAAAGTATTTAAAAGTGTATAAAAGTAATCAATTAAAAATATGTTCGAATCCGTCCGAATACACGAATAATACGTATCATTCGTGCTTAAGTTATATTGAATCAATTATCATATATAATATTTAATAATACCACAAAAATCAAATTTTAATACGTATCTACTTAAATTATTGTTTTTGTTAAATTAATTTATAATATAAAAGTTTTATGGGTAGGTTCATTTATAAGTATTTGTAGGAACTATATCGACCACTTTTTATAAATGTGGTCGCTAATATCACCCACTGTAGATGTTTTTAATATAAATTTGTATTAAATCGAATCACATAAAAATGCTTATAGCAGAAAAATATTATCTCTTTATATTAAGCCAATTAATTTTAAAATCCATCTAAAGAGTACAACCTTATAATTCGTTCAATTTTATATCGTATATAGCAATATTGGATGTTGGTTGTAAACTTAATAAATATGATTATTTTATGCTAAAATCACTTTTGGATGAATATGGATGAACGTTATCTGTTTTTCGCAAGAAAAACTCTGAAGGATGTCATATTTTTGATATTATTATTCATACTATCTGATATTTTTATTTTATATTTAACCCTGCAAAATATAAATGGGTCAAAGATGATCCTTCATGTGATAGTTTCAATGGAAAAATATTTTTAAAATATGAATATGATTCTATTGAAGAATGGATTTAATGCTATACATTTGTAGGTATACAATAATTTAAGCCTGATTCCAATGAAATTTCTGCGAATAAATATAATGGCACATGACTTGCAATTTCATACGAAGCAATTGCGTGTTGTTTGGTTTCAAAGATTATTTTTATTACCATGCTGTTTGATCAGATCGAACACATCCGAGCCATGAAATGTTCAAACAATGTATCGATCGATTTTGGCAAATGTTTGAATAATATAAAATATGCGTTCGCATCCATATGGGACATGTTGAAATATTTTTTAATATAAATTATACATCTTTATGGTGAAAGTTAAGTTTTGGGGTCGGAAAGCCTCACTCTAAGGGTTGATAATCCCGGTAAGGTAAGGCTCCAGATATATGTGCGGGTGGTGGGGTTTATGTAGTACGTACATAAGAGTGAGTCGATATTGGCTCGTTTCATTTTATTTACAATGTTACTTACAACTTTATAGGTTTCACACGAGTGGAGGACGATATCCTTTCCGGAGACGAACAAATAACATTTTGTTATGTGTCTGAATTTTTAACATATATTTTTTATGGAAGAACACAGTCAAATTTATTTTTTCGCTCGTCCTCCTCGACCGAAAACTTCAAACCAAAGCTCTAAAGTCGTCATAAAAGTGTGATGTTTAAAGTTTTAGTATAAAAGTAGTCGTATAAAATTCTAGAATATTTTTACTTCTAAAACCAATTTCCGAATAGAATGCTTGTAAGAATGGCTAACAAAGATATATTGGAATGGATAAGATTGGTCTTACCGTCTACAGACACGATCAATGAATTGAAAGTTTGTCGATAACAAATAAACCAACGGTAATTCCCGTAACCCAACCATTACATCCATCTATTTTATTTAGTCATCTAATTTTTTAAAATCTCCGCAGAAAAAAGACCGTATTAAATGCTAAATTTAATCACATCAACGCCGCACAGGTGATGATAGAACCTGGATATTGATGTTAATATCCACGTCATGTTAATCCTGATGTAAGTCAGCTTAAAATATGGGTTTGGATATTCACTAGGGAGTTTAATTCCTGAAATGGTGTTATAGACAAAAGGGAATCACGTTAAATTAATAAACAGTGCGTCGCTCGAAGGCTATTTACTTCGGTTTACAGTGTTTGTTTTGGCTAACCAACAGAGGAATCTTGATTAATTCTGTACCTAAATAATAAAAACCAAATATATTTAGCAAAACCAAATTTAAAAAAAACTATATTTATACCCTCATGAGAAGATCTTCATGAAATGCCAACGTAACTATAAAAAAGTAATGCTCAATAAATCGATCGATCGCGCTATATAATAGTGTAGGGAGTATTCAAATAGGGCGAACGTTTAAATATTTTTACGATTATGTGGTATTTTAAAAGCTGGATTTTTAGAAATGCCATTCAAAATTATTTTTATGATGAAATATTTTTTGGGTGATCAATTCATTGATACAATCTAATTATCCGTTTATGGCATTCAATAAAAGCTATGATTGTCGTACGAAAATCTATTCATATAGATTTTTTGGCTTTTTTGTATAAAGCTTGATTCTATGCAGCGTATTATCGTAAAAAAATATTAGAGTCATTCAAGGTGCAGCAAAACTTCAAAAAATATTTTTATGCTTCAAATTGTATCGTTGAAATTTTTATGCGAAATGATTTTGAAAATAATGGAATTTTTAACAACATTTTTAGTATGTTGCATGCAGCATCTTCATGAATTGTCTAACAAAGGGCTGACAAAATTTCAAAAAATACAAAGAGTGAGATTTTATAATCAACCCAGCCAGGAGAAGTTACCACATAAGAAATTAATTTTCATGGGAACATTTTTCTTAATACTCCAAGCGATTTTCTTGTAGTATGATCTGTAAATTATACAGGGTGTTTTGCATATGGACCAACAACTGCTACTTTTGCTGCGTATACATATGCCATATATATATTTTGAAAAAATATCCGAAATTTCACCTTTAAATCATCAAAATTTTTTTTTATCTGTAGTCATAATAGCACAATATTTCAATTGAAGCTGATGGTTATATTATCACTTATTTTTTCCAAGTGTAAGAAACAAATATTTTATTACTTTCCACTGAATAACAAAGAATTATACACTAACACTTCACTCAATAAGTTCGTAGGATTTTACTTCAGGGTGACAAAAATCCTTTGAACTTATTGAGTGATGTGTTATATAGAAGGGTATACAGGTGCTGCCAAAGTTTGTTGTCATTTCCTTTGACTTCCATTATACTATGCCAATTACAATACTAAACCGCGAGACTACCATAACTCAATCATCCTGGGTTCGAATCATACAGGTGTAGCTGGCAACCACATTTTAAAAAATATATATACGCCATGAAAAATAATGTCAAAATAGTTGGCAATGGTCCCATAAAAAGGATTGCTAAAAACCACATAAATTCCAAATTCCAAATTCCACAATTCCAAAAATAACCACGAACAATACTCCTAATAAACTTTCAAGTTTTATTTTTACAAATTTTATTTTTTTAAGATCATATCTCTCCATTTTTGTTTTAATAAAACCACTAATTATCGCTAAATAGTTTTTCTGCACCTTTTTATCTGATTCATGCAAAAAATCGGAATGCAGTTGGCGATATTTTGTAGTCGTCGAGTCTCAGTATTTTTTCATGCTTAAATATATTTTATTGTAACAGTGCATATTAATAATAAGTTAAAATCAGTGGTAAGGCCAATCATAAGAATGAATTTAGTGATAATGTTGGATTTAATATGTATGTATTTGATAATATTTACTTATAGACCATAACTAGATAAGAACAAAATCAAAATAATTTATAAAAAATAATTTAATATATATATTCAATATTAACTTCTACTTTATTGCTTATTAAGCTGAGTGTTTCTGCCATGACGGAAGTCTTCTGAGAGAAAACTCTATTTTTTTACTTAAATAGTCGACAAAATAAAATATACCATTGAGAAATGAATGTAAAGACGATCCAAAGAATGCCCTGAAATACTGACATTGTTCAAAAAGTAGAATTTCTTTTGAATTTCTTCCTATTGATGATAAAGACGAAAAAAATCTTATTTTTAATAAAAGGTTAAATTTATTCAAATATTTCATTAAAGTGATTCATATATAGAAAATCTTCCATACAACTTTATAAAATCATCTCTCGTTCTTAATATTTTTGCTTGTAATTAGTCGTAAAACGTAAAACTCATAGTCAAATCAATGAAAAATAAAGAATTCCAACAGTAAATCTATTTAAATAGAGTGGACATTTTATTAAAGTATCATCTTGTATGCAAAAAAACGATCGAATAACTTGCTATCATTGGAAGCCGTAAGGGATGCTTTAAGATGTTTCTGCAATGTAATTAAATCGTTCTTCTTAGAGCAGAACAGAATAAAATGACCAAAGCATTTAGCTGGATGAAAAATTCTCATAAAACATGAAATGTAGATGGAGAAAAATTGCAAGCTATTCATTTACAAACGTGAATAATATTTATTTTCTTAAAATATGCTTCATGATGCTTATTTAAGTTGATATATATATTTTTCTCACAAAAGCAAGAATCAATTTGGTGAAAAGTTAGACCGCTTACAATCAGCAATATAGAAAATAAATCGAACTGAATTTGGCTTACTCTTAAGCCTGGAATTAGTCGAAGGGGAGGATATACAAGGACAAATGTCCCTGATCATTGAATTCCGTAATCCGGCACTAATGATTGCATGGAAACACCATTTGTTGTTAGTCTGACATTTGACTGAAAACTACGTCCACACAAGAAGCGACGAAAACCGGAATTTTAGCATTGGGAAATAAAAAGGAAAATTTTATTATCAACACTGCAGATATATTTCACGGATTAGAGCGGAGAAAATTAAGTACGTTCGAACGGAAATTACAAAGTTTAAATTCTTCATAGTGGCAAGGAGATCCATAAAATTCCTTAAGGCCTCCAAAGAGGGGTGCATAAAGAATAAATTCGGCGATTGCGTCCCTACAGTCAGACTTTCTAAAGGGGTTGGCTTTTATGGCTCAATGCTCCCTTTTTGTCTGCGGTTTCGGTCCCTTATCTGTTGTCTTAGGTTGAGTTAATACCTTCACCTGGGTTAATTAAAAATATGTCTGTTTTGAATAAATTTAAAACTGTTTACTTCTTGGGAGCTTCTGCGAAAGATGTGGCAAGTGGAAGATAAATAGTCTGATAATAACATTTTGCAGTCGTGCATTGGGTTTTTGTAAGCTAATACTTATGAGATCCAAACACACGGTGTTTATATAATAGTAGGGATGCAAGTAATATACTTTATTAATTTAATTAAGTTCTTTGAAAATGGCAACCATTGTGATCATAGTATTAGGGCATTTTCATCGACTGGTAGCAATCTAATAATAAACTATAATTACAGGTCAAGTTTGGACCCAAATTTGGGGTGAATATTAACTATTTAATTTATATTTGTTTGACACACTTTTCTACAGTCAATAAAACGCTATAAAATTTTTATAAGGTCAATAATACTTAATGACTTGATTTTTCTATGCGATAAAATTGAACAGCACACGTTTTTTATGGTTTTTACTTTACACGACCTATGGCTCATGGCATTCATTTCATCAAGTATGGGTAAATTTTAAATTTCTGGTTATTTCCTTGTGCTAATCGATATTTTTGTTAGCAGCAAAATAAAAGAGATGTATCTCTTTGAGTAAAAAACAACAATTTTGTGTTTTCATTTTGACGTAAAAATATCTTTAATGCTTGATTGATTTTATTCCGATGGATCATATGTCTCACATCGTTTCTCCCGATGTTGTTCTGATAGGATTTACGTTGATTAATTTACATAAATTTAACCATTTGAGTGCTACGCAAAATTTTGCAGATTCTTACCGAAAAAATGCAACGAAATTCAGTAAATTTGGTAACATGAAAATTGAAACACAAGGCAAATTTATTTATATTTTAGGAGGAAATATAAAATTATTACTCAAAATAAAAAAAATATGTAGACACGATGTAACCATTTTTTAAATGGTGGAATTAATTGATAAACTTAGAAATAAATATTTATGCAGCTACAGCAATAATTATGAAATAATTTTTCTTAAAAATATTGCCACCATTTAGAGACCTGTTAGAATATTTTTTAAGATGGTAAAGGGTTAAAGTCCTATACGTTATCGTTAGACATAATATCAGCAACAACAAAAAATATTCGAATTTATAAAGAAATAATGCAATTTTATGTGAACATTTTATCGTTAAAATTTTGTCCTATGAATAATATTGAAAGAGGAATGATTGCTCAATTTTGCAGTTCAGATACGCTTTATTTTCGGAAAATAATAGAGAGATTGATGTTTTGCAGTCAAATATGTCATTAAAATTGACTATTATCGTGCATATGTGTCTTTGTATCAAAATTTACTGCTCTTCATCTGCCATAAAAATTGATACTTTTGGCAGCGCAACGACCAAATACGAACTTTATCCGTATTTGGCACGAGTATGGGTGCCGGAGATAAAAACTTTTTGAATACCTAAAGTTTGTCTACCGAAACTATTTTTTAAAGCAACTATAAAAATATCGTCAAAAGTGTCGTGCATAAAAAGTGTAATGCCCTCAAATTACACGAAGTTAAGACATCATGTATAAGAGCTTAGAGGCACCGCATAATTTATATGAGGATTTTTCTCTAGATGCTTTATGTTGAGATTATCGTTATTAGGGCTTTATTATTTAAAAAATACGGCTTTATGTAATTTTATGCTCCATAGAGCAGATGGTGGAGGATGTTTGGCGAACTTTGGCTTAGAAATAAGGCAGATTGTTACAGTTTAAGCTGGTGGAAAGATACAAATCTGACGGAGGATATCTTTATTTCTGAGTGTAGGTGAAGAATAGCGTTTGCTGTAGCTAAATCTGAAATACTTTGTAGACAACGAGAACAAATTTGACGCAATAAAGTTGATTCCCCTTTCTGCTAACAAAACATTTACGTCAATAGTCGTAGATGTTTTCACGTTGGCCGCAGTAAAAAGCCACCTTAATACGAGCGCCAAAGAAAATACTCGCTTAACTTGTTTTTGCCGGAAAAATCGGAAAAACGAGGAACATACTCCAAATTACCATTCGTTTTATTTGGCAATCGCGCTTAACGTGTACCGGATTTTGTCTGTGAGCTTTTCCGATAAAAATTTATACGATTTTTACTGCCATTGTTACGTGTAATACACAGAGGACGCACTATTGTCATATTTTATTCAGATAAATCCTTCAAGCCCTTAAAAAAAGCACATAAAGCACACTGCACATTGGCAATAAATTTAAAATTAAGATGTAATTAGATTCACGTCATGTATTCGATTTTTTCATTCAAATGCCTGATATTTAAATCGTGTATGAAATCATCTAACGATATACACAAAAGGGCAGACATCACATGATACACGATACTTGATACAAAGTGGCACGCACACGATTTAAAAAATGATTTATTTTATTATAATAAATTAGTTATAAAAATGTTGAGCCATATATTAAATTTTTATTTAAGGATTTCGAAGAATCTGGCATTTGGTGTTTAATATTTTTATTGGCGGACATGCACGAAACAAACTATACAATATACTTGGATATTGATTTGGTTTTAATTAAGATTATTTATGAAATCCTTGCAAGTCCTCTTGGATATCGTTAAAAATGATTGATATTAGAAAGACGAGCCGCTTAAGATGATCAAATAGCATGTTGCTGCTAGAATCTAGGATAACATTATTTTGATGCAAATTGGATGGCTGCTAGACAAACACAAACAAAAAATAATGGACGAAGTAGAATATATTTTGAAAAAATGCATTATATCGTTTTACATTGACGTTTATTGTAGTCTGAAAAAGTGTTTGAACCTTTTTGATTACCTATTCAGTGGAAAAATAATAAAAAGGTTTTCAGATAGGGCATTAAGATTAATACCTATATTATTCCATGCAGTACTTTAATTAAATGTTGCTAAAATAGTCTTAATACATAAATCACTAAAATATTTTAAAAAACAACATTGTACAAATCTCAGAGATTTTATTGTCAATTAAGTCAAAATTATTTGAAAAAATACATTTTAAAAGATTAAAACCCAATCTAAAAAAATACCACTTAATTCCAGATGTAATAAATGGTTGAGAAGATAGATTGATCAATGAAAGCAACAAATAAATGCTTTGATATAAAATAATAGTGTTAATGGTACTTTTAGACAAAATGCAGGCATTCGACAAAGTATGATACCAAGAACTACTCTTCAAATGCAACAAACAAATTTATATAATATGTACCCTATTATTAAGTCTTGTTTGAGCGACTGGCCCTATTTAGATAATCGTGAGCACCGAGATGAGTATACAAAATTGCATCCAATCAAATTCGGAGTGCCACAGAGCAACAACATACAAGAAAAAACTTTTCAACCATTTATAAATGGAATAATCATAATTGCTCATTATATGGATCCTATTTATATGGCATTTAATTATCATATATCATATTAAAGGGACTAAATATCTGAAACTCACCCTAATAGATCCAATAAATAGGTTTATTAAATAAGGTTCACGTAACTGACTACCAATATAAATATATCTTATTCAATAACCAAAATATAATTTTATGCTGATTACTATTTCAATAGCAGAATCTAATGGGTTCTGCTTACATATCTACAAAAATGTTTAAAAAATTGTTCTATTTTTGGTAAAAATAGCCTTTGGATAAAGTTAAAAATATAGTAGGTAGTCCTGTGGTTAAGCAGTTGGACTCGTGATTTATTCGTCTTGGGTTCAAATTCTATAAGAGGTGTAGCTGGCGATCACATTTAAAATATATATATATATGCTATGAAAAACCATTTCAAAATGGTTGGCAATGGTTCCATAAAAGGAGTTGCTAAAAGCCACCTCAAAAAATAAAATAAATTTGTATACATTCGATAGACTATGTATTTCTTGTGCATTTCATCTAAATAAGCTATATTGTGGATTATTCATATTGGAATACAATTAACAGGTGTTTTTCTACCAAGCCTTTTTTTAAATTTATGATATAAAAGACTATATATTTTGCCCGTTTAAATGCTGGAATAAATATTTTTATTCAAATGAATGTACTCTTGCGTTATTGTGTTCCTAAGTTATTAAAAAGGACGAAAACTTTGGCATATTGGAATTATCAGTAATTCGTCTCAATCTAGGATATTACTAATATTCTGGTTTTGCAAAATGCACAAACATTTGAAAGTTGAAACAATCGTATATAACCATTTATGAGTGTCTAATTTATAATTATGGTTAAAATATAATTAAAAAATCGTAGTAATTTCGAGACCAAAATACCTTTAATGTATATAGAAATGGAAAACTTCTACATGAAATTTAATCTAAATTTTACCTTTAAAAAGATCATATGAAGATCGATGAATATCAAAATGAAACTCAGTTAACTGGCGTCACTAGATGTAGTATTATATTTAAAAAAAATAACAATCATGTACTATTATAAATAAAAAAATCTATTTGCAAATATCTTTTTACACTCAATAAGACAATTTGATCAAAGAAAGTGAAACAAAAAAATATTTTACTTATTATTGTTCAATTAGGATAATCATTCAATGTTTATAAACATACATTCTACAAAAAAATGCTTAAATTCGCAAATTGGATTCTTACTAAATCATCATAAAGATGTAGATTTTATAAAAGCCTTGAGGGCTTGGTATTAAAATGTTTTTAATTTATAGTTCTTTGAATTAAGATCAAAATAAATCTTATTGTAATAATATTTTCAATGAAAAAAAAACAACAAACAAGAACAAATTATATAAAATAAATACTAAATAAGCTTCGTAATTGCTTGTTTGTTTGCCTTGTTGGGGAACGCTTTTTAATAAAGCATCAAACTTAATTGAACGATAAGGAAATTACATAATTTCATATAAAAGTCGAATATTTATTTTTGACAAAGGTATTTAAGCAATATTAATTGCTCTAATCGGTTGATTTGTTCCGCATTATGGGTGAAGTTTCGGAATTAATTCCGATGAAATTCGTGTATTAATAGACAAAAGTGAACGAACTTGTCGTAATAGGCTTTTCTCCTATAAAGTCATCATAGGCCAAAATATTAGGCGACTGAGGCAAAATTTTGTCTAGGGAAGATAGCGTGACTCGGAGGACTCTTTCGTGTGATATACACGGTTAAATGCTGCCCGAATCACTGTTGACACGGTATGGGGTTGAAAGCACGAAATAATAATGTGGCGGGGTGCCTCGTTAGGGGTCCGTAGGGACCCGAGAAGCCTCAATTACCCGCAGATACCCCTCACAGCACTAATAAAAGAAATGCTCAAGAAAGACAAAAATACGGTTTTGAATGGAAACCATTCCTGACAATCCTCTCACATTATCACTGCCACAAACCATAAACAACGCCCTTTTAAGGAACTCTGCCCAAAAATGCTTTCCTCCTCGGAGGCTCTATTTTTATTTTATAAAATAAAACCGGTCGGGAATATGCAAGAAAATATGGATTTGGATTAAAGCGTATTCTACGAAAGTATGCTAAAGCATTTGAAGTGATTTTATTGTGGTGTAGACAGAAACGCAATCAATTTTTATGAGAAGCAAGCCTAAACAATGATTTTTTCGTTTAGACACGCAATGTGCATTATTCGTATAATATACAATATGTTCGGAAATTAACGATGTGTAACAACATAAAAGGGAAAAATAGGGTGAAACAAATTCTTTTGTGAACTAAATTTACCATTACATAGAAAATTATATAATTCTCATTTTGATGAAAAATTAAAATATCTATTCGAATATTTTAAGCGATTGGAAGGATTTAAGCGCGTCACAATTCATAGTTGTTATAATTTATTTTACAATTCATCAAAAGTTTAAAAAAAATGCGTTTCGATGAAGAAAAAAATTATAGATAAAAATGGAGCAGCGAGTGGCCACGAAAAATCAAAGACTTGCTCGATTTGTTATTCAAATGTGTAAATTCCGTACGCAAGTAATAATATTATACTTTATAATTGCGCATAATTTTATCTAAATAGGTCGTTCTAGTTTTTAGCTAATAAATTACACTTTTTTATCGGTATATCATTAATGAAAAATTACCACGACAAAATATAGTTGAACTTAATCAAGTTTCTTAAACAAATAAATCTGCAAAATAGCATGCGTTGATATAAATTTAGTTTTTGAAGAAGATTCAATAATTTGTTGATCTATAAGTATTATAGTTCTCAAGAATAAACTAGAAGTTTTAACCAACTTTAAGGGGGGCAAAACGCTCGAAAATGAGTCGTTTTTCATGATTTTTTTTAATGGTGATAAAATAATCATATCATTTAAAATTTTTGACATTATCTTACTACAACCTTAAAGTGCGAATTTATTTTATTTTTTAAAAACAAAATGGTAGAGGTATAAGGTATTCCATTTGGCGTATTTTCCCGTTATATCAAACGGCTCGCAACTTGTCGAAGGTTTCCTGTTTAACTGAAATCGAAAATGGAAATATTTTTTGATTTTTAATATGTGTAGGCAGTCAACTAAGCTATAAAAATTTAAAAAAGTATAAAATTAAAATCTATCGAGCTAAATTTGACTTCGTGCAACTTTGACCTGACTTCGAGCAACTTTAATTTCGAATACCTATAGTTAGAGATATAACGATTATTTTGCTTAAGATATTTTTAGGAACATTTCCTATAATAAATCTAAAGATACAAAATATTTAAATAAATGTATTATAAAAGAAAAGGTTGCTCAACTCCAAGCGCTCCTACCTGACCTGACTCCCTAGTTCACAGCGGTTCCGGCGTGTTCTTGATTACGCGCTATAATTTCGTAAATATTTCATATTCCGATTTCTATATTTTATGGTATACTCTTAATATGTTTTACTTTTGAAATACATAATTAAAAAAAATAATTTGAAAGTTGTAAAGGGTTTGCTTCCTTAAGGTTATAAAAAGCATCGAAGTACGAAATTTTATCTCAAATGGCGGTACAGAAAGCTTAATTTTTTTCTAGCATTTAGTTTTAAATTTTATATTGATATAATATAATATGTTAGCAAATTATATTTAAAATATAAATTTTATCAGACTTTTAAGATTTTTATTTGTAAATTGTGAAATAGAAATAAATGTTTTTAGGGTTGCTTAAAAAAGTCCCAACTTGAAAATATATGGGCACATAATTTTCTCAATGAAATTTCTGCCAGTGAAAAAGCGATGGCAATAAATATTGTACAGATTTTGAAATCTTTTTTCTCAAAGCTGAACGCTATCTTGAAAACACAGAAGGCTAATCCCATTTTTGACCTTTTAAATTCGTGAATTAGGATTTTTAACGAACTCTCATAAGATAAGGTTTAGCCCCCTTGAGCTGCATAGAATATCGAAAGAAATTGACGGTCACATTGAAAAAGACGAGCAGAGGTCACATTGACTGTAATCTTGAATCGAACAAATAACAGATTCATTTTCATGCTCGGATCGAAAGTAAAGTACGACTTTCAGTGATGAAATTTAAACAGTATGGTTTGAATATTAAGCAAAGATCACGCGAGGCTTTTGAACGTTGTTAGACTATTACAGATGTCAAATTTGGCAGACAAGTATTGCATTATTATCCTTCCGTACTTTAAGTGCTTAGTCGTGTCTTCGAATGTCATATTTAATATGCGCTATTCGATGCCTACAATGCTAAATACAATATGTGAGCACATAATGTACGCTATCAACGCGCTTTAGGGCTTTTCAGCTGCACAACAATAATTATTTTGATCGTTTATTATAAAAATATTAATAATTTTGCATTTTCGGGGTGAGTGCCATGAGAAAATTGATTGACGTGAACTATTTCTAAATTTTTATTGTTTGGCACTATATCATAAGGATACCCATAATTCATCAATGTCATGTTGTGATTTTTAAGACATTGACAAACAACGAGGAAACATTTTGTGACACAAAAGTTTGTCAAAAGATTTAAGCAAGACAGCGGAAAGCTATTATTTTAGATGAAAAAAATATATATTCTAAAAGAATATTGTGATATCCAAAGTGTGATATGAATATTTGAGATATTAAAGTTGTATATTAGATTAATTTTATTGTAATTAAGAATACATTTATCCTTATACTAAGAAGACTTTTTGAGCCAAACCATAGAACTATATACTAAAGCCAAACTAAGTACAGGAGGCAATAACATTATTTGTGTAATTATTCCTACAAAGCTGATTCTTTCTCTTTTTGTTGTTTTAGTATCGTAAATAAACAAAACTGCAGTCTATAGCAATGATGTTGTTACCAACATTTATAAAAAAAAATTGAGATCTGTAAATAAATATTACATAAATGTCTTTTATGGACGGATTCTACGAGTGTGGTTTCTTGTGCATGGTTTACTAGCATGATTACTGCAGTGATAAAGTGATCACACGCTTAGGCTTATAATATTACTTTTGTCAGCTACTCCGTCATCCTATGAAATGTTATTAATAAGAAAGACATTATTTAGTGTTGAAAAGAAGTCTTACAAGTGATCATTAGCCTAAAAGTGTGATCACTTCACTACAGTAATGGGCATGCTAGTAAACCATTCACAAGAAATCACGCTCGTGGAATCCGTCCATTACTTACAGGACTGAAACTATGTCTTATAATATCAACTTCCCGCAATACAACTTTAGTCACGTCTATCGAAGCTTTAACCACATTGTATCGAAAGTAGACAACGTTTATTTAACAATAAATAATATAAACTACTTGTGGACAAAAAAGCAGATTTGTACATTTTAATTTAATTACTGTATGGACAATTATTCGGATTGCGAAAACCGTTAGCCTTGTAGAAATGGGTGTAAAATTTCGGTAATTACCGTAATTACTATAATGTATAAATAATAGCAATTAAATATTGATTTTATAATAAAGTGGAAATGTCTGGTTAAAATTTAAATAAAAGTCTTTAAAAACCATTAAGATGGATATGCTTAAAAATTATGGAAAGATGATGAAAGAAGCAGTACATGACAATGAATGATATGGTTCAAATATAATATTATTCCAATCCACTGATCAAGCGTTGCTTCAGTGAGCTGTCTGGACTTTTATTATAAAATATTGGGTACAAACCCGGATTATGGGGAAAATTTTCAATGTATTACCATATTAGGGGATCAGAAATAAAAATATTTCGAATCAATCGTGTCGATCTAAATTTACACAATTTTTTTATATTTGAAAAAGTAAACCCTTAAGTAATTAATATAGCACATTTAAGAAGAGAAACTAGATTAATGATTAAATTTAAGAATCGTCATGAAAGCTTTCACTTTCTTTCGATGTATACATTATCATTCAGGATGTTTCCCACTTTGTAAATCATTGAAAATCAGCATCGCAAGTACTGCGCAAGAATTTCACATTTTTTCGCCTCGTTCACGTATGGATTGCCTGTCTGTCTGAAGAGCTATTTCCTGGAAGAAGAGCACAATAACGAACAATACAGATCTTGTCACAGGCCAATTTTGTGGCGGAATTTTGTATTCTTGTTATCTGTCGTCACGGACAATCGTTGGCCCTTCTGCACGACAAAGCGACTATTGCCACTTCCAGCGAGATGGTTTTGGACACGCAATAAGACTGTTCGTTAAACGTACGTTACAGTAGAACATAAGGATGTGACCCTGTAGCTCAGCAGGCCGTAAAGATCCATATCTTTTAACAAGGATTTCCACAAATATTAGATATTAAATGAGCTTTCGGTTGAGACAAATCTCGACCTTGTTTATTTGCGTAAGTTCTTCAAAAGCTTATTTGACGCCAGGGAAAAGCTCTCGCATACGTATCACGAAAAACTACGTTTTAAAGATTTATTTTGAAACGAAAAACTTATATTATCACACGAAAGCTCAGAGATGTGTGTGAACTTTTCAAAACATTTAGCATAGATATAGCTGAGAAAGGATTGTAATATATTTTTTTGATTTCATGTTTCTTTCTTTTCACGCGGAGAAATGACCTAAATTTAAATGTGCACGATAAAAAATATGCATTTCCTTAAAAGCAATATATTCTAAAGATATTTCATATAAAAATATCGACTTTCTGATGTAAGGCCGATAATACCTCGTGGGGGTCGTATTCAACATTTTTATACTTTAAGAGCTTTTACGTGCTTATTTTTTTTCTACAAAGGCGATAGTGACTTAAATTCACAGTCAACGTCTTAATACATTGTGTAATATTTTATTCTTTATAATTTCAGTAATACGGATCAAGTAGTTGTATAGTGAGTTAAATTCTGGATCCTTATTATTTTATGTGCGAGTAGGTTCTAATCTGATTATAACAACAAATTTATGGCATCTGATGTATTACTGTTTTCTATCAATCATTTCGCTCCAGGTTAAATTTAATTTCTGGATCCAAAAATATAAACACTGAGGTGAATAATAAAGTTGTGGAGGATAACTTTTTTGCGTTAGGATTTGTATTTATATACAAAATATTAATTAAAGGATGTTATGATTTAAGCACATCTTTTTAATAGCATATCTTAGCATAACACCTAATGAAGATAATGGAAAACTATCGCATGGAAATTATATTTCCCGAGAAAATTCATTCCTTATTTCACCTCATCTGTATTTATGATTTTTATTTTCCTATAAAAAAAGATGCATTGATCTAAATAAATAAAAATAAATAAATAATCTTGTTGCTAAAAAAATTGACGATGGTTGACTACATCAGGTCTCTTCGTACTCAACGCCACTTTTTAAATTTCTAATTGTGAACAATAAATCTCCCTCGTTATGGTATGACCATATGGAAAGACTCTATAGTAGATTATCCCTTTGGAGTCCCATTATACATTTAAAAGAGCTATTATTACTGCTAGACCCGGTCGACGGATCGGTTTATTTATCTGCCCTTTTGCAACTATCTATTGCGTTTTTGATTTGAGCACAACATCCACTTTTCATCTCCAGTCACAAAATACTCTAAAACCACACCTTGTTTTATGGTATTTTATAATTTTTTCAAATGTATTTGAATACTTTTCCGGTATTATTCAAGCTCATCTGTTAATTCTCGTAAGTCTATGTTGGATTTGATTCAATTTCAGCACGCAGGATATCGTCATCCACTTTCTCTTCTCTTTCTTCACTTCGGACCTTATTTTATAAACTAAATTTTTCACTTCTAAATTATTTAAACCCTCTCTGGCATTGACAAATAGAAAAAGATTTTCCGAGTGTATCACAAATATTTTTAGTTGTAGTTGTTGCATTATTATTTTGAAGATATTCGTACAGTATGCAATATTACGTAAATATTTGTTTGGCACAAAATTCATAATCTTGAATCGCGATTTGAAAAACATTTTTTTTTTGTATAAAATAATATTCTTCAGATGTTAGTAGACTAACAAAATATACAATACGTATTGTCACAAAAATAAATGGCTATGATACTGACGGTCAAAAAGCATTAATATTTCAGAAACGTAAGCAATTGTTCAATTGATCCTTGATAGGCTTAATATGGCTTTATGCATTTATGTTTTGGTATGAATTTATTTTATACTTGAATATATGCATATTAAAAAAGTCAACATTATAACGTATAAATTAGTTTTTTTTGGTATCGTGAATTTGAAAATAAACTAAATTTTTTTTTATTTAATAAAATAGCATTTTTTTAGCAAAATTTAGTAACTTCAATGAGAAACTTTTTACAGTCACTTCAATGCGATAATTTAAAGAGACTTGCTTTATAGAGCCATGGGACAGAACTAATTTATTGACAGTTGCTTAAGTTTATTGTCGGCAAATTTAATTTAAAGTATTTTGTCACATCACTCAATAAATTCGTAGGAAAGTTTCGAGCTTCGAATTTTGGAATGGGTGGGGTATTTTATTCATTGATTGCCTAAAAAAAGAAGAACTATTAATAACAAATATTATATGGCATTATTAGTACGCTTTATGAAAGATATTGCGCAAAAAAGACAAGAGTTTTCTCTTTCACTAAGATAATACACCGTATCACAAGTCGTATCGTAACAATGACAAAATTGCACGAATTCCACTTCAAATTGTTTTCATTACCACCATACTTCTGAGATTTGGCTCCAATGAGGAAGTCATTGCCGAATATGAAGCCTATTTTGAGACCAAATATAAATCGTTCTACAAGTGATGTGTTATATATTAAATTTGATGTATAAGCAAATAATTAAGTGTGGCTTTATATTGATGACGTTCTTACAAATCACCATTGGTATTATATAAATTAAATTTTCCTTTGAAAAGAGCCTTTGTCTTATATTTATATTACGTAGAATTTTTAAATGGGAAAAGTCTTAACTTAAGAGTCAATAATGAAGATTACTTCATCATAAAAGGAAACAATTCTTTAGAAAAATAATTTTGTTTGAGAGCAAATATAATATAAGTAGGTTCTTTATGAGTCGAATAATAGAAAAACTTACATTTTTTTCCACGGAAAGGATAATTTGCATTGTTCTTGATACGCTTTGTACTGGAAAAAGTGCCATTGAAGGGGTTGCCCTGGTGAAGAGCAGCCGTAACAGGTCTGAATAGGCTGAATTTTTAATGAGCAATTTCAATTTTCTCGGAAAGATCGGTTTATTGATCGCAAGTGTATGCAGGTAAGGGTTGAAAAATAATAGGCTATACGAACGGAGTGAGAAGATTGGTGCTGCACTTTAAAGGCTAACTGCGAAGGAGGACCAAAGAGGAGAAATTAAACATTCATTAGGCATCTTTTGTAGCGGAGATTTCAAGAAATTAGTTTTGGCACCGAGAAGATTTCAGTCTTCGATTTTCTTTGATCTTGGCTCAACGGGTTTGATATTTAGATTGCTTCGACGATAAGGAACAATCCTTTTTTTATTGAAATTTAATAATAAACACGGACTGAGAATTAAAATGGAATCTAATTGTGTAAAATACAAAGGGGGATTTTTTATTGGGGAAATGTTTCTGTTTGTTAAATATACAGTTATTAGTTGGACAGGACACTGTCATCAGTTCCAATAGAACTATTTCGTCCAATTTTCTCTACGCAAGATTTGTTCATTTATTTGGGACAAAATAATCAAGGAAAAAGTGTTATTTACGCTGCCCAAATGAGAGACAAGTTCTCATCGCAGAAAATAGACCCTTCAAAGAGGGAAAAAAAAAATCTTCCGACATCGAATAATACGTTATCATTACGTTTATGTTCGTAACTGGATCCGGAGAAAACATCAAAGGAAGACTCCATTATTTTCAATTTAAAATGTCTTAACGATTTTAATCTATCATTTAACAGCGTAAATATTAAATAAATTTTGAATTTAATAAGCGCAAGATTTGATCAACACAATCAATCGGCGAATTATACACATTTGCACCGCTGAGCGTCAGAATATACAAATATGAAAAAATATAATTTTATCACATCTTGCCCTAACGAAAACTTCAGATGTGACATCTACTATTTTAAGACAGACATATTTGCGATATATTTCTTAGCATGATAAAATATTTCGCATAGTGGCTCAAATCGGATGTCATTGTGATTGGATTCGCGCAAGACAAAGCCGCACTATCCGAGGACGTACGTATGAAAAATGACGTACATAAACAAGAGCATTGAATAATTTATTGAAGTGAAACATAGGAATACTCACGTTGAATCTCGCAAAAGCCTCTTGATGTTAGAATGATGAAGATATATAGCGAGATTGAATATTCGTAGAAGCGATGTTTTCTTCTAAACGACGCCATGCTACTTGAACTGTATTTCACAATATTTTATGGAAACACGTATTGCCAGTTTACAAAATCATTTTTTAATGGGTGTACGTTTGATTGACATTTTCTCGTCCCACAGGGCTTATATTGCTTTTTATATCATCTATGAAACCTTGGAAAACTAATTTTATTATTGGTTTTTTTTTAAATTCTTACAGTAAAGTTATAAATATTTATACACTAGACACTTCACATAATTATTAATTTGAACAACTTTTCGTATGTTATAGATTTTTTTCGGTTATTTATCTTTTATTTTAAGATATAATATAAAGGTAATGTTACTGTGGATATACAAAGAAACCATAATTTTAAATGAACATTGAACATTTAAATGAATAAAAGCAATCCTCGCAAGTCACGTGATCTTTTCATGAAATAATGGCGGATCTCTTGTGTGCAGTAGCAGGAAAGTATCATATATGACGCAGACGGACAATAATAAACACTGGATCATAAAGTCACTGCGCTTATTTTTACAAGAAATGTAAATCAAAAAAGTCTTTCAGGATCAAAAAAGTAAGTCATGACGTATTAAAAAAAGAAATTGAGGGGAAAATAAAACTAATTTTCATAAATTTGCACTCATTTTTGATGGGGTTCATTGAAACTATTTTAAAATGTTATAAAAATGAATTTAAAATCTTACTCCAATCTATGATCGTACTCGCTCGTATGAACACGTATTTGCAAAATACGATATAACACACAAATAAATGGCTTTGGATGAAATTTGGTTTAAGCTCCATAAACAAAAATAAGGGGAATAAGTGTATAAATTGTATAGCTTACATATTATATATTTGAAATAGTGATCCAGAATCCTTTGCATGCCCAGTCAAGCACGATGAAGCATGCAAAGAAAGCAAATGAAGTAGTATAGGGGTTTATTTTAGCCTTTGCCATGTAAATCGAAATCTGGAGCTTTCAAACTACCTGTGCTTACAATTGACGATACGAGTAGATATTTCAATGAAATCGTACAAATTTAATGTCAGTGACAGTTGACGTGGCACTCCCAGAGAGATTGGTATTTACTTGTTCATTTTGTAACGAGATGTCACAGAACAGATTCCATTGTTGTTGATCCTTTATTTAGCAGAGGATGACAAACTTCAATTTATTATCTTAAGCCAGATGTGGGTCAAAAATTTTACACAGCTTTCCATCAAGCATTTAGTAACTGGTTACGTTTATTTGCAGCCGAAGAGCTTGATGGATCGAAAGCGAATGCTAATAAGTCCGAAATCGCGTGCGATGCCGACGTTAGCACTTTCAATCTTCTCGTTATTGATGATATCCATAGAAACTGATCTCTAAAATTGCAACAAAATATGGCCTAATTTGGCATAAAAACTGGAGCTGGCCCCCGAGGTGGAACCATTTCCGACGCCCTTTAATGCGATACTCGAGGAAGTATTTAGATCAGTAGATTGGAATAAATCCGGATAGAAGATTAATGGCAAATACTTAAACTGTCTTAGATTCCAGAACCCGCCCGGGGATTATATGAATTAAAAATAAGAGAGCACGATACTGAGGATTAGCTGTTAAATCTAAAAAATGGACAGGTACCAAGGGCACTTGAGGGCATTATAACAAAATATTTCATTAAAAGTAATCCATTGGATGATGCCAATAAAATCGCACAAATTTGTATGAAAAATTCATATCAAAATACTTATGATTTCCAAGTATCAGTATATTTCATGTATTTTTAATATCGAAAAATGATTTATTGATATCAGTATTATCAAAATATTTTTCTTCGCGTATATAAAAATTTAGATAATCTCCATAGGATATTTTAATGTGGTAGTTTACTGTTGTCGTCCACATGGGGTACACAAGTAAAATGGGATTATTTGTATAGGAATTTTAATCAGTATATTTTAATTATTGTTGCGAATCTATTCACTCATAAATAACACTGCATGTCTTAGTTTTACTTTTTAAGCTCCAGGAAATTAGGGTAAATCTGGATCGAAATGATCGCTCTATAATGATCGAAATTATGCTTTAAAATGTATGATATTAGAAAATAGATATTTTAAATTATGAATAAATGTTACATAGTGGTGATTGCTTATGAATCCTAATTTCAGATTGATACTTTGATATGATGTTAATATTTGTATGGCCAAAAACCGAAAATCAACTCAGTGCATAGCATCCACAAAATAGATTCCATACAAGAGCTTCCTGATTGGCGTAATTGGCGGTCTTGCCGTGTTGTGTGGGTTTATTGAAATTTTAATGCAATCCTTGTTTAAAACTATAATTTTGTTACAGCGTCGGCAAATGTGCTATAGTTAGCTGAATTAATACCATGCAAATACTAAATTTAGATTTATTATGGAAAAATATGAAATAATTAGACTTTTATTGTATTAATATAGATGATATCTTGATGTATCAGGTTCATGCGCATTTTTGGATTTTCTTTCTTTTTTATTTCCGTGTGGCATATCTGTTAAATCTGCAGCAATAAAAATTAAAAATGTACGTGATAAACATACTATCAGTGTAAGGACTGCCTAGAAATGGCTAAAAAAAGTTAGAGAAAGCAATATTCAGGACGTCCTGTTAATTTTGATGACATTCTTCAAAATCTTGTGGAGTCAGAGCCACAATTAACAATGGATCAGATCGCAGAAAGGATGGATTCATCTCATGGAACACTCCTTCGCTATTTAAATGAGATTGGGAAAGTATCCAAGCTTGGAAAGTGGGTACCGCATGAGCTATGCGAATCCAATTGCTAGCAACGAATAAACATATGCACTTCCCTCACTTTTATCGCGCTTCGAAAGAGAACCATTTTTATACCGCTTGGTAACAGGTAACAAAAAATATACTATTTATCTATAACTAGGGATCCCAAATATTCGAATAACAAATTGTTAAAATATTCGAATATTTTATATGTATACATTGGAGTTTTTAAGATTTGCACGAGTCATGTTCATGCGCTTTTTTAGCGTTTAAGAGATAAAATCAGAGCTAAATCATAAGATCATAAATACGCTATGCGCATGCGCCACGTCGCCTCTACTGTGTGTATGTGTGTGTCTATATGCAGCATTACATAACCACAAGTGCAGTAGCAAGCCTATTTTATTATATATTACACAACACACAGTCAAACGCTTATTTTCTCGAAAATAAAACATTTAGAAGGATTTCTACGAAGTGAAACATTTCTCTGATATTCTCGAAATTATACCGTTGCCACGTTTTGGAATTCTTGGACTTGGAGTTGGACCGATTTGTAAAAGAATAATTCAAAAAAGGCAACAATAATTTCGAAGTAGGAAAGATAAAAATGCTGGACAAGTGGGTGCCGTATGAACTGTTAGAAGGTTAAAATTGAGGCATTTGGAAGTGTTTTCTTCGTTGATAAATTAAAATACGTAATTAAATAGTAGGAATTGGGACTATAATAATAGAAGAAATTGACACGACAGTTTCCGAGTTTAAAAACAAAAATGTTTCCAGTATTTCAAATAAGTTGTATTTACTTGAATATTTATTACGAATGAACTTTCTAACTTACTTAAAATTCTTCAAAATAAATCCGCGATTGGTGAATATCAAGAAATTGTTAAATTTGAGTGAATAAATTAAATTTTAAACAGGATATACAAAATAGACTTTTAAGTTTTTTCTCATCAAAGCCAGTGTCATTTTTATTTAAGGAAATTTCTGACTAAAATTCTGTTAGTTTTCTTTTTTTTAGTTTAATTTAGTTTTCTGACGAAAACTAAAATTCCTAAGAAATTAGTGTGCCATCCATTGTATAGCCGAATGTATTATTACAAACGACATCTTTGATGGCACGATTTTTGCTTAACACATTTTTAGATTGCGGAAACATTCTTAATTGAATTTTTCGCATTTAATCTCCCCGTATGAAATTATATTGGAATTACTAATTGGGCTAATAAATTTCGCTGTTATGTCGAATATTCGATAAGCATCAACAAAGACGGAATGCCCAACAGTGATCGCTCCGCCACTGATAAAACGATTTCGAATTCCCCATAGACGTTTCGAATACGTTATTAGCCCTTCAAAAAAAAATATTTTCCCATAACAATTCCGTATGTATATTAAGCATGATGACCTTGGGTCAATTATTTACGAGCGTGTATTGTTTTCGCAAGTCAATCATGCGAAAAATACATTAGGCCATGCCAATGCGTTGCGAAATTAGCCCAACGCTCATTCAGAGCCTCAGTGGAAAATCGGGAAAATAATGCCGGGTTTCATTTACCGGTGACATTTGTACTGAGCTTGTCGTAATCGAGTGGTTTTGACCTCGCGATAAAAAGTTTATTTTGCAGGCTAAATAGCCAGTGTACGTGTATACTTCGAATATGCGGTCCGTCGTGAACTTTGCCAAATTAAGGTCGATCAGGTTAAAGTGTCGAATCGGCATGCCACATTTTATTGGATCGATCTAGCCAAATAGCATCGACTTCGTTCGTCGAGTGACGAACGTAAATTCGGGCCATAAGTGCGGAGTGAATCAGCGGAGAGATGATTTGGAAGGTCGTAAGGGAGGCGTTACTCTTTGACATAATTTGAGATTCAATAGCACGCATCGATAAGACAAGCGCCAAATTGTTGGAAATATTGATTAAAGCTTTCCGCTCCTACATCGTTTTAACTATTTTATTTTATTTACGGATAAAGAGGTTACAGTTAGGAGCCTTTGGGAAGGACATCTTCCCGCAGTCAAGGTTATTCCGATAACTCCTCATTTTCCGCGTGTGATCATCAAATGTAAAGCGGTGCCCGCATAAGAATTTTTAAATAAACAATTTATGAATTGCAAAAAAATGGACAAACGTTAGTATTCCGGCAAATAAATGGCATATTTTGTATGAATACATAATGGATGCCGATTGAGAAGTCTAATAAACCACATTCGAACACATAGATAATAAACATTTTTCATAGGGTGTGGGATAAATCTGAATATTGCACTTGAATAGTATATACGCCCATTTGATTTTATCCAAATCTTGAATTTAAAATTGCACATAAGATATTTTTATTATTTCCATGGCTAATTTTTTTTTTTTTTTTTTGCGGTGGCTTTTAGCGATCCCTTTTTTATGGTATCATTACCAACCATTGTGACATGGTTTTTCATGGCATATATATGTTTTTAAAAATGTGGTTGCCAGCCACATCTCCTGTGGGATTCGAACCCGAGATGATCGGGTTACGAGTCCAACCGCTTAATGCGGGACTACCTACAGGTACAATTTTTTGCTTATAATATTGGTTGCTTATAGAGAAGCTAATTACATAAAAATTAAACAGAACGTTCAACTATAAGCTAATTGACAAAGAATAATATCTCACGGTTACGGTAGCAGTTACTTCGTGCTACTATATATTAATTTTCATTACCTTTGACTTAGTAATTAATGACGATGTTCAAGATTGTCCTTTAATTAGTATACTGATTAAAAAAGGCTTTGACGCCGGTAAACTATGCAACTAGGAGGAGATAATCAATTTAGTTCTAAAGATTCAATAATACCAGTATGAATAGAATCGTTTAAAGGATGCTTTTCGCAAAATTAGAATTTGTTCCAAATGCAATAATACAAAATTTTGCTTGTTAAAGGCCACATAATACCATTGATGAATTCTCACGGGACGAGTCATGTTATATAATAGCTTTGTTGCGTGTTAAATGACAACTTGAATTGCTCAGAAGGAATTAAAAGCAGAAAAGAACAAATATGACATGTAATTGAAGCGAAGTGATTCAATTTTAGCCTTATAACGATTTTGATACACAAAGTCGCCCGAATTCATATTATCAATTGCAAGGTCTTATTTTTAGGTCTTAGGTTTTAGGTCTTATTAGAGTCTATCATTGTATTCCTGCCCGTTCCATCACTACATGGTATTCAATTTCAAACAATAATGGTCATTTGTGTGATTTAACGTAGGATCATATTCATAGTGCAGCTGAGGAGTGAAAGATAATTACGTTTAAAATGGTTCCCACTATTCACTAAGGCTCTTAGAATGCACCACTATTATGCAGTCGCCATTTCTTATGAATTGCAGTAGAGCTTAACTTCAGTCAAAGGCACAATGAAAACACTATTAATCATAAGAGCTACTTTTGAATTTTGAAATATATGCAAGCATAATAGAATGAAGTGTTATGATAACATTAAAGAATATTAGGTAAATCCAATGCTTTTGCAATATTACAACATTGTAGCAATATTTTCTAGTGCTGAATATTTAAATTTAAACGATATGCAAATCAAGTGCTCCAGATATATTTTATAATGAAATTCCAGATAATAGTTCATATTATTATAACGATTCTCAGTCTTATAAATTTGCACCCTTATTTTAAACGACCAATTTTTATTGTATAAGACATCATGTTTTTTATTATTTAAGTTAGACTCTGAACTTTTATTATATAGGATCGGGTTCAATTTTGCAATGTGGAAAAAAATTAACCCTACCGAAAAATTCGAGATATTGGAAATATTAATATTTCCTCCCGGAACTTTTATAAATATTTTAAAGGAATAATTCATTGAGTAATGGTACCAAAATAAAATGGAACAATAACCTGTTGGTATTAAGAATTTAATCCGCGCATGCGTCAATTTGACAGCTATATGATTTCGCTGAAATTATGGCATTTATTCACATGATTACAAAATTTATATTGATATAAAATATATGATTTATTTAAATTATTAAATATATTGAGTCGATGAAATGTAAGCATTCCATGAGGTCTTATCCCGTTTTTAATGTGCGCATTCGAATTGATGTGTTTGGCCTACATTTGTTATTAAGAGCGAAACTTGAGTATATAAAGTGGTTTTTATAAAAGTTTTTGAATACGCTTCGCGTTCATTTCTTTTTATCTACCTGTTCTATCACATTAATCTTGCGGCGAAAAAAGGCTGTATAAGTTGTGAATAGTTTTTCATGAGCCATGGGGGATGAAAACGAAACGCAAACGACCCCACTGCAGGGTTGAATTCCACTGCACAACTTTTTACGCGATTTTCCCGCGAGTTTTCCTCGTATACCACATGCGATAAATCTTTTGCACCAACCCCAGAGCCCACCAACCGCGGCGAGGTTCTATCGCCAACTAAATGTTTACTCAAAACGACGCTTTTGCCGGTTTGCAACCGACCCCTTCTTCGCCCAACTTCGCCCCATCACACACTCAACCCCACTCAAATAAGGTTTTATAATTTTTAAAATAAAATATTCAAAAACACATCGAATATTCAAAAACACATTCAAAAACGCCTTACAAAAAGATCGCGTCGCCGGAGTATCGGGAAATATAATACCTTTCATTCGTTTGGGTTTGCGCTAACTAGCTACAAAAAGTAGACTTATTCAAACTTTGCTCACGTAATTCCCGAATGCAAATTAAATAATCGAATTTCAGCCCGTTCTTTCATTTAGTTTCATTGAAAACATTTTTTTCCCAAATAGAGCCTGAGATTTTGTAATTACATTGCTGCTAGTAAATAGCGATGTGAAAATGCTCAAGGAATAATCGGATAAAATTCAATCCTATTTTTATATGACCATTCGGCGATAATGAATTCAAAAAAATGTTCAGCGAAATTTAAAAATAAAATAGAAAAGCCCAATTAAAATTCTCATTTAATATTTAAATTTGATGATTGAACCAAATCTATAGGAAGTCAACAGGATTGTATTATGAGATTTTGTGATGATTGTATCATTGATTTTGAATATGATCGGCGTTGTTCAACATTTTGGATTGTATCAGTCTTTTAACGTCGTTTATCCAAAAAATAAGATCGTCATTATCAAATGCATCTGTTCAATCAATCGAATAAAAATACTTTACCGATCTAAATGTGAAGGATATTCATGTACTACCGATAAACGAAGAGACCGTTGGAGTAAATTTGATGGAAATGGCATCATAGATAGCTCAAAACTCAGAGGATGATAGTATAGATGGAAACCTTGACTCGGCTGAACGGTCGGAGCTATATATTTCCAATAAAAATATTTCTTATCTTTTCTCTGAACACTATCCAAAGCGTTCTCATGGAATCACACCCAAAAATGATATATCCGAAAAATACACCTGAGCTATTATTATATATATATATATATACAGTGTACTATCGATTATCCGGGTGCGGATTATCCGGTTTGCGGATTTATACAAAAATAACTTTTAACACTCGGATAATAAGGCAATTCCCCAACATTACTGAGGTGTTTTATATACAGATCAAGATTAAATAAATAACTCTTTAATGCGTTAAGGATAATGCTTATATCTTATCTACCAAAACAAAAGTAAGATTATGAAAATGGACCCGAGGTGATAAGAAGGGTATTACTAAAATTAACCTGTATGATAAGATGATCGCGTATTTGCGAGCGAATTCTAGTGATTCAGAAAGCGCACTCTTGTACGTTAGGCTCAGAGAGAGACAGAAACGTTGTGGATGATACATTGGGCGACGAGAATATTAAGCTGATTGTTCATACGCCCGCACCGCTTGTCAACTTGGCTTAGCCCTTTGAGTAGTGGACTAATTTAAAATTTTCATAGTCTTAGATGCTATATTTGCTTGTCCACTATTTATCATCCGTAAAAACCCACTTATCTCTCAGAACCGCAGTAGCACATATGAAGCTTATATTTAACACTCTCGTCGCCCAACGTGAATCGGTGTTGTTTCTCACGGGATCCAAATTCGATGGTCGGAGCGTAAAATCGATTTATTATATCATTCACACATCATTATTAGTCGATGACTTTGGGTTAACGATCTATACAATCGTGCAATGTACGCAGGAAGCTCTCCGTCTTTATCTCCCATGCATAGTTACCGAACTGCATCCATCTCTGTCTCTCTCCGAGCTCAACGTACAAGAGTACTCTTACTGAATCACTGGAATTCGCTCGCATATACGCGATCATACTATCACCTCGATGATTTGGATTATCTGTGTTTTCCAGTTATCTGTATTTGTCCTCCCTGATTAGTTCTCCGGATAATTGACAGTCTACTGTACTTGATAATCTTTTCTCTGAGGGACATTCAGTCTTCATCTCTATAATGATCTTCTATTTATTCAATTGAATCTTGGATCATAAATCATAAAGCGCTTCAGCCTACGTATTCTACTATTAGATCGTTTATTGTAATACGCGATTTTTTTAATATTAAAAATGAATTTATTGCACATTTCTCCAAATTTTTTAATCGAAATCCAGACAGATCCAAATCTCCAAAGGTAAAATTAAGCTAAATCTCTAATGATCAATATTTTAACCTAAGCTCAATAAAATCATATTTATGTTTTATAAATATCAAACAAATGGCCCAAACCGACAAGCAAGATATGAGTTGTGCTCGTATTGAATATTTTATCACATCGACGCTTGAATGCTTAAGATTGACAGAAATTGAGAATCCTCTTAAGAGCCATTGAATGCAATGTACCGGGAATATCTAGACGTGATCGTAAAATGAACGTTCTGAGAGTCGCAGGCAGGTCATGTAACAAGGTGAATGGATGAAGGTCGTCTTTGAATACTACCCAAGAGACGCAATATGACCGAGGAAATGACGGCAGTCTTACGAATACTGATGAAATTTATGGAATGCAATAAGGGTGATATTTTTTTCGTATTTTTTAAAATATTAAAACATCTTCCTAAATCACTCTGGAAATGTATGAAATATGAAAAAAATAGTTGAAGGATAATAATGGACGCAATATTCCCAACGCTCCGTTAGTTGATGCGGGCGATGGCATATCTCATACAAATACACAAACGCGTTATTAACGTACATTTCAATGTTAAATAGATCAATGTCAACATAGTAATAATAAATGACATTGATTTTTAGGGAGAGTCATCGGATAATTTTGGCTACGGGAAGATCCTCCCACAGGCTCATAGCTGTAACCTCTCTCTCTCCCTAAATAAAATATGATAGTTATCAGCATCCGCTTCCATCCAACTGCTCGGATTCATCACGATCCGAGAGAAAAATAAACCCACGTGCAAGGGCAGCTGTCTGGGATCGGGGAGCGGCCCCGGGATTCGGTTCTGTTTCTCTGCTTCTGCTCTGTCCCATTAATAATGGATTTATCGAATATATCTATTATTTAAGTGATCTACATAGAAGATTTATCAAGGAATGATAGAAAATGATTTATCATTGAGTAGCAAAATGATCATTTTTATAAAGTGATATTGTATTTATTATTAAAAAAACAGTCAACATTGATTGAAAATATTAATACCGATATCCGAAATTTATTGTTACGGTGAATTTGAAACTGAACATTTATGTCAAAATTATAGTCTATTAAAGCTATTAGAATGCTTTAAAAATTATGTTGATTTTTTATATATATTTTTGGAATAAAATTATCGTTTGCAGGGGAATAATCCATTGATTTATGTTTCAATAGTTTTTGTGCATACATTGCATAACAAATATGTAAGGTACGAGTCATTCCACGTCAATGGTGCATGCATGTAACACGTTTCGATATTGCGAGTAGCGACCGTATCGCGTTTTGTACCACAAATCGTTTGAAAGCAAAAAAATAGGACCGAAGACACGGAAGAAATATTGAATGTTCAAGACTCTGACAAATTTCGACGTGAGAAGATTGCTTTTTTGTGCATTTCGTATTTGTATTAAAAACATTGTTCAGCTGAATTCATTTCGAGTGCATTTATTTCGCTTGCATTGAAAACATAAACAGAGATCTTCTTCGAAGTAAGCAAGATGGTCGCAAACAGAAAGATCATTAAGTCTTGCTTTACAAACTGAAGATGGTTTCTGCTTACTCGAATGCAACAATTATTTGAGTAAATTGAGATGCTTTCAGTTTGATTTCTTGGTATTCGATACTTGTGTAAATATTTAAAATGTATATAAACTAAATTGATTATTTCCCTTTGGGATGTAATCATGGTTTGAAGTCGGGGTGAAAAGTGAGCATAAATCTTTTTATTGGATGTAACCAATTTCACCCTTCATTTTTCATTGAAGGAGGGGTGTGTCTGTTTTTAAACAGTTCACCTGCATGATGTAATTTGATTGAGTGAAAACGTCTGAAAATAAAATAAAAATGCGTTTAGACATACTAAATTGAAAATTTGCTCTTCAATATTTATAAGATGCTTCAGGTAAGATTCAAGCATGACAATTAAACGTCCCAGAAAAGATACATTTATATTGATAAGTTTAATATCCAATTTGTTTGACGGATTTATAAAACATTGCCACAAATCTGTAAGCGACGAACGATCTATCAAAATGGAATATGCAAACGCGCGCATTAGCCAAAGCATGAATGAGATGATAAGTTACGGCAGAATAAGCGCTTTTCGAGCAATTATCGATTAGCTGAAATTGCGTTTCAGGCCCCATATAGGCTTCAGCCATAATTCGCATTTGGACCTTCTCGTTTTAACCAAAGCTATATGGTATAATGAAACAACTTTGTCTTCGAGTTTTCATTCTTAACCCAGTTACGGACACGCCAACCCCCAATGTGGGCAAGCAACTTAGCGAGGAGAGTAATCACCAAGTATAAAAAAGCTTTGATTTTTGATCGCAGGAAAGCTTCGGCGGTTTAAGCACCCGAATATATTTATAATGTGCACGAATATAAAACTTAATGATACGATTTGAATGAAAGAGTACCGGTCCGCTCTTTCGAAACTTGATGAGGTAGTATTACACTTTTATTGCCCTCGCGAACTCACTACAAATAATAATTTGAGCCGCATATCGAGCTTATGAGGGTCTAGAATTTTTATGGCAATTAAATGAAAAGTCGTTTAGTCGTGAATGTATAGGCTTGTAATAAAATAAACATTACTAAAATCGGCGAGCGAGCTCATGAACATTTGTATACATTTTGATGTGGCAAAATCGGAGTTATTCTTCGAACACAAAATATTTTTGAACAAGTTTGTATGATTAGAAGGTTAATCTTTATGTAGAAGAATTTGATCAATCATATATGTAATAAATTTACTACTACATGCTAACGAAAACTTGTAACGAAAATGTGTAATACAAGTTCTGGTTTAAATCTGTGGGGAAAAAGTCTTATATGGGTCAAATCTGTGTCTGGTTTAAATCTGTGGGTCAACTTTTCTGATTTATAACTTTGTCCTAGTTATAACGCAATTGAAATAAGTTATAAAACCATTGATAATTGATCTATATATCAATTAGCAAATCCTTGGTTGGTTATTCCTAAAAACATGGTATGCACATGGTTATCAATATTTGATAAAATAATTTGAGGTACGACATGAAAAGTCTGTCATTACTTGAAGAATGGATGTGATGGCAAAAACTGAGATTGCATGGCGCTCAGTATGAAATTGAATATAAACAAGCTAAAACTGAATAATTGATGATGAAATACGAATGTACAATGAAACTTTGTTAATTTCCTGATCTCTTGCTTGTGTAAAAGCAAATATTGGGACGATTGGGACGATTGATACTAAGTTAGAAACGACCGTTGAATTCATTGAATTCATCGAACCATTCGAAAATAATTATTAATCTTACACTTATTTATAAAACATCTCTTATCTTATCTTATATAAAAAAAACTCCTGTGGAAATCGCTTTTGATTACAAATATTTTATCTTAAGTGGTTCTTATTTTTCGACTTTTAAAAAGTTGGGTGGTCACTCCGTTATATGATTTACTGCTCTAAAAAAATGATTTTAGTTTTAAAAAGGTATTCTTATTTGTAATCTAAACATTAATTTTACATGTAAATAAACATAGTTATAATAAAAATTAAATGAAACTGTAAATGGATTGAACACATTTAAAAATTACTAGACAAAATATTTTGTGTATACGCTTAAAGTACACGGACGGATTAGGGCGTCGTTAAGTAGGTTTGGTTTGACTGCTACTTTGGAGTATTTATGTGAAGATCCATTCATGGACGCAGATCATGTTCTGTGAACGTTTTCGGGCTTGGCGTCCGATCGCGTACAGCTCTTTCGTTGTGTCAGCGGTTCGAAGAGCGGACCGATTGGACACACAGACTTTGTGATCACTCCCCTTTTGTTTAGAGATTTTATGTCTTTCTACAAAAGCTATGGGGATAAAACTATTTCCGGAACCCTCTAAAGGGCTATCCAATGTAACGACTATATATATATATATATATATATATTGTAATATTCTCTCAAGTTGCGTGACAACCTTAAATGCACCACCTTCTTGGAGGTAGACATCAGATATATCAATATTGTTCAATTGTGGCCATAAAAACTCATGTAACATTGATTGGTATCGCTTAACAGTCACTTTAACAGCATTTCCAGCACCATCTTCGATGAAATATGGCCCAAAATGTATACCAAACAGTAACCTTTTTTGAATGACACATCTCACCCGAATAACACGATGATTTTTATCACTCGATCGTAGAAGTCCCGATTGTAGCTGGATTCGCACTATATATGTTCGCGAGCAAGACATATTACTTCATCTTTTCCCTATGCAAACATATTTGAATCTATTATTAATTAGTTTTAATATACAAACATCTATTTATATATTTTTATACATCGAGTTACTTAGTTTTAAGTCTTAAGCTAGCTTTACCCTGCGTTCAAAGCGCTAGTGGTCTTAAGAAGTCGAGAAAGAGCGGCTCTCACAGGCTGGACATGAATTAATTCCGTTTTGCACTTTTTGCATCATATCAGATGCGACTTTTCCAACCTCCATATTCTTCCAAATCAATTTTATTACTAGAAATTAAAATATTATACCGTTATCACCATTATATTCGTTTTTAAAATATTAACATATTAACGAAATTAAAATATTATACCGTTATCACCATTATACTTTCCTGTCATAATAAAACAAGGGATGAATGGTGGTCAACTACGCAACAAATTTCTCTAAATTTCGGAAATCTAGTAACTCTAATATTCCGTTTGCTTTATGCGATTTCAACGGAAATTAAAAAACATATATCTATAGTTTAAGAGTCGCTTAATTATATATGGATTTTTTTTAAATAATTTCAAAGGACTTAAGATAAAAGGCAAAATAAAAAAATATATTTGCATTATTTCTCCAGGTAAAAATGTAATAATTCATCATTTTTTCAACTTGTTACTTTAATTCTCAAGCCAATTATTTCAAATTTATATATATTATACTATACACTTTATCATACTTCTTATTTTGTCTAATTAACACCAGTTAGAAAAAAGCTATAAACATTTTTGTGAAAGTCATGTGGAATAGAAAATCGCCAGAAATGTGCGGAATTACGTGATATATTTCGCTCGAATACAGTTCTTGTTATATATATTATATATGTTCTTATTTTATGGAAGATATATTTTAAATGAGAGGGTTTTAAGTTAGATGGGGAGGGAGGAGATAAGATTATTAATATTCTTTCCTTGTTTAATTTAGCAATTTTTCAATCATCTTCGTAAATCTTTTAGACTATGTATGGACAAATTTAGATAATATTTAATTTATCTTCATTTAAAAAAATGAATCTATCGTAGTCATGGAATTTTAAATATATTTATTACATAACTTTATTAATCAAAATTAGAAATAATTAAATTGCGAACATTAACGTGCTAAAAACAGAGTTGAAATAATAGTTCCATTTGATATAAGGGGAGGAGAAAGTTTTCATAATATAAATATCGAGGTTATTCATGAATTGTTTTTGTGAAAATAGAAATAACTCAAATAGGTACTCAAATCTTATGTCATGTTAATATGCTATGTATTTGATAATAATTTTTAATAATATTGTACGAAAATATTGACTAACCAATCTCAATTTTTATATTTATTTTATTTTTGGTATCACACGATATTTTTTAGAAATCTATGACCGTATTATATGGAGGACATCTGTACATGATCATTATTTAATATGTCTGAAATAGACTTATGTCAGACATCCACGACTAATCTTTCTTTGTTGAATATTTGTTATTTAACATTTCCGAAACTTCGACGACGATCTTCGCAAATCTAATCGCTTGTAAGCATGACCCTTTATAAAAAAATATAAGAGCCTTATTCTATATGAATATTAGAAATATAAGCGGCTTATCGTTCTTTAGGATTACGAGTTATATTGATTTTTAATCAAAAGAAACCGTCGAAAATCTAAATCAAAGGGCTTTAGCATTTTGTTTTCATAAAAAATATGAAACGTGTTTTTTTATGCTTCAAAAATAATATTTTCATTCCCAACCAAGCATCTTGATAAAGCTAAGTAAGCATTTCATGACGAAAATATTGTTTATAAGCTATCAAAGCGCATTAACTTATATAGTATGTTTGATAAATATATTTACAATTATTTTTGTTGATATGATCAACATTTAAATTGGAATTATAAAGTCTCAACTTCTGTAATGATTCGTTTTAATGAATCATACACAAATCAAAATTGGATTTAACTGATATGAGTTAATATCAGATTCCATAAAATAAGCCCTGCTTGTTGAAATCAAAAAAGAAAGCACGAGAACATCACATTGAAAAATTGACTTGATCTACTTGCTGGCGTATCTGGGTTAATTCAAAGCTCTTGTATTTTTAAACCTAACATTAAAAGCTCGTTATTTGTTGAAAATCGTTTCTTTAATTTTTTCTTGAAAAATTGAGTATGGAAAAATATTCAATTAGGGTCAATTAGGGCTGCTTTCGTTACATCAAATTAAACATTCCTTTGAATACAAATACGCGTAAATAGAGCCGTGATTTAGCGATGTGATTCTTAGCTCAGTCATCTTGCGTTCAAATCTTAGGAATTTGAACTATAATTTTCCGTTTTCTTAATGCGCGTATTCTAAATGCAATTATATAAGCTTAAGCGTGCATTAATTATTTGAAAGTATGATTATCAAATAAATGTATACATAATAAAATACGTGATAGTAGTGCATGCTTATTTGATAATTTCAGCCATTATTAATGTATGATTACGCTCAATATATAACAACAGCGTAAAAAAAACATGACCATACAAAATCATGAAATATATATCAGATCATACGATGAAGTAATTTTGTGAACGAAATTTTGTTGGAACTTACTGAATGGACCAGATATTTGCTGTTCAGTCGATCGTCTTTGTATGAACCACATAAAAATACATTCGTCGAGTGCTGTATTTTCTGATTTTTTCATAACTTTTCGCTTTGAGCTTTTATCTTCTGATACTAAAAAATAATAAGCTTCATAATATGCAATCCATAACTTATGTGAGCAAAGTGAACACAATTCTCCATGTGCAAATCAGAAAATTATATATATTTTGCTTTATTTTGAACAATTCGGATAATCGAGGTCCGGATAATGGAGGCTCTACTGTATCTATAAAACATGCCATATAAATTTTCCATAAATTTTTTGCAAATAATCGATGTTAAAATGAAATGTATTTTAATTCTTTTGAAATTATATGCAAATTACTGCAAGGATGGACGCTTAATCCCCGGAGATGACGACACATTCGGAAGGCTTTATTCATATTGTTCATGTCTTATATTTATATATAAGTTATACTTGAATTTCGACTTGCCAGAATCCTTTATAGGGTTAAATTAGGTTATAATTATGAATCGTTTACGCACAGATTGACTGGAATCATGGATATATTCATATGTCGAGTATTTTCCTTGTCACGCACCAAATGAACTTTAGTGTAATTTTAGAATGTATCTTGACATAAATACCTCAGAAGCCTTTTAAGTGCCGAGTGAACAATAGTAAACAAGAAAAATGTTAGTTTTTTTTATGTCGATCTGTACTTTGGCCGTAGTTAGTGTAAATTGTCAAGCTAACGATCTCGACGCAAGCCGCGTACAAAAGCAAGGGTTGCACTAACATCACAAATTACAGTAATGAAGTCTGTGACTTGTACGAGCGATGGATGTAAAAAGGCTTTATTGCGACCTAATGACTGCCTCGGGGGGAGCAGCATGCGTTTTAAATGCGCGGGTAATTGAGGGTGTATTGTGCGTGTTCTCTTCGGGGAAGTTTGTTTCTATAAATACAAGGGTTGAAGTCTCAGGATTTTCGGACTCCGTTCACGCACCCTGATTGCCCCGAATCGCGTGATGTTTCACGTGAGCACCATTTACGCATGCTTGTTGTCGGGGCCTATGTGTGTATAGAGGCCCCGTGCCTAGCACTGGATAAACGATGCTCCATTTCGGCCAAGGATTTCGAGATTGCCTCGGTCGAACAACTTTTAGATTGCTTAATTTGTATTTGAATAACCACTCAGATGCTAAAATTGAAAATTGTATTTTGAGGAACCTGCTCCGCGAAAGCCTTTTTCTGTATTGACCGGGCCTCGGATTAAAGCCGACTCGCACACTTGCAGCGCTTTAATATGCACACAATGTTTCCAGCCGAGGTGCTTAATTAGTTACAAATTATATGTTTTAAGCAGAAAATTTATTTCATGAAAATTTAATAAATCCCGTTTACTAACATGAAAGGCATTAATAGACAAAATGTATTTTTAAAAATTATATAACTAATTAAAATACAAAAAAATGCGCTAGACTATCACTTGGTAGAAGTTAAACTTTTTGGTTCTTAGGAAAAGTTGATTTTATAGATATTTTTTTTTCATTTTCTAATGAGAATGGTTACAAGAAACCATTCCCATCCCATTTTCAAATCAGATATGCAATTTGATTGCGGAAAGTCTTAAACCTGCAAGAACTGATTCCATTTGTAATGGGAGTCCTTACCTAGAGCTATTTTTATTTCTTAAGCTGTTTCCACGGCATTTTGATCAAATAAACATAGGTGCTTCAATCTAGGGCAGTGTTCCTCAAGCGGTGCACCGCGGTGCACTGGTGCACCGCGAGCTTATTACAAGTGCACCGAGAAAAAATTGGTAAAAATGAAAAATTCTGCAAAACAGTGAAAACCGAAAAAGTCGTTGGCGAAATTATGAATGTCAACGAAAGAGTTAATGTAATTTTGAATTAGCCAAATCAATTGCGCGTATGTTAACCGTTCAACGTAGACTTTGGTTATTCTACGCCTCGCAGCCGCAGTCTGTTCAAAGTGGGGTAAATAAACATGCTGTGGAGAAACAATCGTCTTTGAAATCCAGCACCATCACCCTGTGGAATCCTTCTCGTCAACGTTACGGGAGACGCGGCAGTCGCAGGCCGTCAGAAGCTCTATGAACGGAGGTAACTGGGACTGGTCGACAGAAGCAACACGAACATAACTGGGCCCCAGTATTCAGCTGAGAGTTCTCGCCCACGTTAAATTTATTACCAAACGAAATCGTGAATCAGACCAAAATATTAATGATACAGGGAGTACAAGTGAAAGAAGTAGTGACGATATTACTAGACATCATACGTCTCATACAAAAGAAAATGTATCCAGTAAAATCAGAAAAAATAATCGACAATATTCTGAAGAATATTTATGTTTCGGTTTTACGTATTTTTACACATTATGTATTTAACTCAAAGTATGAGTATATTTGAAAACTTCGGTATTTCGGATTGATATTGCGCTATTCGAAAGACTTACCTAAAACAAAGAATTTAAACATCCATTAGACCAAATATTTTGTGTGTGTATTTTAGATGACAAATTAAATGATAGCTCAAATTTATCTTGTAAATCTTATTATCCTTACCTGAGAGCTCTTACTGCATGAATTTTGAAGTCCTGGACACCTTTGGAATTTGGTTCACCAGCAGTTCTTTTGAACCACACTGTACAATTTTTCACAATGTCCATCTAAACTTAAGACTATTGATTGATCTAGGCTGGTCGATTTCGTAATCAAACGATTGCGGATTGCTTTTATATTAAACACGATTTCATACCTGAAATTAAATATTTGACACATTTTAGTCCAATTATTTAGCTGATGATTGGCCGGTTGGCAACCGTTGTTATCGGTCGTGATTTTGTGTGCTCCGCTCATCTGCTCTGTTTTTGAGTAAATAGTGATTTTCGCGTCAATATCTATATCGGACTGTGTCGGCGACCGTTTTTTGTGCCACCCTGTGAAAGCGCGGCGCCTGAAACCGATTATTAATAGCCTTTTCGGCAATATTATCGATGTACATTTGCATCTTACCAAGTTGGCTTTTGTTTTTAATTATTTGAATTTTTGAAAAATCGAATTCCACGAGTTGTACACGGTAAATATACTATTAGGGCTTGTGCGAGTACTCCTCGCAGTCGGTTGTATTGTCAGTGTCCCAACAGTGTGTAATCGCAGTAAAACAACGGATAATTAATAGCCTTTTCGGCAACATTATCGATGTACATTTGTATCGTACCAAGTTGACTTTTGTTTTTATTTATTTGAATTTTGAAAAAAATCGAAAATCGTATAATTTTAATTTACTTTTATATTATTATAATTGATTCATACGCTCTGACGAAACGCCGACTACACTTATATGTAAAATTCGCGAGTGACACCGAAAAACATTGTTTTTGTGCATATTACATCTGCACAAAAAAATGGAACATCTCATCCGCATTACTTGAGATGAACTGACAATAACGCAAGTAAGACATAAAAATCCAAGCTTTCAAGGTAAATGAATTAACAAATACTCGCACACATCAGCTTTCTATTGTCACATAAACGTGGGAACACTGGGACCAGAAGACAAACCTGCACAACTAGACTCGCGGTCCGACCGCCAAAGTGCTGTTTCGACTGCTCCCATTATATAGTCTTGACTGTGGAGCCATTTGATTTTGTTGATGTGGACCTGACTAGTTGATATTACTTGATACGTTACTTTAACCTATTTGTTTGTTCCAGCTCTGTCTATTTTTTTCCAGTTTGCTCCCAGTCTGACCAATTAAATATTGTTTGATTGTGCCCAGTTGACACTAAACGCCGAAGTTCGAATACTTTGATGCGACATAATTACCCTTTGCTAATACAATTTGACTAATACTTCTTTGCGGCCTAACCACATCTGACTACTCCTAACTACTATGCTTATACGATTTTATGTATTTTAACTATTGGCCACTTTACTTATACATATTTACAGAGTAAATATTTAAATACTCTTTTAATAGCAAGCTAATACTTAGTTTAACTACTATTCATTGCTACTTTTACAAATCAAGACTTGCTTATCGCTCGCTATCCGTTACATAGTCGACCCTACCCAAAAATATGGAGCATGATGAACCGTATCGGTTCGGAACCAATATTTTTTAGGAACAGAACAAGGACAAGAAGAACATCAAAGAGACGGCCTCGAAGAGATGAATATGAGAAACTTCACTTTGCAACGTAAACAAAATTGTCTTCCGTTGACTTCTATATCGTTTTGTAATCGCCGAACTGAGAGGGGCAACCTGAAATGATGGTGAAACCACTCAGTTTCGAATTCGCTCGGGTAAGTTGTACGGTGACGGGGAGACACCCTCAGTTGGTGTAGGAGCGAATCCGAGATGCACTCAAGCGTCACGTCTGTCTTCACCCTACCCCGGCAACGCCCTAGCGAGGAAAGGGGGGACTGGACTCCTTGTACTCCAGAAAGCCCTTTTCAGTAGAGTCAAAAAGGTCGTCTAGAGTAGTTTTCCACAATCTCCTATGAAAACTATTCAGTCTTTACAAACCTTCCACATTCCTTATCGAGACGATTGCGAAAGCGTTCGTCAATTCGTTCACTCAGGATACCCGTTGGGTGAACGTTCGAAACAAAACTCGGTGGTAATGCTACCTTCAATATCGAACGAACGAGGAGGTGAATGTATGATACAGACGAAATGGATGTAACCCCTTCCTGTGAATGGATATTGAAGAGGCCCATAGTTCTGCAGTGGACTGTTAGTGGCTGCACTATGATGATGATGATTTAGCTGATGATATATTTTTAAAATGATATATGATGTATTTTCTTTAATCTAAGGAAAAATTGATGCTTAATGAAGCTTTTAGCTATGAAATGCTAAATGAATCACTTCCGAATATCGTATTTTACATATACATTTGAATGTTAGTCGTGACTTTAAAAAAAATGATACAAAAATCGGACCTAAATCCTACATCTTAAAATAGACATCTTGATTTTCCAATCCACTATGAGTATTATTTCCGATCTGTGTTCTTGAAATCTCAATGCAATTGTTCAACATTAAACATTTCGATAATAAGCCTAATAATCGTATTACAATATACTTAAAAACTATGACTACATGCCTCAATATTTTAGCTGCATGACGATCAGGATACAGTCTGGAACATGGATCACATTCCGGAACGGCACAACACTCTGTGTATTAAAAAATATCACTTAACATACGCACATGCACATCCTAACCTGTGAAAATAAAATATAGCTCTGCATCGAATATTGTTGCATAACATAAACTCGACGCCTAAACTGGACGGACAAATTGAAACGCATTTATGACAAATTATTAATATTTATAAGAAAAACTATTTTTTAAAAATCATGGGATTCAATAAGCTGCTGCGATATATTCCCAAAAATATTATTTTTCAAAAAAAATCACCATCCTTTTCGTTGCATAAATATATTATTTTTTAATGAATTTCAAATTTGATAAAAATATTTTTGGGAGTATATCAAAAGATCTCATCTTAGAGAGAATCTCATGCATTCTTTCAATAGTTTTTCATAATAATTTACATTTAGTATTAATACATTTATATTCGTACGCTCAGTTGAGCCGTCGAATTAAGTAGGCGACAATCAGTGCGTGTTCAGTTCTTAGGTTATACGGTTTGGCTTAATCGTCAGAGGGATATATCTTAATAAATAAAGTGCAGTGTTGTTCCAGAATGCGTCCCGTACTCCAGGATCTATCCTGAACGTCATGCAGCGTCGATACTCAGGCAAGTGTTCTTAGTTTTTTAAGTGTTTTGTACTGCGACTTATAGTAAATTGGAGGTCCTTGATGTCTATTTTAAGATATAGGATTTAAAGCCGATAAATTATGTTTTTTTAAAGGCACGATAAACTTTTGATTTTATTGTCACAATAGACTCTTACATAGAGTGCGGAATAAGATGTCGATGGTTGAATACAGTAGGATGATTTCAATGGGTATCTGATGAGCTATGCGCCTGGTCGTGGCAGAATCTTCAAATCGTCATGCAGTCTGACCGCTGAGGAAAGATTCATAATCATCATCATCATCATCATTCTGTGTTCGTCCACCGTTGAACGCATGAGTCTTCATCCCTCTTGATCCTCCGCTTTTCGCATCCAGCTTCATCCTGCTATTCTTTCGATGTCGTCAGTCTTACAGGGGTCTCCACTCCAACACTTTTCTTTCCCATCGACCGTCGTTTCTTCGACACATTTGTCTCCCCCATTGCCACTTAAGTGTGTCAATTCTTTCAGTAGCGTCTACTACTCGAGTTCTTCTTCGGATATCCTCGTTTCTGATTCTTTATTATAAAGACACTCCGAGCATAGATCTCTCTATGGCACGCTGGGAAAACTTTATTCTGTGTAAAATGCCTGCCTGAAGTATTTGTGAAAAAATCTACTATAAAACTTATTTATACTAAAAATATATGCTTTGGCAGAATTTTCAGAAAAATTAAAATTCACTATTTTCTAAATAATATTAACTTTCAATTTTTATCGAAACTTTTAATATAATGGAAATTATTAGTTGAGATTTTGTACATCCAAATAAGTTGCTAATTTAATGTTAATAAACTGAATTCTGATATTTTTAAAATCATAAATATTATCATGATTTGATTGAAATTTGTGCAAAAACTAGCATCTGTATATATGTCATTTAAATATAAAATTTACAACAAAGTCTTACAATAGGTTTTGATTGATTTTATCACACTGTTTATTATCCATTTTATTGTAAATTTAATAAATATCTCTCAATGATTCAATAAAACAGTCCTTTGTTGCATGAAATGTGTAGAATTAATCTATACGTATTACTTTTAGAACAATTTCATGTCTCAATAAGACTTACGTAATTTGTCACTGCCTGAGATTGTTCTTGATGAAGGATTACCACAAAGTGTCGGAAATGTTGGCTCTTTGTCTACAACTGACTTTGTCAATCAAAATACACGAGTAAACTCATTTCTCGTGATAATTGAATTATTCCAATTGTGTCTATTAAGATTTTACTAGATTTGCGGAATATGATTTTAAAATGATTATTTTATTAAAAACTGTAAAAGATCTAGCTTGATAATATATTTGTCGATGTAAATCTAATTCTGGCTTTTATCTTAAGCCCAGCTGCAATTTCGAGTATTAATAAATTATGGATTGACGCTAATGCTGTTTTAATGCCATGTCTATATCGATGCTTCAACATGTCAATATAACAGAAATACCGTGCCAATTTGCATTCGAAATAGTTCCAATTTTTTGCAGTCACTCAGAAGCTAATTTTAGTTCTGAAAAAGCGGCATGGATTTCAAGAATAACGTTGGATGTTGAAAAAAGCACTACGTGTTCAGTACAAAAATACCTTATGTATGACGCATAGTTGGAAATATAGCTAACGAGTGAGTATAATTTTCAAAGAAACTGTAATAATAGTATAATATTAAAATAAACATTAAATATAGTGACGAAAGTAGCATTCTGAGAAAGAGTTTGCGTGGTATAAATGAAGAAAAATTGCCCACGAATTAAGGCAATACAATGTATCGAGCCAAATTGTGATGTTGGTATACGACGCATGCAATTTGTGTCTTTTATTGAAATAATTTTCTTTCGGATTGAAGATATGATTTACGATGAATATTTAAATTTTAGCCCAAAATTAACGGGGGATACTTGCAAATGTATTGAAATTTCCCTGAATAATGTTAAAATATACTGGAATATCATAAATATATCTATTGTTGAGACGGTTCCAAAAATAGCTATCCATGAAAATCTTAATTGGCATCAAAGATGAAGAACAATCGAAAATCCCCAATGTGCTTACTTAATAAATAAAAATATTTTGGTTCTTCGGATACGATTCAATTAAAAGAGACTTCAATGTATACCTGGATCATAAATTATAAAGGTTATTTACATCAAGATATTTATATTTTTGAAAATAGCCATTTAGAATCAGTCTTCAATGCGGCTTTAAAAAAGAATTAATAGTTATTTGGATATTCTGATTGTTGTTTTACACCATTTTAAGTAATCTTATTGAAAAGTTTTGGATTAAATCTGTTGGATAAATTTATTTTAAATTCATCATGATAGTGCAGCCACAAACAGTCCACTGTATAACTAGGATCTCTTCAATACCCATTCATAAGAAGGGATTACATTAATTCCATCTGCATCATATATTCACCTAATCGTTCGCTCGATATTGAAGTCGTATGATCTCCGATTTTTTATTTGGAATACTCATCCAACAGGCCACCTAGATGAAAGTGTCAGAAGGTGCTTTCGCAGCCTTCTCGATATGTAGTGTGGAGGATTTGTAGAGATTGAGTAGCTTTTTAGACATTTTAAAATAAATTCTTAAGCATTCCCTTAAATTTTTATTAGCATAGAAATTATTCTTCTCCGAGAACATAATTTTTTAAACATATATCTCACGTACGCCATGTACGCTTGACAATTAAGCAACATGAAGTAAAGCATAAGTTCTGACGTTATAATTAAGGCTTAGGTTACATCTTAACATTTTGTTAGCATAATGTTTCAAAAATAGAAAATCCTTCGTGGATGAATTCACATTGGATTTTTATCATAATATTGGCACAATTTTCATCTCTAATGCGAAGATTTAGTTGGGACGGTGGTCATATTTTTTTATATTCTAATAATCCGTTGTAATTCGATGCTAAATGTTTTATATGACCTGTTAAAATAAAAAAAAAGCAACCCCATTCGGAATACTTTTACCGTGCCATGAAAGCCTCCTCCGTTTTCAGCTAATGACCTCCGCCGTACGTTATGAGGGTAGTTTCGTAATGCCGACTTCGCTGGAACTGAAAATTGGCATATCGCATGTTTACCAATCTGAAAATCGAAAGCAGCTGAAATAATGTAATCTCTGGCAACGCATATATGACAAAGTTTGTACGAAACGTGAACCTAATATTTCATGCGGTTATCTTGGATATAAATGACCCCCACTTGGACCCGAAAATATATTGCTTTTCTGACTTGTAAGAATAAAATCGTTAGCGCCCCTTGTTTGTAAACTTATGCACATGTAAATACGGAAAAATCACAATTTTTCAAAGTGAAACCACCCGGGAAACGCGTATAAAACGATTGCGTATTTAGTCTAATGAAACATTTTTGGCATATTAAGAAGCAGCCTACCTACTGCTTTTTGCGATAATGCCCTTATTTTTACATTTGCGAGAAATATTTGTTATACTCAAAATAATATATGACCTCTGTTAATATTGGCGTAACTGCCGCGAATAAATAAATTTCAGCTAGACACATGCACAGCAATCAAAAGCACATTTTTCAGATCGCAATCGGCAGCGACCACAAACGACTAATGATGTACAAGGTCTCATATTGAACCTCGAATTTATTTGAAAATGTCGTTATTGCTCACTTTAATTCATCTGCCTGAAAGGTTTCCCAAAATAAGGAAAAGTCCAGAAGGCCCAATGCCCCACACATGTATTTGTATTTAAGGAGGGACTAATATTTCCATAAATCACCCCGGCGCCCGTTGCGTTATATATGTAGTAATGTGATCCACGAGTGAGGTTTCGGGATACTTGGGAATATTACTAAATCCAATAACGACCCAAAATGGAAACTAATTCCGTATGTATGTATGTTATCGGAGAAATTCCTGCTGATATTTTTATTTGAAATAAAAATGATCGAATCGAAGGGCACGCGATTTGAACTAAATAGGCTACAAGGAGAAACATAATTTGTTATATTATAATATTTTGACAATTCTATTTTTTAGCATTATATTATGATAACAAGAAAAATAATTTAGTGTAGTCGATTTTTTCTTAAATCGAGCTAGTTCACTTACGAGTAACTGATTTATAAATCAAACAATTAACACATTTTCATCGGGACGACGACAATTAACACATTATTAGTCGATGAATTTGGGTTAACCATCTATACAATCGAGCGATGTACGCAGGAAGCTATCCGTCTCTGTCTCCCATGCACAGTTACCGAACTGTAAGACGTTTTATCCATCTTGTTAAATATCTTGTTAAAATATTATTTTTGAAAAATAATATTTTTGGGAATATATCGCAGCAGCTTATTTAATCCCATGATTTTTAAAAAATAGTTTTTCTTATAAATATTAATAATTTGTCATAAATGCGTTTCAATTTGTCCGTCCAGTTTAGGCGTCGAGTTTATGCTATGCAACAATATTCGGTGCAGAGCTATATTTTATTTTCACAGGTTAGGATGTGCATGTGCGTATGTTAAGTGATATTTTTTAATACAGAGTGTTGTGCCGTTCCGGAATGTGATCCGTGTTCCAGACTGTATCCTGATCGTCATGCAGCTAAAATATTGAGGCATGTAGTCATTAGTTTTTAAGTATATTGTAATACGATTATTAGGCTTATTATCGAAATGTTTAATGTTGAACAATTGCATTGAGATTTCAAGAACACAGATCGGAAATACTACTTATAGTGGATTGGAAAATCAAGATGTCTATTTTAAGATGTAGGATTTAGGTCCGATTTTTGTATAATTTTTTTAAAGTCACGACTAACATTCAAATGTATATGTAAAATACGATATTCGGAAGTGATTCATTTAGCATTTCATAGCTAAAAGCTTCATTAAGCATCAATTTTTCCTTAGATTAAAGAAAATACATCATATATAATTTTAAAAATATATCATCAGCTAAATAATTGGACTAAAATGTGTCAAATATTTAATTTCAGGTGTGAAATCGTGTTTAATATAAAAGCAATCCGCAATTGTTTGATTACGAAATCGACCAGCCTTGATCAATCAATAGTCTTAAGTTTAGCTGGACATTGTGAAAAATTGTACAGTGTGGTTCAAAAGAACTGCTGGTGAACCAAATTCCAAAGGTGTCCAGGACTTCAAAATTCATGCAGTAAGAGCTCTCAGGTAAGGATAATAAGATTTACAAGATAAATTTGAGCTATCATTTAATTTGTTATCTAAAATACACACACAAAATATTTGATCTAATGGATGTTTAAATTCTTTGTTTTAGGTAAGTCTTTCGAATAGCGCAATATCAATCCGAAATACCGAAGTTTTCAAATATACTCATACTTTGAGTTAAATACATAATGCGTAAAAATACGTAAAACCGAAACATAAATATTCTTCAGAATATTGTCGATTATTTTTTCTGATTTTACTGGATACATTTTCTTTTGTATGAGACGTATGATGTCTAGTAATATCGTCACTACTTCTTTCACTTGTACTCCCTGTGTCATTAATATTTTGGTCTGATTCACGTTTTCGTTTGGTAATAAATTTAACGTGGGTGAGAACTCTCAGCTGAATACTGGGGCCCAGTTATCTTCGTCTTGCTTCTGTCGACCAGTCCCAGTTACCTCCGTTCATAGAGCTTCTGACGGCCTGCGACTGCCGCGTCTCCCGTAACGTTGACGAGAAGGATTCCACAGGGTGATGGTGCTGGATTTCAAAGACGATTGTTTCTTTACAGCATGTTTATTTACTCCACTTTGAACAGACTGCGGCTGCGAGGCGTAGAATACCCAAAGTCTACGTTAAACGTTTAACATACGCGCAATTGATTTGGCTAATTCAAAATTACATTAACTCTTTTGTTGAATTTCATAATTTCGCCAACGACTTTTTCGGTTTTCACTGTATTGCAGAATTTTTCGTTTTTACCAATTTTTTCGCGGTGCACTTGTAATAAGCTCGCGGTGCACCAGTGCACCGCGGTGCACCGGTTGAGAAACACTGCTCTATTTAATATATATTACATAGCAAACTTTCTCTCCAAATAAACAATCTATATTTTTAATTAAAATGTATTTCGATGGAATGGATTATTTTCGATTTGCAAAGATCAAAGCTGACTCAAGTTATTTCAACCCTAGAAAATTTCAAGAACTCCATTAGTCTTTAGAATTTGCTGCAATCGTGCATAGTACGTATGGATAAAGTCACGGAAGTGCCTTGAAACGTAAACTATTTTTGTATTTCATTGTGCAGTACATTTTGCGCATTCTTATTACTATATTATGGCATTGCATATTGCGAAAAATACTTGCATTTATTATAAAAATTGCATTTTTAATCGAATGTACTAAGAATTTACGCTGGATAATTTTGTTTGGATTTTTTCAATTTCAAAGTGTTAATAAAAATACTCCGAAAATAAGCACAGTGCTATGAATGTATTCAACGGACTACAAAAAATGTAATATTACACTACAAGAAACAAGCAAACTGCGGCTTTCGATTGTATAACGTTCATTACATTTGTGAGAATGAAAAAAAAATCTTGTGGAACTTCTCCGTTTATCCTTATAGGACTTCTTGGCGGTCAAAGGTTGCCTCTTCAAGGAAGCGAGCGAAGCCTTATAAATACAATATTATAAGTCCAATGGAAACCACTGATATGAAACGCAGTATTTTTTACAATAACCGCAAGCTTTATTTATTTAGGGGTGGTATTTTTGGACCAAATTTTAACAGCTGGTCGTTGCGGTCAGTTATACAACGAATTCGAAAACCGGCCTGCCTTATTTTACTTTGTGCCATAAAACGAAATTGTCTACGTGAATAAATAACCGGAAATGTTTTATTATATTTGTTTGGTCTTCATACATTTCAATTAAAGCAACAAACTGCTATTCTGAAAAATGCAACAAATGTTTGCAAAATGCTCTCATCTGCGCGAAAGTTTAAATTGAAAATAATGGCGGACGATATTTTTCCCGGTTATGCGAACACTACTGTTTTGTGCTAAGCTTTTTAATCATTTTAAAAGTTTTAAACTATAAGAATGAATAATTATTCGCTCTTCCGAAATTTTCAAATATTTTCGCCTGACAAATACGCAATTTTATTGGAATTCTATTAGGTAGTCGACGCTGGCTTTATGAACAATTGGCAACATCGTTCCAAATTCCATAAAGTTGGCATCTTTATGTCGATTTTTATTGGATGTAAAATATGTTCATAAATTATATAGCAGATTTAAAAATAATCGGCTATTCTGTGCAGGTGACGTCACATGATATCATTACGCCTTTATACCGATAACATTTGTCGCTTTGGCTCTTTCCAGTAACGACCAGTCGTTATTCACGCAGCACAACTGCTGCTCAAAAAGGATTTCGTCCTGAATTCATCAAAATTGCATAATATTGCAAATGTTCTCGTATAAATATACCACGATAAAAATAATATAATAAAAATCACCAAAGGATAAATTTTATTTGAGATATAACACGCGAATAGAACCTATTTATGAAATGACAGGGGAACGTTTAGAAGATGTGCAATATGACCGTTCTTATTGCGTTGGGGATGTTTTTCATTCATGTGAATTCACTCGCAAGAATTCATCCCCGTTATGACCATCCACATTCCTGGATACAATGCTATTTTTAAATATAGCATTATAACCATATTGTTAGATTCGAATTGTTTCTTATTCGAATTTCAATGAAATGTTGGCAATGACGTAAACAATCTTGTTAAAGCGGCGTTGCTTTGTATACAATGTTATTTTATGACATCAAATGTATGTTCTATTTATTAAATTACCTTAGGAAATTTTCAACACAAATGTTTAATAAAGGTCAATTCTGTTTCATATAGATTATCAATATGGATATCATTAATAATGGGCATCGTAAATAAATAATTTACTGAAAGACAAAACATCAAAAGATGAGAAGATATTGTAAAAATAGTATAATAGTTATATTTTTTCCCGAGAAATATTCAAATGTTTAATGAAAGAAAAATCCCTTAATCCGATTTTTCAACAATAAATTATTAATTACATCATTAATAAGATTAAACAAACTTAAAATTTTGCATTCTTTTCCGGAACCTAAAATATACAATATATGAATCAATATTTAAAGCAGCATTTTTAAAATTAATCGAACGAAATATTATTTCAATCAATTGAAGGGTAAATTATAACCTTTTTTTGTGCGATAGATGCGTTCCGCAGAAAATCGCACAAAAAAAACTAGTATAGAAAAAGTGACGATGCGTTCTATGGATTTTAAAAAACGCATAACTTTGAAACAGCTATGGAAAATATATCCAAAATCGCATAAAAAAAGTTAATAAAAGAACAATAAGGAAATTAAAAAATAGCATTTTTGGTAACATTCAAAAGACGTCTTGCATCATTGGTAAAATTTTTAATTAGTTAAGATGTCACTATAGTACCTAACTAAAAAAAAAAACAAATCGATATTAAAAATAGGAATAATAGAGGGTTACAAAGAAAAGATTCGTACCCAGTTTGAAGTAAATTAATTAATTAAAATATGTGTTATGATGTCTTCCGTGTTGAAAAAAGTAGTTTCGAGAAAAACGCGTTAAAATATTTCATTATGATAGGACCGGCCAAATTCCAACTTCGCAGGTAGTTGGAATTTTGGAAATTCCTTTGGAGAATGTATTTTTTTCATCCAAAATATCTCGACACGTACTCTTTATGAAATAAAAAATCGCTTTAAAAAAACCGCATAACTTCGAAATTACGCAAAAAAAGTCGCACAAAAAGAGATTTGAGTGTGTATAAAACAGAGAGACACACATTATTTTTATTTATGTTATTATATTAATAAATCCCAGTGGCGGAGGGGTGCGATTATCTCCTCGAAGATAATTGCCCCTTTTAGGCTGCGTTCTGATGTGCAAACGCTTTATGATCAGATGGCCTACGCGGTTCATTAAATATTGGATCATTTAAAATATTTATTTTTGCTTTCAAATTAATAAACTGCTGCGTTTATTTAATTGATGATGATGAGCTCTGAGCAAAACCAAGACCATCTTATGGTTGACTTGGGAAAATGATTTTAAATCTCATATATAAAAAAATAATGTTTGTTTGTTCATATTTTATGCGCTGTCATGCTGTTCATTCGATTGCGATGAAACTTTGAGGAGTTACTGTGTTTATCTTTGTAAACGTTATAAAAATAATACAAGTATTGTTTGTATGCGCGATTTGTTATGTGAGACGTTTAGCAGATGCACCATGTTGGCGCGTGTTGATCTGGTGAAATGAAGCCTAGGCGACGGGAAGATGAAGGTTACGCACGCAATACGGTGGTTAAGCTCTGCTTACAAAATAGTAGAAGATAATCGGTCTTCGAAGCGAGAGTTTAAATCCTAGCTTTTTGGCCCGCGCTACACGTGGTCTGAAGCAATAAACCACGTACTACATTTTTTTAAAATAATTACTAAGCTCGTGAGGTATTGCAACGCATGCCGGATATTCGCTAGTATGTATTAAATATAAGTTTATTAAAATAACTATGAAATCGGTGATGTTATTTGGTTGGTAGTTTTTAAGCATTGTTTTTGGCGAGGTTAAAACTCTAATTTACTTAAGACGACCCACATAAGAAAATGAGATGACCTTTTTAATGGCCCAAGCTCATGTGAGGAATTTCGAATGCCGAGCAAGGATCGTATTTCTTATCCTCGCTCAAAGGATTGGGATCGTATTTAATATTACATGGGACACTTCTAGCGTGTATAATTCATTTGCGAATCTAATAAGGACGCTGAAAAAATATACGTCTGAAATTGTTAACGTTGCTTTGTGCTAGCCGTAAATTACAGGGGTATACACTCGGTTGTTCCTAAGCCCGACTCACAAAATGCGGCATTTGCTTTTTGAATCCTTAATTCCACGACCAAAAGCGTCAACTCCAATTTGTTTCGTTATCAGTCTCCCACTTTCCTTTATGTTTAGCACTTTCTCTGTCTGCTATCTTTCCAGATATCGATGCTGAATATTCCTTTGAAACAGCACTTTGTTTATTCCGCGCATTCCGAAAACGGCCGCAAACGTTTTGAATATTCAAACAGACTCCGGAATAATTTTGCCGCTTAATTGGACTATTTAATTTTAATACCACAAAACACCATGTATTTCGAATTTCAGCAGCAAAAAATACGCCGGCATTCATTCGGCGAGGAACCTTTCTGTCAATAAAAAATCGAGGAAAGCACACAATTTGCATAAACACTCGACGAAAGTGAGGAACAAATAATAACAATACAACATGCCATGTTGGAATTGTACGCTTTGTTTTAATTTCGAACGTATCAAATATATTTTTAATTATAATGTGTTACCAGGAATATTCACAGACGTGTGTCCAAATGTATGGCGTTTATTGAAGGCTTTAACGAAGCGCACCAAAGGATAAAAATGCCCTCAACACTTCAGGGTTGCTACATAGCTTAGCATTAAAGTACTTCATATTCCTTTTAGTGCCAAACGAGAAAAATTGTACCTAATCAAAAAATTCACATTTGGAAATAAAAAGAATGATCTTTAGCTCATAATTGATATGATTGATATCATTTTAAAGAATTTATAACAAAATTGATGTTATACAAAATAAGTGATTAGTTTAGATATAACGTCAACATTCTAATACTATTATATTTATAAAACATTATTATTTTAAACAATTACATATATTATAATCAATTAATATTATTATTCTTATTATACTCCTGCTTAGGAAATCCAATCTCGGGATCCCGGACAGTTTTAAGTGCTCATGAATCCCGGGATTAGTAAACGTAACCCCGAAAAATTCAGGATTGAAATTTTTATCTAACAGAAATCGTATACCTCACCAGCACGATGAAGGCCACTAAATCGAGAGATTCCCGCCAAAATCTGAACGCTTGGAAACAATGGCGTAACTAATAATTAGCGAGCTTAAGCGATGCCTAGGGCAGCAACTTTCTAATCTATATATGCATATGTAGAGTACATATATGTTTTTCAAATTATTATATTAACCTTTTCCTACCGGTGATGTATTTACTACACCTCGACTCTAATAATGGGAATATCGATATGAAATATAATAGGTACGGGATTTAGAATTTTCGTATTTCTCCATAATATAATTACGAATCTCATGAAAGTATTATAGTATATAAGTATTACTGTTTAATTAGCTGCAGTAGTTTTCATGCCATGATTATTTATCTGAATTTCAGCTATTCAAAATAAATGATTCCATGAATATCCCACTTAGGAGTCAATTTGACCTTTTTCGTAGTAAGACCTGGTTTAGGGGTTGTTTTTGGTACTTGTTGTGCCGTCAGCCATTAATTTTTGGGTCAATTATTTTCGTATATAACGCATTTCTCGTCTGCATTCACCGTGTATTCTAAGAACAACATTTTAGTTTCTTCCTCGAGGAAATTCTTCCCTCATAATATTCTCTTCACTTAATACGTGCGGTACCCATACACCTTGTTTCCACACTTTGCCGATGTTTTGTAAGCTTCTTTGAACACTATAACATGAATATCCGTTCTTTTTCTTTCTTTTTTCGTTTTTTATTTTAACAAAAAACACTTTGGATTGGCTTCAATTTCTGAACCTATGCGATATTCTTCGATAACTTTAGATGATCCACTTCTTGGTTTGTCTGCTAAAGAAAAATTGCGTGATTTAAAATTTCTAAACCATTTCTGACATTGTCGAACCGTCAGAATTTCATCATAAATAGTACAGATTTTTAAAATAAAACTCGTACCGCATACAACAGCGAAAAAATAGTTTGCTCAGAATAAAGTCTTCTTTTTGTCTGGGTACTTATAATATCAATAACGACGATATATCGTTGTTTGTTACAAAAAGAAATATAATGATCAAATGTAATATTAAATTTTTAGATGTCGTGACTTATCAACAGTGTAAGATTATATGCCATATATAAACGAGAAAAAATATGATTTATACTTCAAAAACAAGTCATATGGTACTCCATATTATCAGACAATATCATTCTAGTTTTTATTTTAATATATAACTGGTGTATTATATAATATTTATATGCAAAAGAAATTAGTTAAAAAATCTATCTTCAAATTAATGATGCTATTTTATGTTTTCAAATATCTTTAAAAGCTGCAGACATCGAAAAAAGCATTCGGTGATAAGTAAAATGTTCAAGTATGATATTAGAATATGAAGAATAGTTGATAATGAGGTATTTGTTACTCAAATTGAATTGTTACAACTTTGCTTCCAAGTATATTCGTATAAATTTAAAATCTTTGATATAAACTTTGCTTGAATTATAATGTAAATCTTTATAATAAATTTTCTTCATAAACATGAATAAATTTATAAGATTGAGTAAAATATTTTTAATAAAATGTATTTATTCAGTTTTGCATAGAGCTAAAATAAAGCTGTTAGCCCTTTGAGCGCTTCATAGTTTTTTGCATGACCGAGTTCATCCGTGCTTTATCCTGGCGGCTCAGAAGCGAAAGTAGTCCTTTTTGGTGGGCTTAGCATTGCGTGAAAATTGAAAAGCATAAATCATATTTACACCGAACCGACATAATGTCTGTCGAAAATGCAAAAAAGCCTTCGCGGGTGTTGTTCATGGAATCGGGGGATTGGCAGACGAAATGCATTTTCATGAGATCATGCACGGCATGAATTATGCAAATCGCGGAAATATCATCGGTTTAGGCTAAAGTTCTCATAATGTATGCGTACATGTTCGAAGAAACAAATTATGTGGAAACGGCAAAATTTGAGAGATTTTGATTAAATGTTGGGGGGTTGAATTGCATTTAGGACTGTTGTTGATTCGTAATGAATTCGGATTATTGTCGCTTGGGACTGCTTAAATATGCATAAATAAACCCAGCTGTATTTGTACCTAGTGATTGAGTAGTACAGATCGAGCCTTGTTGATTTAATTTTGTGATCAATAAATCAAGTTTTTAACTAAATCTAGTAATTTTATGTACAAACACTACTTAAAATAGTGGCTCTCGATTATAGTATGATTTTATTAATTATGTATGTAAAACATATACTTAATTCAGTTACATCAACAGCAAAAAGTTATTTATCTAATAAAGGGCTTATAAACTCAAATATACATACAAATGCTAATTACATATCATCATAATAAAATATTAAATAATTTACGTACCATTTAATTATAATGGGAAAAAAAGACATATTAGAAGAGAGAATATTAAATCTCATTAAAAATATCACCATCTTAAATCCTTAAAATACATTTCGATTCCTTTTAATTTAAAATGTTTCATACATAATTGGTTTTTTGGCCAAAATGGCGTGGTAGTAAAAATAGATTTTCATACATTTTTTAAAAATAGAATAATGAATTCAAAAGATGCCCATTTCCAGATTTTTGAATATTTTATTCCATTTAGTTCGCGTGCTTGCTAAAATATTGTATAGGAATAATTTCATAAGAAAACTTCAGAACGAACACATATTTACGATATTATGTTTAAATGGGCTTGAAATGTATTGAGTCCTTGAATAAATTTCATCAAATCTTAGGACCTTTAAATTTCATCAAAGATCTTTAAAATTATCTCAGCTCGAATAATCATTCAGTGACAAGCGTGACCAAGTGGTAACAGTAAAATCGTTTTTTATCGTCACTTTTTTTTATTTTAATTTTATAAACGTCTCATTAAAATCCATTTTTCTGCATCATTTACAAATGAATTGTTTCGAAAATTTACTATTTACTTTTATAATATACTTAATTTTATTAAATAGTTACATTTCCAAATAAATAAATGTAATCTTGAATTGAAAATGATGAACAACCAAGCTTAGTTGATTCTGCTTGACAAAGATCTTCGCTATATAGGTTTGGATTTTTCCCGATCCCGAAGGGCCCATGCGGTGATGCGTTTATGGACACAAAACATGTTCTATGGATATATCTGGGTATGGCATTTGATTGCGAATCGCTCATTCGAAGTATCAGCGATCTGAAAGGCGGACCGGTTGGACCCACGAACCTTGTGGCCGCTTTCTCCTCTTTTATGGCACTCAAGGCTTTTGCATAAGTTATGGGGAGAAATACAGACTGGAATTATTCTCTTCCATGTGCATATTATATACAATTAGGTCTGTTTTTATGCCATAGATATGTTCCACGAGGAGTCACATACAAAAAAAACGCATAAAAATATTTGAACTACATAGAAAACTTAGAGATAAGTTCCATTATTTTTAAAAGCCACATAACTTCAAATCAATGTGATATAATATACCAAAAACCGCATAAAAAAGTGTATAAAAAATTAATATAAATTAAAATACAATACATAATTAGCTTTATTAAAGTCTATTATACTCGATAATCGAACAAAGGCAATTCTTAAGCTTTTGAGAAGAGTTTCCAGATTTATAAACAATTCCGTTCGCCCATCGCCCTATACAAACTCACATTATAACGGTCGTAATTTGCACTAGTGCTAATTTTAGATCTGTTTTATGCATATTCGCATTAAAAAAGCTTTGTTCTCTATTGAAAAATGATGGAAAAGTTCTATTATTTTTGAAAACCGCATAACTTCAAATTCGCATAAAAAAAATCAGGACCAATGTATAGTTTGAGTCAGAGGAAGGTCCCCATGTCATCAGTTACACATACTAACTATACATAGTAATATATAAAGTAATATAAACTAGCTGTATATGGACACGTTTCAAATAGGGTCAGTTAATGCCTGCGGTATCCATACACCCATCCTACTCGTTTTGCTCATGAGTTTTTAATGTATTTGCACGATTGTTTGCCGTAGATCTAATTCGATTAAGAATTTTAGTGCACCGTCATCAAAATTCGTAGGTCTTCCCGTTTTCGGTTCATCCCTTAACTTTTAATTGTCCGATTTAAATTTCTGTAACCAATATTAACATCTGCGGGCTGTTATCACTTCATTATAAACATCTTTGAGTGTTTTACTGACTTGTTTGGCATTTCAATCCAAATTAAAAAAAAAGCCAGATGTGGACTTTATTACTCAAACAATATAAAAATCTGTCCGTCACTATGTCTAGACAAAATCTGAGCTCAAATATTAGGTCTCTTAATATGCGAAAATTCTTGGATTCTCCTAATATATGAGGGTTACAATCATGCGCTATGGATTTAAATCTATAATCTCTCACTATCCAAATAATTTTCAATATTTGATTTTTTAGGTTGTATTCGAATTAATCCTATTTTTCTATAATAAATTTTTAATATGAAATGAGCACATATTTTTTTAATTGCTAAGAAAAAAGTTAAAAAGGTAACATAGGCAGTTAATTAACACAAATTTATATTTCCTTACGGAATCGTTGTCGCTTTTTCGTACTTTCTGTTCCAGTATATTTTTATTGGTGTTTGTAAAGTAAATGTATGTAATAACATTTTCAAAAACAAATTAAAACTTTCCTTTCGGAAGTTTTATTGGCATTCAGTACAACTATTTGAAGTGAAAAAAAACGATATAGATGTAAATAGGAACGCCCTGTTGTGTGAACCGGGGCCATTAGGAAGTGTCGGCAATTCCCTATTTTCTCTGTTTTGTGGATGTGTATAATGTTAAATTGACGGATAATTGGTTTCCCTTATTGTCGACTCTTCGTCCATCTCGAGCTGGCTGGCACCAGATGGCACAAATAATTTTATAATATCCATTTACCGAATTTTGCCATTAGTCAAAGCGAAGATTTATTACAATTTAGTGTGCAAGATTTTTGTGTTTCACGTGAGATATGCCAACGGTTGCCTCGCGTATCTGTATGCAAGCATGCAAGCATATATAATTAACCTTCACCCACAATATATTGCTGATATAATACGCAGTAAATAAGTTAAATGGTCGATTGTGCTATCGTTTTGCTTTATTTATCCGTTGAGCGTTTTCTGAAAATATTTACCTTATATTAAAAAAAAATCCTTATCGACTTTACGCCATAATGGTCGCTGTAAATGGTGACCTAGTGCTTATAAGCCCACAATCTCATACACTTGCGCCATTTTTTTCTCAATTAGTCTCTCGTGAAATATTTACTAGATTGATACGCCCAAATTTCGATGAATATTAATAAATTGCCTTATGAAATTATCAATCAGTCTAATTGTTTGTTGGCAAGTGACGCTCGGCAAGGCAGCGAATAAAAAAGGTAAAATAATCGCGGAGGTTCTTTTTCGAAATTTATTCAAAGCCTATTTAACTTTGCAATTAAAACTTTTCCCTAAGCTCGACTGAATTTAATGGCAATGTGGGGTACTTTTTTAATAATGAAAAAAATATAGAAAACCCTAAATTACCGGTGCGAATTAGCATCACTTGAGTTGTATACAAAATCGATGGTTTTCCTGGAAACCAAGTGTACAAATAAAAACAAGAATATCTCAATATCACAAATAAGGGCCCCGACATCATAAGCTATAAAAGTCAGAATGTATCGCGTGACTTTTATCACCATAATATTGTTTGGGTATTGGACTCTGGACAAGGTGGTTCAAAAAATAATTAATAACGGAATTATATACTAATTTTGGCTGAGATCAAACTAGTAATATCACCAATCTAATGGAATTTTTAATAAAACGAAAAGTTGGTTGCAAAATATAAATTTAATAAAAATACAACTTCCATATTTGCCTCTTTATATACTTTTTTTCCAAATGAGATTTTTCTAGGGATACTGATTTTTTTGTTGTGTTTCTCATTGTCTTCTATTAATCATCTATAATAATATCACTTTTTTGACTCTTCAATGATTCTGTAGCGTTGGCGATTTACCATCCCCACGAAGTAGCGCTGTTAATCTGAACAGATTTAATTCGCCAGATTAACAATGATATCTTCCATCTCTCTTCAGGTGCAATGTATTTTTTTAACAGTGCCATCTCTTGTGACCCTGCGGAGACATTGCACCTGCATTCTGACCGATCGTTTTTGCGCGTGCACCATTGCCGGTTGGGTAGTGGCGCGCAGGAGGCGGGAGTCGTGAGAGTCGTTGGTTAGCCTTGAACGCGGGAGGTCGTCCCTCCTGCAGCCATATATATATATCTCTTTCTCGTGTGGAATAAACAGTTATTTAGAGAAGAGAGTATTTCTATTCGACCTCCGTCTATTTCCATCCATTCGTCCTGCAACATTATGGCTCGATAGAAGAATGGACCCGTGCGTTAGCGTGGCTATCCCGACGAGCACGTGAGGGCGGGGAGCGGGGGTCGCACACCAGACTATTTATTAATCGGAGAGTATACATGTTGGATGGGGTGCTCTTCGGGGGCTTGGAACCTCCGTTACAATTTAAAAACATTCATACTATCTTCATCAGACTATAGTCGATCTGCAGAAGTACTTCTTTTTCAACCATTATTTGGATCCAATTGGGCTTATGTCTTAGTTTTGGTGAAAGGCAGAAATCATCTTCGTCTTTAGCCCTAGATTACTAAATTAGTTTTGCTTAGATGATCCTGCCAATCTTGATTAAGCTTATTTTAATCAGAAATTCAAGAATATCAGAAATATTCATGTTGTTGCTTTTTCAACCCTTTTCTACTGTCTAAATTTGAACCTAATGCACAATATCATCATTTCAGTATTAAAACTGATTTTTGAATCGATTCATTAACAATAATTAATCTAAAAATACTATCCAAATAATGTATTTTGCATTGAGGTTGTATTATAATTATGATTTGAATTTCTACCACCATTTTCATACCTTATGCAATAACAATAGGTTGCAACATAACGATCCATTGTATCTGCTCCCATGTATTTGATTAATAACTACCTCTGGCATCACTATTTATTCTTCAAATCCAACCCTTGTTATTTCATTCACGGTATGAGCTTTATTATTATGCCAATTACTAAGGAGTGTTCGCTTATCTCTTCGAGCAAAAATTATAATAACGTCACATTCAAAACTATTGTTCCAGTTCCAGTCTGATTTTTTTATATTAAACTCGTAGGTAATTTTTAATGTTTATTTTCGTGCTTTCAACATATTTTTAATCTTTACATATATGAAAAACAATACCTAATATTCCACAATGAGGCACTTATATGTCAATAGATGTACTTATTTACGAAAGTGCTTGATAGAGATTGTTGTTTGAACGGAGTGAAATTAATAACTCAAATTTTCCTTCCCATATTGAAAATTTAAATGGCTCAAATATCTTACCAGGCAATATGTTTGAAACTCCTGTTGAAATGCTACGAGATGTTGAATTCTCATTTTGATTTAATACCATGTTCGTATCTCTCTAAGATTTCTCTGGGGTAAAAATATCACCTTGTGTTGTAAAATCCGGTATAAGCTATCGACATCATAAATAGAAGAATATTTGAAAGTTAAAAGACTTCCATTTTATACTTTCATCTGTGTTTTAAATGAAAACTTGTATTTGATATTATAAATATAAGAATTATCGTAATATTATCTTATCAGTTTCTATGGACCATATTTCTATTATTTTCCTTTAATTTTACATTATATTTGAATGCAAAATTATTATCAATATATTGGCAAGCGAAAATTGTAAATTTATTTTCTTGAGTATTCCATAAAATACAAAAAAACGCGATATAGAGTTTTATGCTTGATGCGGGCAGTGGCAGATGTTAAAAAAATCGTTTTTTAAAGCCAGTTAGCTTTTTCTAATGCTAAAAACAAAAATGTCAACAGATGCGGTTATGATAGGATAGAAGTACATTAACATGATTACAAGCCTTAGATAACCCAATTAAATTTATTGGCATTGTAGCATAAACGGAGTAAAAATCATTATTTTCTCAGGTGGAATATGGCTTACAAAGACCTAAATACTCACTGGACTAACGATGGCAAACCCTTTGAGCTCAGTGTGTCAAAACTTGTCTTAAAAAGACAGTTTTAACTATGATGTCACGCTACAACTAAAACTATCTCATGCTTTTGTGATTTTACGTTAGTGCCCTGTCTGAATTTAATTTGCGAAATTGCGAGTTTCCTTTTATTGGTTTTAATATTATTTAAGATTGTGAATTAAATATTTTATAAATACGTAGTTTATGAGTATATCCATCCATAGACTTTTTAGGGCGCTAAAAGTGTCCGATTCCAAGTGCTCCAAATTTCCTGTTCATAGCGGCATTCTTCTTCATTCTCCAAACGATTTCTTTTCAGATTCTCAACTTTTATTATTCAGTCTTTGATGACATTTCTACTGAGTGGTTTGCTCAACAATTGCATCTTTATTCTGCATGGAATCGTGAAATAGAACCGCTTCACATCATAGGAGAGTTTCTTTAATAAAATTTTCTTCCCTGAGGGCTTATCCGTTTTGAGCTATGAAGTAAGCAGTGCAGAAAAATATTGATGTTAAATTTATATAAATTTAAAAATGGGATTTAATTGACTTATATAGAGGTTCTTCCTTCCTTTTCTTCGCGGTTTAATAATTAGTCTTAAAAGGTCTCCTTATATTCCACTTTTTGTACAATGATCTTTCGATAATGCCATAAATCTCGATCCATTTGTCTTTAAAGAGTCAGCTATCACTTTCTTTATAATTTAATCCTGTGTTTTTAAGAAGAGAAGGTTAATTGTTTCTAATTTCTCCATCGCATACTGTGTGTGTATCTATACGTAGCATAAAGTGATCATTAGGTCAAGAGCTTGCCTATTTTATTATATATTATACAAATATAGCTTAATCTTTTAGCTAATAATTTTCATTAACAAATGGAAAAAGAACAATATATTCCAGATAATTTTACGATATATTTAAAAGTAAAATGAGGGTAACAATTTGTTCATGTTTGTTCATTGTCCAAATGCCAAGCAATCACTTGATTCAGGTATCATAAATCCATTTTTATTATCATAGACAAGGAAAATGGTTGTCAAACTGAATCAACATTGTTGATGCTTGAAATAAATCGTATTTTTAAGCTTTTCTATTATCCGATAAACACCACTCGAACAAAATGATAAATATGAAAAATATTTTCTTCTCATGTTTGATGTTTTGCGCTGAAGAATATATGGCAGAGAGTTTCATTTCGCGCTTGAATTACCCTCGTTTATTTATACGCTTTGGCCCCCGAGTCGCAGGGTATAATTTGGAAAAGAAACCACAAACGCAAGCTTAATACTGAAAGAAAGTATTTGCTTTTAAAGGTCTATTATTAGAAATCTTGCCTTAAGTGCTTCAAATGAGCAGAATAATGGAAATCACTATAGGTGACGCCAAACATCCAAGACGTCCACACGTTAACACGAACACCTTACCGATATACATATTATAATACAAAAACTTAATGAAGGCCATTAGAAATGCTCTGATTTTTTCGCGTGTGATTTGATTTCTTTTCGCCATTTTCGAAGAAAAATAAGTCCTCTAACAATGAAAACCCAACGATGCCCACATTGGAATCGGAATTCAAAGTATTGTTCAACTGGATGAAATTAAACTATTTTAATTCTTGAGCAGGAAAACCGATATCTTTTAGAATTCCTCCTGAACCCATTAACATATGTGAGTCAATTGTATTTCCTATGTTAATGATAAATAATAAAAATTTGCTAGTCGAGCTCAGAGTTGAATGCTTCCTTAACGTATCAGATTTTGCAACATATTGTAATAATATTTTTTTTAAATGTTCTCATGTATTATTCTATTTTAAGAGCTTAATGTATATTCAACAATGTACGGTTTTTAATTTAGTGCGGCCCAATTATTTCAAATTCAAACCTATAAAGCTCCATTCGGGTACCTTCGAAGCTTTTCAATGCAGCAGAAAAAATTAATTAAGGTCACAAAATGAAAAATAATCTCAGATCGACATGTCGTGTGATTGAGTGATATTTCGTTAGTTCCGACAAAGATTTATACGTTTCGACATGCGAAACTTTTGACGTGTAAATTTGAAAAAATCGAGTCAGTCTATATGATCGGGTCGAAAATGTTTCATTTCAAACTATAAATGAGTTATGGTATCAGATTAAATTATCGGAAATTTGATTTTGCTTTATCCATGATAAGGCACAAAGCCTGATTTACTTGTGAGAAAGTTTGACAAGTTCGCATTATAACATCAATTTTGATACGAATGTATCGATTTGAACGAATGATATGCGATTATATAACTGACTCGATTTTTTTAATAAAAATATTTTAATATTCTTGTCAAACATATATAAATTAATATTTTCAACTTCTGTGTCATTTGATAAAAATATTGACTTTGATAAGACTATTTAATCTATGCATACATATATAGAGTACATATATGTTTTTCAAATTGTTATATCAACCTTTCCCTACCGGTGATGTATTTACTACACCTCGACTCTAATAACGGGAATATCGATATGAAATATAATAGATACGGGGCTCAGAATTTATGTGTTCTTCCGTAATATAATTACAAATCACATCACAGTATTATGGTATAAAAATATTCATCTGCAGCGACGAAAATAAATAATTTGTCGGGAAATCGGGAATTTTGCGAGTTTTAGTCCGTGTCTCAGCAGAAAGGAATTTATCTATTATTATTAAGGAATATATAATAATTTATTAATTATATTACGGAGGAATACAAAAATTCTGAACCCCGTATATATTATATTTCATATCGATATTCCCATTATAAGAGTCACTGCCGAGTGAATCTTGTATAGGTAAGGAAAGGTTAAGCTAATATTAATTCAATTTAATATGAAATGATTGATTTCGTTTTTTCATTCATTTTTGATTTCCACAGTGTGCGATTCTTGTAAATTATGGCAAAATCTAATCAGTATACGTATAGAAGATTAAAAAAAAACATAAAAATATAAAATATCTAATATTATTAGTAACTTCGATTGTGTTTTTTATGAAATATTTTCAAATTATATAACAAGTAGCCAACAAATATTAGAGATCAATATCAATAATCAATAATTAAAAAACCAATCATATTACCTGTTATTTATAATATGATATATTTTCATAAAATGGTTATATATCTTACAAATTCGATTTCGTTAATTTTGTAGATATTTTTGAAAATTAGCTTTTTTCCAATATACTCCTTATAAAATATGGATGTAACTCAGTGCAGCTTCATCGATGTATGAGAATTTGTTCCAGAGCTATACGCCAAATCTCTTCCATATTTCATAAGGACTGGTATATAATACAAGTATGGAAATTCATGCGAAATTATACGTTGATATATTTAGATTTGTCAAATTCAAAAGGCATTTTAATAGGCCCGTGGTGGATTATTTGCCATTGGTAAACTATTACGCTAATTTTGGGTGTCCTGAATAAAGTGTCTGGTACAGGATGGGTAAATATATCAACTATATTTACTCGTAGTTACATCACTATATATTGATATTTGTGATTTATAGACGCGGAAATACTGATTATAAGCATCAAAGGAATGATTGATAATGGTTCAATTTGTATGAAAGGTTATTGAATGATGACTCCTGTATGTGATATTTTAATGGTCAAAGTACTGACGAAAATTATGATGTTTAGCAAATCAGGAAATATTATTTAAATTAATTAAAGTGGTTGAAATTCATAAATATGATAGATTGATAGTGTTTCAATTGATTTTTATCATTTTTCATCCCGTTTTATTTTATTTTAAAAATCGTAGACTAATCTTTAAGTATCTGCACCCATTACGAATGATTTATTTATACTGTATCCTGAATTATATTGCGAGTTTTCTGCAGTTCCGTACTAACAAGGTTCCTTGCTAATGAGAAACACGATACACACTTTAAATTATACGTAACAAATTATCATTAAAAAGACGAACGGCGCTTTTCGAAATGGAACGATATTATAAAGATAATATGATTGGTTTTATACGACGCTCTATAATAATGTTGAAGAAATTAAATTTTGTGACTGACAAATAATCGGTCGTTCGGGGAGGGTGAAAGCAAAAAGGTACGAAATTACACGACGGCTTTTCCTATCGCCGAAGGTAATTTATCAAAGCCCATAATTTGTTCAGATCTAATTAATGACTTCTTTCAATTCTGTTTTTGTTTTTCCTCGTATTTCCACCATATTTTTTTTCATTTGACATCACGAGTTTTGGCAACCCGATATCAGCTGTTAAACATTTTTTATGTCAGCTGTAATTACGATCATAACTGTTAATTTCCGAATTAATTAACACCCCATCCCGTAATATGAAATTATTGTCTAAAATCGTATTTAAGCATGGCAAAATATACCTGTGAGAGTTTGTACGGCTAAAAAATATTAAAAGCGGGCATCTGACATTCAAGTTAAGTAATTACATGCGGTTTTAGACAGATACGCTCAGGTGGGATTAAAAAATTAAGTTGAGATGCACTTATATAATACATTAAGCATGTTTAATTAATTTTTTCAAAAAATATTTTAAATCCATTTTACAAAAAGCTGTCTTATTTCACAGATATCATAAAGAGTACAAGACATACTAGATAAATAGATATATTATATGTTTACAAAGAATATATTTTTGACTCTATGATTTTGAACTTGGCATCGAATTCTGGAGACGCACAATGAAGAACGTATACACCTTGCCAATCGCCAAGGCTCCGAATCTTCTAAATAAGCTAGAATAGTTTACAGATACACCAAATAAGCCAAAAAAGAAGAGGCTGAGGTAGCTGAAGATTTTTTTTATGAAGCTGGAATCGCTGATTAGTAATATATTTCCCTTTAAAAAAAAATAGTACTTAAAACTTTAAACGCGTTTTTCTCGAAACGACATTTTTGCATGTGGTGTGGAAAGAATTTTGAAAAACCAAGTCGCCGATAGGACTGAAATTTTACAAGCTTATTTTAAATATATATGGCTATGGCAGTTCGCAAAACCAGGTCAAAATGTTTATTTTATCTTATGTTTTACATTAAAAAATACCCCCAAAAAAAGATTGATTTTTTCCAAACTTTTTTTCAAACCAGCGCCATTTTGTTACTTTTAAATAAAAACTATTCACTAACGTTATTGCGATAGCAACATACTTACAGATTAAGAATATTTTTGATATTCTGTTTCACGTAAGCCTGAATGAAGAAATTGTTCCACACCATGGACATGCATCTTTTTTGACATGTCATTTTGATGTTTCAAAAACGATATAATATATATTTTTTTTAATTACGAATTTATTTTTTTAATATTATATAAGAGTGCCATAATAAATCTCAAAAAGATTCATTTCATTATATAGTATATTTACTCATAAAAAAATTGTTAAAAATTGCCTATTTTTTGGACCGTCAAAGTAAGATGACCACTTAAATCAATACGTAATAGATAATATTGATATCAACCAAAATCCCAGATTTTAATCATTGTTAAGTCATTATTTTTTCTACGGACTTCCCATAATCGTCATTTAGATTTATCTAAAGTCATATTTGCAAAATTAGTTAATAACACTCTAATCTATCACTCTCAGGGATAGTTAATAGCATCCCTGATATGAAAATTATAGTTTCGATGAGATTCAATGAGAATATCTTGCGAAAATTAATAAAATAATAAATCGATGAAATTTCAACGTTTCTCATAAAATGGATGGATTGAGATTTTTTTTTGAATTTGAAAAGCATATTCAGAGTAAACTTTCACATTTAGCAAAGAAAAAATATTATTTATAGCTGTGAAAGCACACGTTTCAGTTAGAGAATCGCCAATCTTCTGTGCATGTTATTTCACGCCAGTATTATATATAAGTCTTGAACGTTCTATAATAGCAAGGAACATATAAATGTATGTCCAATTTGTTTCAATTTGATTATATGAATATCAAATGTGTAAAATTTTTGATCTATTATGGATGTTTAAGCGTTGAATGATATCACAGGAAGATAAAATAATTGCTTAGTTGGCTTGTTTAAAAGGACAAGCAAAGATTTGCATTGTAAAGTAAATGCTTTGGCATGTCGTTTGATCGTAAAACTAGTGCATCCATATCCATGACAAATATTTGCATTACAAAGTGACCAGCAGTGACTTTACACGCCCGTGTGTTACGATCATAGAAATTATTTCCACCATATTGATAAAGCCTCATCCCCTAGGCGGGCTTAAATATTTGTTGGATGGTGATCGTACTGATTTGCCATAATGGCCATATGGAAATAGCTCGTTGTTAATACTATTTAATGGAAGTTCATACTGCTTTGCATATCGCTGCAAGTGTCGCTGCATATGCGAATTTCATTTCACCATTGATACACGTCCATTGATTCGGTCTATAATATGCTTAAAGTCTTATCCTAGCTCCAATGCCATATATTTTTCAGCAAATATAAATAATTCACTCGTTGAAATGTCGTTCCATCTCAATTGACCCTTTTAGTGGCCTACAATGATACATGGTCTTCATCGTGTAAAATGTCATCTTGCGTAATAAAAGGGTTAATATACTGTTGACACGTGTCTGAATGTGAGATATATGGGAAACGCCTGTGAAATATTTCAATCCTGAAATTCATTCAATCCGTTTGACTTGTATTATATATATATACATAGGAAATATCTCAGAAATATTAAAATTTTGTACGATCGTTGAATAACCAAAATCAATTACGTGAAGGCTTTGATATTTTTTCTCAAAATGATGTCGATGAATTTCTTGAGGATACTTCCTTGAACGACGATGATATTATTGGTTTGATGTTATAAGACAGCGAAAAAACAGAAGACGATATTTAAGTGGAAAAAATTCCTGCCTCCCTTTACTGTAAAGCTTATATAAGAAGCTAGTCATTTTTTTATGCGATTTTTGGTACATTCTATCGTATTGATTTGTAGTTATGCGGTTTTTAAAACTAATTGAACCTATCCCTTATTTTTTTTATGTAGTTAAAGTCTTTTTTATGCGAATACCCGTAGAACGTGTCTATCGCATACAAATAGACCCATGTGTATATTATATTTATTTAAAAAAAAAATCGTGTTAAAAGAAAAATATGAACATTAATGGCCGTGTTATTTCAAACCCGCGCAGAAACAACTTGTGCAAAAAGAGGGATGAATGTTATACTTTTTTTTCTAAAAGTAGTCAAAAAATGTAAAAATATGTTTTGAGCTTTTAGGAAAAAAGTCCGTAACTATTTTAAGATTGATAATTGTTGTTTTTACTGCCTTTATCCCATGATTGCAGAATATATGCCATTCTTATGGTGCTATATTTATTATCGACCAAAGCAATTTCTATAAGAGATATTTGCAGCGAAGTAAGATTTTTGTAGATTTCCATTTAACTACTATTTATTTTTAATTACCCTTGCAAATGAGTTTCTTAAAGATAACCTGACTTAATTAATCGTCTTAGTTTTTACAATCAAAGATGTAGAAAATGAGGTTTAACCTGGATTATGACAATTTATTGTAAATATATATATTTAAAATGAACATATCCCATTTTTCTTTTCGCGTTATATATTATAATCCCAAACATAATAATAAGAGTTCAGGAACTCAAAAGTTTCTATCCATATTTGATTTATATTGCTTGGAATGTATCGCATCATTAAAAATCATTTGATATTTAAAACTATTGAGCTAAGTTTATAAAATCAAATAATTGATTTAAATTTGTTAGGAGTGCAATTTAAGTTTCAATTTCGCATTTAACTTACAGATAACGTTGCTTACCGAAAGCTTCCCCTCAATTGAATGCACGTTGAAAATCATACGTCTGCATAAACGATTACACTAAAGAGCTGAAGTCGGTAACAGGGGATGGTTTCCCAACACCGGGAGAGAATCGCGGAAAATCACTCAAGTTGGCGTTCCATGCAGCAAGGAGCTCACTACGGTAACGACGTGAAATTAAAAGCGAAAAACCGGGGAAGCGTGAATTTGATTTGTGGACTCATGATTAATTATCAGAGCGCTGTGATGAATGCTCATCCCCTAATTGGCGAACGCTTTGCACCGGCTGTTAAAGGGGGATGATAATTTGAGCATCACGTGCCTCATCAGGATAAATGTTGTCTTATGGGAAATGCTTCTACCATACTAAAAACGTAGACGTACAGTCCATATCGAGTCAAAAGACACGAGAAATATTTATCTCATATTATTTTCATCTACGAAATTTTTTTAATGTCAAATTTCAAAATAAAACCCGAATAGCAGAAAATAATGTGTGCAAAATGCTTTACATGAATCCATCTCAAATATATGGATTATATGATATCTGATGATTAATTATTAGAAGATAGGCATTTCTCGAAGGCTTTTTATACATCATATTATTTGATTGCGATTTGGACTCTAATGGAGTTTTAAAGAATAGCCCAATAAACGTTTTTTATGAAATTAATGAAAAATTAATTAGAAATATTCACACAATCACACAAAATTAATCTAATTGTATCTTGAGGAATTTATGCCTGTAATTAAGTCATAAAACTAACTAGGCCCCATAAAAAAGAAATTGACGAACATAATTATAGCGTTGTATATAATTGACGTGTCGAGGAGTTGGAGACTTGGTCAAGTAAAAGTTGACGAATCAAAGTTTAAAGATAATGTAAAATAAGGTTGAAAAAAGATAACGATAATACATTAATTTGATAAAATACTAAGTAAAATAATAAGTTTCAAAATCCCTTCCCACTGTCTTCTAATATTTTTTGCTGATTATTATTTATGGAATGATGTAAACTGATATCCACTGATACACATCAATTTGATGGCTGGACTAATTTTATACTACCAGTTAGTTTTAAATTTGTCATTAGAAATTTCGAGATCTTGTTGGAGTTTTAAAACTCGTTAAATTTTACGTCGACGTCTATCATATTATTATCTATTTTTAAAATCTAAAGAAGAAACCTAAATCAGGGGTTGAGATTTTTTACTTAAAATGTGGTCATTATTCACAGTCCTTTAGATATAAACCCAAGGTTTTTGAGCTAAGGATCCAAGCGCATTTTGCTAACACATAGGAGTTCATATTCATAAATCTACTGTCTGTTACTATTTTTGGAAAATAAGATGGAATATAAATACAGTCAACCCTCTTATAGCATCCGTTTTTATTGAGTTTTTTTCCTATAGCATAAACAACGGGCAAAATACATAACGTCAATGCCCACTCATGCGTGTTAGTAACTTACGCTTGGTTAACAAATTAAAGACGTACACATTTTGTATGGGTGTCTAACTTTCTATAGCCTTTTGCTTCTATAGCGTAGTCCCTATCTCGACACTATAGGAGAGTTGACGGTTTATTTATAAAATAATATTTTTAATCATATATCCATTTTAATAGACTTGACATTGATTGATAAATAATATTTACGCTTGTCGTTGTGTTATTAGGATTTATTGGAGTATGTCATATAAAAATGGATTTATCCTATTTTAGCACTAATTTAGATTTAATTTAAAGCTTTTAGCTCTATTTAAATACCTACCTACAAATTAATTTCAATAATATTTTGTACTTTAAAAGTTGAAGTTTGGGGGCCTTGGCTGACTTTTCGAGTTTACATTTCGTTGCATTTGCTGCTGCGACAGTCACCGATCGTAACCTTATTCGGCCGCGGAATCCAGACTGGGGGGTCATTAGTTGTGCCAGGTACTCCTTACTGTTATCATCCTCAATCATTATTTCGTTGCTGATGACATTGGATACCCACACCTTCTATTTTTGGGGGCAACGTTAAAAAGAAGGTTCAAAACACGGACAATAATTAAAATATTGAATTCTCTGGTACATTTTTTATTACTCTTTGAAAACTGGGGATGATCATGGGGCAAACAGTTTCAATGCAAGGCGGCGTCAGTTCAGTTAGTGGACCAAATATTCGCACAACTTTCAAACTCTACTCTAACTGTACTGTAATGGATTTTAGGAACGGTCTGATTAATGTAGAGTCTTAACAACAAAGCATATGGCCAACTAAAACAACCAAACTATAAACGGTGGCATATTTTGGTCCACGCAACAAAAATATCCAACATTCCTTCGATAAAACTGTTAATTTTCGTATTAATGTAATATTTAAAATATGGATATTTTTATAGGTATTATATTTCAGACTGTCATTTAATTCGGCCATGTTTACATTTTTTTACAGCGAGAATGAAATTCATCAAAGTGTTTCCGCCAGCAGAGAACGAAAGAGGGCCCTTTTGTGACTCCAGAAGGACAATGTAAAAAAGTTATGACTCTCTCGAGTGGCCACTTAGATTAGCGCTCAAGAAGGTAATATTTGGGGGTTCGCCTTCAAAATTATTTCCGGGTCTATAATCTGGCGTTTTTTAGACTTTCGAAGATCCTGATTAATGGGCTGAGATTTTTCATACAAACCGCGAGACGAGTAACGCGGGGCGGCGAAAAGACGAAAGCTCAAAAGCTCCGGAGCTTTCCTCTAACAGTCGCAAAAAAATAGTCAATAACGCACGTGGACGTATTTGCGGAATTTCGGACAAATTATTTTTATCATTCATAATTTTCTCCTTTTTTTCATAAATACCATTTAACGAACGCAAAAATAATTATTTCATTTGGCCAGGGCCGTCTTAATAGTTTTCGGCTAAATAATATTTGACACGCGATCGTTTGTTTCACACGCGAACAGATTTCGGCAGCTTAAACACTTTTTGTCAGGAATATGACTGTAAATAATTACTTATACGTGTGTATGTGAATGTGTTTTATTATATAAAATATATTCCACGTGGTAAAACTTGTCTATTGCTAGACGCATTTATCTAATTATACATTTTTTATTAAAAAATCTCGTTTGAATCCTTTAAAGTGACAATCATTTTTGCTATCGACTTTAAATGGCTAATATCAAAAAGATGGAATCTCAGCTTGGCACTTATTAAAGTCAGCTGTATTCTTTAGGGGTGGTTTTGAAAGAACTCACTATACATTGCATGTTTCGTATTCCATTGGGTAATAAACAAAACATTGATATTCTGTCGAAATTTGATATTGCATTTACCTCTCATTTTACATACAGTAGCGTGTAGTGCAAAAGCTTATATTCTTAAGGCACTAACATATCTTGGAAATTGTTATTTTGTTTGTGTTTCGATGTATCAAAATAACAACTAATCATAAAATTATCTTATACGTGTATTTTTGACCTTTATTTTGAAAATGAATGTCTTTGAATTATAGCTGTAATCATAGTCTTTAACTCAAATACTATAATCAAGATTTCACTAATACGAACGTTTATTAAATTTAATATGGTTAATGGATAACATACCACTGTCGTACTATTTCTAAATAATCAATATGATACATAATCATTTTTGCAAATGACGTTGCAAATTATAATAAATGTATATGTAATAAAAACAATATATTTGAAGGAATTTAAAGATAACTATTTGAAATTGTAACCTTTTCAACATTCAGAAGTCTTATAAAAGTAAAATGTATTAATATCCTTAAATGACTATGCCTCTACAGAGAGCCGTGAAAAGTGACCCGTGTTCAGATACTTACCTCAGGATCATCCAGGTAAGTGTCCGGAAATTTTCAAGTTGATGATTCGTGAGCTATTCCGCTTTGTGTCAACGTGGTGTGATCCAGGATCATCGACTCCTTGATAGTGAATCGATGCTTTTCGGGAATGTTTCATTGCGCAGGCCATGGATACCAGCATATAAAGCCCCTCAAGTCAATGTAGATTCGGAAGCAAATTGTAGCAAACCCGTTGGAATACCTTGTCTATGCTGGAATAATCAGGTAGACAATTAGAGGATGCTGCGGCGCTGTTGTTGGCCGGAGCTTTCTTATAAGGCGGATGTATGAGCCACTCAACACATTGTTTGCGGGAGCAACTAATCATTATAATTCGCTGCCACTCATTTAATATGGGAGAAAATATTTTTTCTTTGATAAATGCTATACATTCAAAGCGAAGAAGAAAAAACGCGATAATGTATTTTGTATCCCGATATTATATTTGTTATTTTGGCATATTTTTCAATACGAGACTCAAACACACATTTGATTGATATTTATATGGCATCCTGAAAGGCTTTATTTGAGATGTCCTCTAGAGCTGATGTAACATAAGGTTGGATAGTTCGTGTCCCAATGTTTCCCTTTCAGGATTTTTTTTAAGCGAGTTCATATTAATCTGGTGGGTGTATATAATGTAAATTTCAACTAAGTATATAAGCATAAAAGGTAATTTACTTTAAAAAAATACATTGGCGGTGCCATTTTCATAGAGAAAATATATGTTGTTAAATTAATATGTATACTTTTAAGTTGGAAATTAAAATAATGTAAAGAGCTATCTAAAAATTCATACGATCTTTACATTCCTGATTCCAATAAATGGTCGAGCCAAATAGTCCTGCATACAAAGTGTTAAGGAGATATGCTGACATTTGATGCGATTTGGTAATATCATCATTTAATTCTGAATTTATGATTTAATCTTTCACAATATTTTTGGCAATATTGATAAAAAAGTAGTTGAAAATTTTAAATATTATTCAAAAAACACAACTTTCAGCAGGACAGTTCACATTTAGTTGCAGAATTAATGTGTCAGTATAACGCTTGGAAACAGAACATGTTGTTTCAGTATAAAAGTAACGAACAAAATAACGAATTGGACACGGGCATGGAAAAAAGTGTGTTGACTATCTCGAAATTAGATTGCAAAATTAACACATGAGTGCGCAAACAGACAAGAGTTTACAATACTGAAAGGGAGTTATAAAAAGTGTAGCTGTTTGGAAGTATCAGGGTGAGGTCATGCTCTATCCAACGGTGGTGTCATCAAGATACTAATTATAATATGAACGGCTCAAATTCATACTTAATTGTCGTGCTTAGTTTATAAAATATGGAATATATTGTTATTGAGGAGGAGCACGTCTGAGTATTATTAAGTCGTAAATAAATAATTTTCAAAAAGCTCTTTGTTACTGAATCTACTGTCGTGGCCTGTATACATATGAAGTATGTATTTTTATCGAACCATATTCTATGCCAGAGTAAGGTTAACATTCAAATATACAACTCAAACACAAACTTTTATTGGGGATAACGGAGATCGTACATAATGCGAGCTCTGATACTCGCACATTTACCTTTTTCCGGAATTGCCCTAACAATAAATCTATAAATATGAGACTGCGCCGCTAGGGGAACAACCAGGAATTTATCGGCATTTTTGGAATGAGAGGAAATGAAAGGGGATGCTGGACAGATGTCGGGGATTAGCTTTTATCGGCGCTGCGAATGCCGTTTCAGGAGCAATCTATTAATTATAAATTATATCAACGAAAATTTGAATATCCCTGATACCGAGCCATGTGGAGCCCTAACGATAATGAATTGTGATTTTATGAAGAAGTGCTAAATTAATTACGACGCGTATATAATACACGTTGGGTGGTGGATTCACAAGTATCGAATGTACTCGAACCCTTATAACCAATCAAGAATAAGTGTATCGGATGTAACCGTAATTATATCCGCAAAAATATAATTGAGAGTAATGCTGCGAATTAATCAGATACCATTTGAGCAATCATGCTGAAATTCTTATATAGATACTATTAGACAAGGGCAAATCACTTTTGATTAAGGGTTGTTGTCAAATAGCGTTTCCATCAAATTATTTCAATTGAATATATTTTTTAAAGAATACATATAAATACAGTCAATCTCGGTTATAACGAGTTTTGACCGATTTGATATGAGTTACTCGTAAATATCAAAAATATTAAAACTATACAAAAATATCTTAAAAAATCATTTTTGCGATTGTATGAAGAATATTAGATATTTTTTATTATTGCTCGCTATAGCCGCGATCCTTTTATATACAGGGTGTTTTGCACATGGATTAAAATTTTTTTTGGAGATAAGTTTTCCTTCTTTTTCTATGTTTCACATACATACTCTATGTCCTAAGTATCAGGGTGGTCAAAATAGATTTTTTTTTCACTATTTTGAAAAAATACCCAAAATTTTACCTTTAAACTGTCATAATATTTTAGTCTGTAGTCTTAATAGCACGAAATAATTGTTTTTGTATTTTGCAATATTTTTTGATCTAAATAAATCTTTATTTTATGCAATTAGTTAAAAAATGGTTTTGAACTTCCAAAATCACAAAATGCGCTAACAAATGAGAAATGTCAACTTCTAAATTCTCTAAACAAAAAACTAGTAACTATTTTCAACTTAGTTTAATTTTAAAAATATCCCTAATTTATACCCTTTCCAATAAAATGTTATGTCATACAAATCATTCAATATTGTTAGTGTCATGATTAAGAAAAGCAGAGAAATCTAGTGGTGTCAGGTTCAGTAGCTTGGGTATTTTTTCTAAATGTTTAAAAAAATCTATTTCGACGACCCAGATAAATAGATAAATCTTCTCAGATAGTTTTTATTCCTTAGATAATTTTCATTTGTGTTGGTCGTTATTTTAATATTCATTATAAAATAATAAGTACTCTGTATGATATCAATTGTCTCTGCAAAAGCTAATAGCTTTTAGACGCGACGTGTTATTCCAATGGTATCGCTTTTCAGCGAAGCAAGCAGGAAATTGAATGTGTTAAAGGTCTTGTTCAAAATCAAAAGCAAACCCTTTGGAATTGAATTATGATCCCAGAACATTAATGTCGAAATATTTTCCCTTTTTATCCTTCTAATAAACCGGAAAACTTTGTTAGTCCACTTCTAATGTGATTGATAAATATTTCGCACAGAAGACGTTCTCGTAATTAATTCGGAAGAACTAGCTGGATGATATATGCGTTAGTAGCTATTGTATACTTATAACTTTGAGCAATGAAACAATATGGATCCTGTACTTGAAGTACATGGAGATAGAGCCTCTAACTTGTTGTACGTGCTAATTGAACTCACTAAGTTCAGACCTCTCCCAGGACACACCAACTCCAAAAGTACCTCCGCAACTTTTATCTCCACAAACAAACTGCTCTACGGAAAATTATTAATGCTTCGAATATTATTTTCGCAACATATTACCCAATAAATAATTTTCGCATATATAAGAAATTATCCCACACGTGCCTTTGGTTAGATTATACATCATCAATCAATTTCATATCATCCTTTGCTTCAAAAAAAATGTGAAAAAATTATATAATTAAAATTAAGTGTGATAGTTTTTCCACGTATCCCAACAAAAAGGTACGTGCATATGAAATTGCGTGCAGCTTCGCGAAAAAATATCTTGCAGTGGCAGAAAATTCATTCTGTACATATGAAAATAATTTCATGCCGTCATGGCCAAGTACATAATAGTAATTAGCGCTAATGTTGCTAGTTGTATGAAAAGCATGAAGCTAGCATGTATTTTTATTTATTCATGCCATTAATAGTAATGGTATGACGTCTTCTACAAACATATACAATTCGTTCATAGTTTTATTAGCAAGTGATATTATAATCAAATAGATATTTCCACATAAATTATCTTTTCTTTTTCAATTTCAATTTGTAGTTTTAGAAATATTTTAATTTTACATACGCAATGTTTTTTGCTTATAAAAAAATGATTAGCTTATATAATAACGTGCAAAATTTCTAGTTTTAATTAATTGAACATGTTACGAACAGGGCGCGCATTATTGAGTGACTACCTGTATGTTTCTCTATAATTAAATCAATGTGATTTTAATTCTTCTATTCTATTTTAACGCTTAAACGAAATTATGCTTTATTATTTAAATGGATTTGTAATGTTTAAATCAAAGATTCACTAAGGATAATAAGTTAAACAGATTTGAAGGATCTAATACATTCAAATAATCTCAATAGGATATTTTACTAGGATTTTGTTTATATAGGAGAAAGTGTATAAGCAACTCTGTTTAAATTAATTAATCATCTCAGTATTTAATTTATCAACTCTAGGATTAAACCTGGTAGATCGACCAGGTTATTAAATTTATTGTACAGCGAAACTATTTTCCATTATCTGGAATTGTATCCTAGTATTTATATTGTGAGTCCAGCGTCTAATACACTTGTTAGTCTAATAAGCTACGGCAAGGGTGCCCAACCTTTTTTACCTTTTTTCAAACTTAAAAATGTTTATTTTAAATACGAACTATTATTAAAATAAATACACTCAAACCTCTTTTTGTGCGGCTTTTTTTTGTACGATTTCGAAGTTATGCGGGTTTTTTTTAGTTAAGCATTTTGATTTAAATTTCAAAAAGAGTACGTATCGAGATATTTTGGATAAAATAGGAAATACATTATCAACACTAACCGAAATTTGGAAAAAAAAAATTGGGATTGTGTAAATCATATTGCATCTGCTATCGCTGAATTACGACTATGCCCTTTTCTTCTGGTTTATTTTTCCAATGTTTCGACTATTAAAAATACATTCTCTAAAGGAATTTCCAAAATTCCAACTATTTATGGAGTTATAGCTATTTTAGTGACGTGACAACTTGGCCGGTCCTACCATAATGAAATCTTTTAACGCGTTTTTCTCGAAACTATTTTTTTCAACACGGTTGACATGATACCTCAAGTTTTAATTAACTAATTTACTTCAAACTGATTCCTACCAGATTTATGTCAAAATTTACCTTTTAACTATTTAAAAAAAATTAAACTGTGACAAAATAAGGCCAAAAAATTACCTTAATACCTGATGTCTGACATTTGAGATGCCAGATGTCAGACATCCTTAAAATTTTACCAATGATAAAAAAGGTCCATTAAATGTTACCAAATATGATATTTTTTAATTGCCTTATTGTTTTCTTGTTTTTTCATTAATTTTTTTATGCGATTTTGGATATACATATTTTATATAGAAGTTTCAAAGTTATGCGGTTTTTAAAATCCATGGAAGGCCTCTTCATATCTTCTTTGCAGCAAAATCATAGCTTTTTTTGTGCGATTTTCCTCGGAACGTATCTACCGCACAAAAAAAGATTTAAGTGTATATGCTTACAAAATATTAAAAATTAAATATTTTCGTTAATTCGGTAGCTAATATAAATCCTTCTTTAATAATTTCACCATCGCCGAGAGATTTCTTATGTTTGGTCAATATATTAGTGACACGTAACGATGCCACGGTGGCGGATGTAGATTTGTTGCTAACTTTCTCAAATAATGATCGCTGTGAGTGTTACCCTTCAAATTTTGTACTAATTAGAAGGGCCTAGATTATAGGGTGGATGGTGATCGATTAAAAAGAAGATTGCTTCTCCACAGTATGTTAATTCTGTGGAGAAGCAATGCTGCCTCAAGCTGAGCCTTAGACAGAGCGTTGACTAGATTAGAAGTTCGAAGCTCAAAGCTCACTCGAAGCTCAGCCGAAGCTAGCTCGAAACTCACTCGGAGCTCTGCTAAAAGTGATTCAAAGCTCACTCAAAGCTGAATTGAGGCTGATTCGATGCTTGACTGTATGGCAGCCTGCACCTCTTTTATACTCGGTTTAATGTTCTTCTTTTCTCATAGCGATCATTCTGGAAGGTAATTCCATTGCCCAGTTGTCATGAAAATTAAGGTAATTAAGATATGGTCGTTGCTCCTATCACCATCTGGAATGTTATTGTGTTGTGCTTCCAAAAAGCTTTAAAAACAAGTTGTTATTTCGATCATTAAATTAGTTTACAATCTTGATCGTGGGACTATTTTGATTTATTTATGTAAAATTATTTTTTCAGAATTGACAGAATTACAGAAGAGGGATCGATAAATTTTTGCTTTAAGATCGGTTGGGCATCCCTGAGTTAAGGTTTTATTTATTATATCATTTATTCAGAAATAATATTTCAATGAGATTGTAATGAAAGTAAGTAAAACAATCTTTAATTACATAATGATAAATAATCTAAATACAAAATAACTAATCTAAGGGACATCATGCAATTAAAATCGCTTTGTATATTAGCATAAGTTCGAAATATTTTAAAAAATCAAGTTTTAGAATTTTTTAAAGCGTTCCCACTGATAAAATATGATTTTTAATAAATTAGAATTCATAGCTGCATTAAATTTAATCAATTTTTATTAATTTCAAATAATATTTGTCGGTAACCTAATGATTACTTTTGTAATAAAAAAATTCAAAATGTATTCAAATAATATGTTCAAAATAATTGAAACACCGATTGGTGGTATGAATACAATAATTAATTGAATAGGTTTAATCTGGTGGTGGTTCCATTGTCCGAACTTCCAATTATTTCAATTCAAATCAAATCTGTTCGGAGATATTTCCTTGGCGATCTATAGCCACAACATGAACGCCCTGGGGCTCAATATTTATGAACTGAATAACAATAGACAACGAGACAAATAATGCTGAAAATTGATAAAACGATAGATAAAAATACATCGAAACGCGCCAATTTTGCTCGAAAATTATGATTAAATTTAAGACCCTCGAGAGATGGATTATTTTAGACGGATTTTTTAAGAGTTTTAATCAATTGGCTTACGCTCATCCTCTTGCAAGGAGGTCTTTGAAATGAATCATGTTTATAAAATTGACAGCGTGTGTAAGTTTATAAGATTTAAAATATTTTTTCTGATTAAATGCAGTGAAATTATACCATCTTACGGATGTAGTTTACGTTCGGTATATTTGGGACGTCGTATGCAAGTTAAATTATTTATATATTCACGCGGAAGATGTAGGAGTTAAATCACAAAATTTGCCTTAAAATATGCATTAGATTGTATGACATAAATCAGATGATGAATTGTGCATTATGCGCCGTTAATAAATTCACTTGATTAGATGCAACCGATGCAAATGCCTCCTTAATCCGGATCTGGCGCTAGAAACTGCCGACTCAGAGGAAATGAACGCACAGCTGCATACAGCAAGCTGCATCATGAAGATCCATTCAAGAATAGATTGTAAACCTTTATTGCACTTTTATTTAATTACCTCCATACTTAACCCTAGTCTGGGATATTAATCTGAGCGTACCAAGCTGGAAATTTTTACAGTCTGTTAGTACAATACAAAAATTCGTATTACCTGGAGAGCTAAAATTTTTTTAGCGAGTTTTCCATGCAAAAGGTTCTTAATCGCGTTTTGAGAAATACGGGAGTTTTATGACAAGTCAAGTATGCTGATTAAGAACCTGCATTCTGCATAGCTTTGAAAGCTTGGAAATTATGCATTTTTTAATGGCCATATAAAATATTTTATGCTTAACACTTCAAAGCTTATATTATGAAATCTAATAAAATGCACTTGCTTTTATATTTCAAAATATAGTCAAATATTTATTCAAATATCATAAAAGGGCCAATATTTATGTTCAAAAACTATGTAAGAATAAATCTGCTTTAGATTTTCAACAAAATATGAAACAATATATTTTAATATCAGAACGACTCGATTCTCTGTGTAATTACAAGTAATCACGTAAGCTTTCAAATTTGGTCGACATTGTAGCCTGGGGTAAAATTGTGCCAATATATAGTCAATATGTAAATAAGCTATGGACCTATTTTTGATTGATATGGTTTGATTGTTCTGACCATGTTCTGTGGAAATAATCGGGCATGACGTCATTTGCGAGGTGCTCTTTCGATGTATCAGCGGTCCGAAATTTGGACCGGTTAGACATAGAAACGTTGTAACTATTTCGTCCAGTTTAAATAATTTAAGGCTTTCTGTAAGAGTTCTGTTTGAGGAAAATGTATCTCCAGGACATTTTACGACCTCCATATAACGAGTTTTAAAGTTAAATCCCAATTCTTAGTTTTCCTAGTTTAGTTTATCTAGCCCCCCCCCCGCGAGAGGGCTACACATATCGGGTTAACCCTATCGGACCGAAAATCTTGAGACAGAGACGGGTGTCTTGCGTCTCATCATATACTTGTGGATCGATGGCAAAGTCGTGCCGTAAACGTACCCCAATACGTCTAAACATTCTCAATATATTTTTTTATAAAAAACTCGTAAATGTTCATATTTACTATTCAACAAAAATCGTATTCTAAAAAATATTTTAGCCGTCATAAAATTAGGCATAATTAACTGAAATCACTATCGTCGAATAAGGCATTAAAATACAATGACATTTGTACGTGTTGTCTTGAGAACAGGCGTTTGTTTTAATATTCAAGATACTCGCATCATTCTTATCGTTGATAAATTTTGTTATTCCCCCTTGACTGTTCTGAAGTGGCGTCATTAGCCGATTATTGCCACTTTTTTGAAAAATCTACTACTTCAGAAGTAAACTGGAAGGCGTGCACGGTAACCTTGTCCTTTTATTTTCGCAACACATTAATAGGCAAAAAAAAGCTGAATAACTGAAAACAGATGCTATGACAATTGAACATTAGCAAATTGGTCTGTTATAATTTTCAAGAAACATAGTGATTGATGATTAATTTATGATAAAAACAACAAAAGCGCCAAAGGTAATAAATGGCGGGGTGTCAAAGGTTGGGGCGACGTGACCGCATGCCAATGATAAGCGCAACTGGCATTGCGAGTGAGGGTGTCGTTGTCGTTGATAAGGACAGCGTTAGGCGAAGCATCCCATCACTATAGCTGGTTGCATTGCGATGCAGCTTGCAGCATCACTTGCGATAAATTAACGACGCCGTTTGATTAACACGTGATGTCGCTTTGACGAACGCCGCTCACTTAACGACCCCTTTTTGTTCTGGTGTCAGATTGGCTTCACGACTTACATGTCATAAAATATTTACTACCGACGAGTTGCAAGATTGGAATGAAGATTTTTTCACTACCCTTGCCGATGCAATACTTTTTCAGACATGTCCATAAGGGAAAATTGTGTCTTTAATACAATGACATATTCTAAAAACGGAACACGCAATTTAATTAAATATTTTATATAGAGGATCAATGGTATCATTTTTTTCTCATGTGGCGATAAGGCAATTAATAAAAATGCGTTTTAAGTCTTTAACCTTTTACGATCTTTGAAAAAAAGTTCCAACAAGGCACTAAATATTTTTAACATTAAAAAAAAAAAAAATTAAAAAAATATTTTTTTATATATAAAAACATAGTATAAAATTGTAATAGTGTAGTATAAGGTCGTGGAATCACTATTGGTAATAGGCAATTAGATGAGATGTATTTCTTCAAAAATTTGATTCGACACTGTTATCTAGACATTTAAGTTCAACATCATTCTATTAAAAGTCAATCTGGTCAACAACCTCCATAGTTATGTTATTTTTGAATATAACAAGAGACTGACCATATTATATCAAATAATTAGATTTGCTAAATATGGTTCACGAAACTAACTTAGTAATTGCTATTAATTAAACGGATGCTCTTAATTATCAAAAGTAACATTTAAGATTTATTATTATTGAAATAGCAAAATTCAATCTGATTTTGATTACGTACCTACAAACAGTATCAATTATCCAAGAATAATACTGACTGAATATTAAAAAAATAAATTATAAGATTAATGTAGATCAAATTTTATGCATGTTTTTAAATGTATATGGATGTAATGTAACCTTCTCAACGGGAAAGATTATATTTGTGCTTTTTTGTGGAGCGCAACGTGTTGATGATCTTTCGACGGTAATATCGCAAATGTATAATGTCTATTAGAGCACCGCTTTTTTTCCCAAGATGGTGCAATAAAATTGGTGGCATTTTAGGGGATGTTTTGGTGATATTTAAATTTCTTTGTCTTGTTACGCATATACGCGCTTTATGGCCTCACAAATTGTTTTTCTTCGAAACGTTACTCCGACACGTTAAAGTACGTGTAAAGTTACAGTATTATAGGCTGCGGTGAAATATCAGCGATGCGAGTTCACCTTTCATTTTTTCCAGCGCTATTTTTTAGAGGAGCTCGGATGAAATATTCATAGTGAGTATGGGAAAACGTGTTGTTTTTCAATGGTGACGCGTTTTTTTTTATTCGACGTAACTGAATGGAGTTTGAATACTCCGGCAGATTTGATGGTATTGTTGCGGAATATAGAGTGACGAGTAAATGCCTCTGTAATGACTAATCTCATGAAATTCAACAGCAATATCGAAACCGCATAATTTGTGACAGTTAACGTGAATCTGGCAAAATTAGAGTCCAACACTGTCATTAGATACTCATGCCTAGAATGTCATGTGATTCACTGGCTAAATTAATAATTGCAATCGTGTATTGAAATGAGCATCACCCTTTAAATTGCCAGCACGTGTGGTAGATTATGCCAATAAGCCGTGTAAATGCATACAAGCTAAATTTAAAATAAATTTATCATTAATAAATAGGTAATCATATTGGGGTTTGGTAATCATATTTTTAGTTTGAATATCTGCTCATTTGAATATATATAAAATGATTCCTTAAATACATTTTGAGCTTTAAAGAAACTCGTTGAAGTTAAAAGCGTTTTGTCTGATTTTGAACTACGCTTAATTTTTTTAAAAATTTATTATAGCTTATTTGCTATTAAATTTGTATTTAAAAATACTTGTAGTTCATGCAATATATTTGATTTTTTAATTTCTATTTTTAAGTATCAATATAATAACACTTATATAGTGTAGATAGTGTAGTGTGCTATTTACTAAACCATTGGAACAAGTATTTCTCACTTCAAATTTTTTGCAATATCATACCACCCACCATTATCATGTTAAATACCACAACTAATATTGTTTTAGATAATTAACAATAGTAATAACTAGGGTTAATATAATTTGTAAGATGGAAGTTTATTGGATGATTCACTGTCGACTATAGTTTCGGCCCACGTTCATTACACTATAAGGATAACTACCAAGTTCCAAAAGGTTGAATCTAAGATTATTGTTTTTGCTCAAAGTTCAAGATTTGTTCTTATAAATGTAAATAGGATATTTGAAATTTCCCTTTATTTTATTTCCTAACCAGGAAAATACTTTCAATGGGCTATATTTGAATATCACCCCTTATAAAATAAATAAATCTTCAATAATATAGTATTGTATTGTGATTTTTAAAATACCTTATATATAAAATACCTTATACCTTAAAACATAAAAATGGGCTACGTAGACGATCGATTAACAGCATGGATGGCGATTGACTGCAGATGGAGATTGAATGAAATTCAACGATTGCTCTACAATATAATAAAACTTCGATATAACGTACCTATGTTTAACGGACTTCGGATATAAAGGACAAAAATAAGCCGTAATAATAAGTTGTAATAATTACGTCATACGTCTAGTGGGCGGATTCCACGAACGTGGTTTCTTGTGTATGGTTTACTTGCATGCCGATTACTAGCCGCCTGGAGGGGGGGGGGGCTCTACGATCCTATCGAGGTCATAGAAGGCCCCAGGAATGCATTTTTCCCCAAATTTGTGGCAGAAATCCCTAAACGTCCTAAAATTAAAGGGAGTGGCCACAAGGTTTCCGTGCCCAACCGGTCCAAACTCTGGACCACTGACACAACGAAATAGCGCCACAGGATCGGACACCATGGTCGGTCATGTCCACAGCTCATGGTCACTCAAAAAATAGTTTTGCTACAATTTTGTATTAGGGTGTCCCATAAGTTTCTTTCGTTTTCATATTAAGAAAAAAAAATAAACAATAATTTGTGTTACATAAAAATTTATTGAATAATATGTAATATGATCCATTCTGTTCTATTACCTTTCTCCATCTCTCCGGAAGCCTCATAACGCCTTCTTGCCAAAATTTCCCAGGTTTGTTGGCAAAATATTGATCAAAGTACATTTTTTTATCATTTTTTGAATTAATTTTTTTACCCCGAAGAAATTTTTCAATGAAATATATAAATAATAATCTGAAGGGGGCAATATCCGGAGAGTACAGCGGATGAGGTAAAACATCCCGGTCAAATGATAATAATTTATTTCTGACGAGCAAAGACACATGAGACCTGGCGTTATCGTGATGAAAAACAACGCCTCGTCTGTTCGCTAATTCTGGCCGTTTTCTGGTAATTACATCATTTAGATTATCTAGTTGGCAAAAAATATTTCGTTGAATTGATCGTTTCGCCTTACTGAAGTAGCTCATAATAAACTACCCCCTTCCAGTCCCACCAAATGCATAGCAAAACTTTTTTTGGATGTAGGCCAGGTTTAGCTACAGTTAAAGCTCCTGTACCCTTGGTCCAAGACCGTTTACGTTGGATATTCTCATAGAGTATCCAACTTTCATCCCCAGTGACAAGTCTATTCAAAATTGGTTGGCTACTATGTCGCTGGAGAAGAAGATCGCATGTTGAAATACGCTGAAGTTTATTTGAGTCAGTCAGTTCATGAGAAAACCACACATCTGAACGATTGATGTAGCCCAATTTTGTCAGATTATTATGGATCAATTTATGTTTAAATAATTTTGTTAAATTTGTATTTTGAATGATAATTGTCAAACTACATTTAAACTAAGCTCCAAATAATATCCCTCGTAATATCCCTAATATCGTGCATGTCTTTAGTTTGAGATGATCTAAAATTATCAAACGTGTTACTAAATAGTGCCTTATCTAATCTTCAACAAGAAAAACGTGGCATAAAAATTGTATTTTATATGTGATTGAAAAAATATTTATTTAATCAAAATGTATCGATGTTTGATATAGAATCAAGTGATGTTTGATTTTTAGACACATTTCTCATGGAAATGCACCAACCGCATAGCACTAGGGAATTGAACTCGCGACAGTTAGAATATAAAATTATTGTTTTAACCACTATTCTCTGCAGAATAGGTACACTCAGCGACTCAAATATTTGTTTTTACAATGTCGCTTAATTTTTGTGGACTTGGGTTATACAAATTTGAAAGAGCTTCGTGGCAGACACAGAATGGGATGTGATTCCAACACCCTCTTAGCCGTATATTTGAATCTTGCGAGGCTTGCCTGTGGGATTTTTCGACGTCGTTAAAGGATAAAAAACCGAAATTGGCCGTAAGGAAATCACTTTATCGTGCCGTGCCAACATGTGCCTTCTACCAAAGGTCTTCAATGACGTGCAGACCTTCAAGCAATTGAGACGCTGCATGCATGGCCACATGTAAATGATCCAAGGCACTCCAGCAATGCAAGAAAAAATAAAAAAATATTTTTACATGACACGAAAACACTTCAACATGTTTTTTACGAGCTAACTCTATTTGCAGTACGGTGAATTTCATTCGAGAGTCGTCGTCTTGGGGCCATCGAACACGGTTTATCTATTTGTTCGCGTCTTCAATCACTGCATGCATTTCATAAAACATCCCCGCGAGCACTAAGCAAACATAAATTCCCCAAATTATCACCACACGTCGATTGTCAAGTCGCAACATTACCGCTTTATTTAATTAAAATGGAGATATCCTTTGAAAACGAGGGTAAAAGTAGTGTCTTGTTAGGGGATCGCATTAAATTTACACTCCGTAAAATGCTATCATTTGACATTCACGCTTACGACGCCTATACCATTATTCTTTATTCCTGTTTTTTATACGGCCATAAGTTGTTATTACTGGCCATTTGCGGCTGATGTCTCATCTTTTCAATGTATAATTTTGTGCGTGAGCATAGAGCGTCGAATAAGGGGATTTCCAGATTCGCTTCACTTTTTTATGGCCGGGGTTTGATATGCCTGCAAAAAAAACATCCCTTAAAAGTGCACCGTTAATGTGCAACAATAAACAGAGATAACGTCGAGGGCAAAAAACTGTTTTAATAAAGGGCCATCGTATCTCGAAAGCGCCCTCGAGTAAATTGGGCGCGCTTAAAAAAAACCTTTTCAACAAAGGTATTCACGTACCACATCCAGCGCCCTTAATAATGAAGAGAATTTTAAAAAATGAAATGTCAATTTTTTCCACAGCGCAGTCTTAAATTTCGACATAAAATCATACACCCAAATTGTACATTTTTAACTACATGACAATATTAGAATTTGATTCAATTAGGCCATTTTATTATATATATTTATTATCAATGATTATTACAACCATTTTCTGATTTTGGAAGATAATATAAATCACTAGCTACCTAGCACGTTGCTACCACAGAAGTAATAATTATAAAAATATCGTTTGAAATGTGAAAGAGGATTTTAATATTTTAAATTTAATTAATACACTTATTGAAATTGAATAATATATAAGGGAAAAATATAAATATTTATTTTGTTTTGTTGTTTATATTATAAATTTGAACAAACATACAAACATTGATTTTTATATGTAAAATTTACTATATTTTAATTGTGCTATACCTATATTATTTATAAAAGTGCAAACAATAAGTTGACAAAATTTTATCACAATCGAATGAACGGTATGGCAGCGCATAAAATACGAACAAACAAATTTTATTTTTGTATATTTGACTATGCCTATATTACTCGCGCAATCCTTAGCAACAAGTGAACAAAGTTTTAACGCAATATGATGAACGGTATGGCAGCGCATTACATACGAACAAACATAGATTCATTTTAATATATATAAGATAGACTACCAATTTCAAATCATAAAGAGACGAGTGTGACCATATGGTAACGTTAAACATCATTACTAAAATATTAATAAAAAATGTATCTCAAAAATTTTCATATTTTGGTTCTACATAATAGCTTTTCTTTTGTGAATTAATAACATACTCTCCAAATATCAATTTTCATTCCATTTATCTATATATCAATACGGAGTTTGATTTTTTATGACAATAATAAATATTTTATTTGATATTTATCCATTAAAACTATATTGAGATAATATATGCACACGGCTTAGATAGTCGCTGCGGGCAGCGGCAGATATAAGGTGATTTTTTATATAGATGAGAGCTTATTTTTTTCCAAGATTTTCCTTATAGGTATACATTAAATGTGAAAGATAAATTTGAATGTGTGAATCAGAAGAAAAGTACGTGTGATTTTTTTAAAAGAAAAAAGTATGAAAACTCATTTTTTTATACGTTATTAGGAGAACATCCATTTAGGATCATAATAAATTGTTATTTGAATCCCCCTTCGCTTCTCTTACAATGCCGATCCGATAATCGAAAACCCTAAAGGTGCTGGGACATATTAGAAGGGTGAATTCTTCTACGTCGAGGGTGATAATTTCCCTTAAATCTCACACAGGATTGACCCTTGAGGTGTGAATTCGGTCCTTTAAATACTCATCGGAGAAGAAATTTATGGGCATTTAATCGGATGTGGAATATTACTGTAACAATATAAGGGTTGCGAAATACAACTTCGACTAGTAGTTTTAATATTTGAATGAATTATTTATTTATGTTATATGATTAACACTCAGAGCCTCGCTGTATCAACAATCAACCACCAAAAATCAAAATAAAATTGCCAAATACCCAATTTTCCCTACTGAGCTTATACAAATTTCATTTTAAAAACATATACACATTGTGTATACTGCTGATAAATGGTGAGACCTCGGATAATTTGCCAACCCGCGTTCGCGCAGGTCGTGTGTTAACCGCTTACGAATATTTACGCGGCGCCACGGTAGCAGATTTCTGCTTGATAATTAGGTCTGTTTGTTTACAATTTTTGTTTGGAAATTTGTTTTCGATCATGGCCGCATATTTGTAAACGTTGAAGTATTCTTCGCATAATGTGATATATTTGCACGTACATCATCTGAGCCAGAACACATCTTAATGGTTTGCAAACGACGTTTACCAAGGCGTTAAATAACAAACGCAAAGGCGAATGTAGGCGCAATAATGATGTTGATATAGTGAGGTATTCTATTTGTCTAGAAAATTGAAACTATTAAATCCGTCTTGTGTTTCGTATACAAGGCAGAAAAACCACCATAAATACAACACTCGATATACAAGGCTGTTTATTCGATATTTAAATTGGCAATGAAATCGACTGCGCATAAATTGGCCCATATTTAACGAAAAAGCCAATTATCTGAGTTCTAACTTGGTTGCTAATTTCTTGGAATATAAGCAACCCATGGCGTGGTTTTGGGTTCATATTACAGCGAAAATAAACATACACTTTTAGAATTAATTATTTTTTAAACATAAATATAGATATACTTTAAAGATAACATTTTACAGGTAGGAAATAAAGGAAATTCCCAAATATATTCCGTCGTGGGGCGGAGGCTTCGTGTATGCTTTTCATTACACATATGTTGTTTTAGCGGAATGAGTTTTAATATCTTAAATTTGCAGGATAATATTTTTTTCATGCACAGCAGTTGCGCGTACCGTTTTCCAATCGTTTATATAATATTATATTATCGCAAAAATTTGACCCTCAACCCTTAAAAAAGTGCGAGGACAATGGGATTTATTCGACGGACGAAAATATTTGGTTGCATATATTTAAAGGATGTTTATGTTGGTCTTAAATTTTATACTAACAACGCCCAAAAACGTACCGATGTCTTTCGTAATTTACTGTTACGAAAAGAGAGGTCTGTGGCCTACTTCACACTCAGTTTTTCTATTTCGACCTTTTTAGTGGCCACAAACGTGCGAACATTTTGGATTTCCTCTTTGGCTCTCTAACACTATCTTTGTAGCTTATAAAAATCCTTTTAGCGACTCATCTTTTTCTATATAGATATATTAAGATGTAGAAGAATATCTTTCCTAGTTCTGAATCATTGTGAACAACCTGTTATTGCGAAATGTTTTCTTGAAATATCAAACAAACTTTATTTTTATATTTAAAAATCAAACCAATACAACTTTCCTTTTATATAATATATACATAAGTTAATTAAGCTAATCCCCTTTATTAACTCCATAGTTCAGCCACTAAAAGTCGATTGTAAGTGGGGAATACAATAAGAAGTAGGTATTTCGAGATCCCAGACAGTTTTAGATGTGCATGAATCCCGGGATTAGTAAACGTTATTCCCGAAAAATTCTAGATTGAAATTTCTGAACAGAAATCGTACACTTCACCAATATGATGAAGGCTACTAAATCGAGACATTCTCGCCGAAATCTAGACGCTTGGAAACAGTGGCGTAACTACTTATTTGAGAGCTTAGGCGATGCCTATGGGGCAGTAACTGTCTAATCTATGTATACATATATGTTTTTCAAATTGTTATATTAACCTTTCCCTACCGGTGATGTAATTACTACACCTCAACTCTTATAATGGGAATATTGATATGAAATATAATAGATACGGGATTCAGATTTTTTTGTTTTCCTCTGTAATATAATTACGAACCATCTGCAGCGACGGAAAAAAAATTGTCAGGAAATCGGGAATTTTGCGAGTTTTAGTCCGTGTCTCAGCAGAAAGGAATTTTATTAGTCACATTGATGGTGTTATGATGAAACTAAATGAGAGAGGCTTACAATCATATAGTTTGTATCAAATATTCAATTATTTTTGTGTTTAATATTCACTCATCCAACGAGCTACCTTAGTGAATGTATCGAAGTGTCTTCGGATAAAGACTCGGATGAAAGTTTGACACATCACTCAATAAGTTCGTAGGATTTTTTATTCACTTGCAATATCATATAACAGTATCTTTTTGGTCTCTAAATAATAATTAATTTTAGCTTCATCACATATGAAAAATATAGGAGACTGCATGTTTAGCCTTTGGAAAATTTCCTATCAAGAATATTAACGTCCGTGAATGACTAAAGCATAGTTTATAGAATATATAAAAAAAATATACCATGTTTAAAATTATCGATGAAAGAGAATCATTTTACGCGCAGTATTCAATTATCGCGTAAATATATTTATCACACACATGAGACGTGTTTATTATTTTGAACACTTCTTCCTTAGTTGGCAGTGTAAACACGGTCTCTTGTTTGTCATCTGAAATAGCATTTGCTATTCCCAACACGAAAAAATATTTTTTTCTGTGTATTGAACTAAAATTTGCTAAAAGGGCAAATTTTTCGACATATCTATTACATTCACAATACCAAATACAATTTTGTATTTAGTCAAATTTTCATTGAAAATCAATATAAAATTTAATTACCTTGAAAATAAAAATTAAGTATGTACCAAATTCAAATTAATTTAATTTTGAAATCAATAATTTTTCCATTAATCATGTCTCATAATAGAATATATTTCATATGTATTTTGTCCATACAAAAAGCATACAAATTGATCATTGGTGCATCTGTTGGTTTTTTTGCGATTTTTAATTTATTCCCCAAGCGCAATACTATTAATTTGACAAAGCAATGTTCAACATAAATACAGACAATTGTTCTTGGTTCCTATTGAAGTAAATGATCAAAGTTACTACATTTGCAGGAAATAACCATCTATTCAGTATGCAAAATGAGAAATAGACATTTAATAAAGACTTGTTTCCTTCTTGTCCATTTTTTACTCCCCTAACAAAGGACATCTGTATTCATTTGAAAAAGACTGAGCAAAACTTACAAGTATGCACATATTGAGAAAGTCTTTTAATCGATTGTAAGCATAATTTATAGTACATTTTAATTTTAAAAGTTGATGAAAATTTGAATGATACGACGATCTCGCATAAGATTGAAGAAGATTTTCATGGACCACTTGGTTCTGTCGTAACGAAGAAAGAGTGTTGGGGCACTCGACCATTTTCAAAATCATTAGTCCGAACTTCGTAGTCCGTCAAATGATACCTGTTCAGCAAATACCTGAAGTTACCCTCGAGTGTCGTTACTTTCGTTACACTTGTTCTGCTAAGTGGGTGAAGTAGATCATCCCTCATATCATGTAAATGATCCTCGGCTTAAACAGGGGTAGAAAACATTCGCAGAGATGGATCGAAAAGGTCAGGGTAAAATTTAAAGGGCACGAAAAGTTTTATGGGAAGAAGTTTTTACGCCCTGGTTAATGCGACGATAAATATCTTGCACATGTGAGGATTGAAAACTGTTGCCAGATATGAAAGCGTCTGTTGGTCCTGCAAAATTCTCATATGAGCTTATGAACTAGTTCTTTTTTCGTCGGGTTATTCTAATAAAGTAACCTCATTTTTCATATGTAATATTAACTCAAATATTTTTTGCTACAGCATCAAACCATGCTCATCCTAAGACGATGTAAAATTATGGTTTGTTATGCTATGATATTAAACATCATTTTTTGAATATTTTTCAACCTATATACGGCTTTGAGACCTCATATCCCCGTAATAAAAGTGTTAAGAATCCAATAATGCTTCATGTATATGGATAAACATCTATTTTACTTAAATATAATGTCTTATGATATAAGAAACATATAATAGAATTTAACGAAGCCTATAAAAGTAAATTCTATTGAATAACATAAAATTCTTAATATGTGATTTTATCAGTTTTGGATCCCGTTATATATTTTATGAATATTTCAATTGAAATTGTATCCACTGGGGTCATTATTTACACGTGAGTTGGCGTGATGTTTAAAACGAAATAGAAATGGGGTTGTTTTCTGCTTACCCCTGAATGGCAAATGGCTGCTGAAGTTCTGGGAAAAATCTCGTTTATTCTCGGTAGGATTTCGTCAAGAGGTAGCAAAAGTATGTGAAACGAATGAAAAGGGCAGCGGTCGGGTCGACTTATTTCTGAAATACACGGACGTCATAAAAACAAGAGTTGGGCACAACCGCACTTCAAAATTATTCCAACTTTCACGAGAGTCTTCCCTGAGTACGGGGGGGATCACATCCAAACGATGATAATAATAAAAATAATAATAAAAACTGTCAAAAAAGAAAATGGACCCTTGTTGAGGAGCTGCCTGTCGTTATTTGCAAGGTGAACGAATATTTTTACAACCGGGTGTTAAAGACCCTATACAACTCTGTGACAATATATATTATTGATATTGAAGCAATATCGTTTATAATCAATAAATATAATACCTTTTAAACTGGGATATATAGACCCATAAATAGTAATGAAAAATAACGAAACATGCAAGTTGGACTCAAGCGTTTTCATCTTAGATTTTAGAGCAGCGAATGATTTTATAAATTGAAGATTCACTTAGATCATAATTTAGACTGCAGGTGGGCATACTTAAAGCTAACTGCGAAATACAATGTACTCTCGATTATCTAGTTTGCGGATTATCCGTGTCTGAAAAATATTAGTTAATTTTGTAAAAAAAATATGTAAATAAAATGACGGCGCTCGCACACGGGTCCGTTCTGGAATGATCCGGATATCGAATAGAAAGACTCTCGTTTTAGAAAACTTCTTTATTGATCACGAAAAAGACCATGCGATTTGACTTCGGGAAGCACATCTTCCCGCGGCCAAGGCTATCCGACGACCCTCATTATAATTTGAATTTGAAGCTGACAATTATTTGTGGGTTATTTGATGTTAAACATAGAATTGCATAATCTTGGTCAAAAGTAAAGCTAGGAACACTCGTTCGATCTTGAAGAAATACTCTTCCTGGTATGGAAACATATTTAATGCAACTTGAAGAGGATGAAGCAAATGTGTGGATCATTGGATAATTTAAAATGATTTGAAAACGTAGATAGGGAAAACATCGAGGAGTGGCTCGATCATGATTTAAACGATCAAACGATAAAACGATTTAAAGTTGGATAGTCGAGAGTCTATTATAATCAAAAGGAGATCCCTTACAATCAATGATAAAAGTTTGGAATATTCTGATGGTGTCTACTTAAAATAGTGCTTTTATTATATTTATGAAAATGTGAAAAAGTCCATTTGTTGCCAATAGAAAATAGTCTGAAAAAATTAATGAGTCAGTAGTGAAATATACAGCTTTAAATAATACAGGCATGCAATTGAATTTTTCCGTTCAGAGTAATTTAGAAGATAAGATTTCCACTTAAAATAAGACATTTTGGATTATTTGAAAGTAAATCTTCCAGGAAATAGAGAGCATATTCCAGAAACTCATATTTGTATAGCATGCAATAGCTTCATTGTTAGATCCAACGGCATCATGCAGAACAAATGGGGTGATATTGAGGGGAACAGAAATAACCATTTTTTTTTTAATAATAAATATGTCTATATGATAAATTTAAGCAGTCCATATTAAATAAATTCTTTGATATACTACCATGTAAAAATAAATTTTTTGATGTTATTTTAAACTTGGGAAAAGCAACAGATATCTTATTTGATCAATGTTTTTACCCTTTATCATACTGTGCTAAAAATATCCACCGATGATATGTATTTGGTACACCATTATTACTTTTATATATACTATAGTTGAGGTTGAAATGTAACAATTTTGTAAAATTATAAAATTGTACTAAATACATCACTGGTAGGGAAAGGTTAGTCAAGTTATTGCAAGTCATAACTGCTAAAATTAATTGTTTTTATACAAGGAAAATATACAGATTTTTTGCTATCCTAACGCGATTAACGATACTCCATGAAGAGCTTTAGGAATTTTAAGGGTTAATGAATGAAATATCTTGGACATACCATCAATGATGAATTTTCTATTATATATATGTAATATTGTGTAATGTGAAACTGGATACTTGATTAATATATTCCTCCGTGGTGAATGGTTATCGAAATGTAATTCATTTAGCCTTAAAATGGAACACCATGAAACAATGAAATCATCTATAAATAAATAGGATATCAGAATATCTCCACAGATATTTGAGATATTTACGAAATATACGTATGTGAAATGTACTCGCATGTAAGAGATGCTTAATATTGCTAAAAAAAAAATCAATCGATACAAACGTTTTTTCGAGCTCAAGTGTACAAAAACACATGCTAACATGTATGAGTATTTATAGAATTTCACTGAAAAGAAATCGATATGAATTATATCAGTATAATGAGAAGTATCGTTTTAGTTACAACAATATTTCGATACGTTATGAATTTCTTATATCTTTTTTTTTGGGCCAAATAACGTGGGTAATTCTTGGTAATGTATCAGCATTATAAGCTCTGATGGGCTAAATTGTTTATTAATATTAAAATGGCCCAAAAACATTTTAAGCATATTTGCTATTTTCTCAATATGTATGTTTTTGGATTAGGCTTTCAATGATTTTTGATGTAAAAATGAATAGGGGAAGACTATTTATTTATTATTTATTATACAAATTATTTTAATACTTTTTCTCCAATTCTAATACTTTCACGTTTTGGAACTGTTGAAGATCTAATAAGCTTAAGCTTGTGTTCTTTGTGTAATCTTGATATATTGATATGTAATACATTTTTAATTATTATCCGTTGAAGGCATTCTCATTTAAATAATTTTTTCAATTATATTATAAGTATCAAAAATAAAATGTATGAATAATAAGTCACATTGTGTAAGAAATTTCTAATTTTAAAAAAATATTTTTTCCTTGTTATAGCAAAAACATTCATTTTATATGCTACTTTAGTTAGTCATTGAAAATTTATTAAGTAGCTGTTATATTGTGAATTTGACAATTGGTTGTGAAAGCTGAAAGGACTCAACAATGTATTCAAAGTCGTATATTTTTACCATAATGAAATTCTGATATATTGTGATAACGTCCCGTCACTTAAATAAACGGTTGCAGCCATGTTAGCTTCGTTTCGAGAATATGGTTTAATATAAGGAAAGCCGTTCTCCCCACATTCACAACACAATAATTGATGTCCATAAAGAATATTTTTCATACGAGGCACAGCTAAAGAGACCGCATTCAGGAAAGTTATGAAAACTTTATTATATCCATATATCACAGACACGACATAAAAGTAGCCCCAAAACACATAATAGTGTTTTAAAAACGAACGATAGGGCTCCGGATGATGTTATATATGCGTATAAAGAATCGCCTGGACATGGCCATTTTGACATAGGTAAAACGGGAAACGAAAGAATGGAATTTAATTTCGAGACTTTAATAAGGAGCCTATCGTCGTGGGCATCAGTTTAGATTGTTATCCCCTTATTATGCGCGGGGATGGTAGCAAAATAGGAATACAAAAAAGCTATTTTTAAACGAAATATGTACCGCACCCACTATGCATGATTAGATTTTCATTCAAATTTTCTAGTCAAAGAAATTTCATTAGAGTTTTTAGGTATTTCGATTGGTTTTAATCGTTATACATTTCAAATAAGGGCCATCATTATTTAGCTAAAAACGATTTTCATGCAAGCATTTATAGCAAATGCTATGAAATTTTTTATTATTTTTTCAATCAGTTATATAAGTAATATTATTCTGTTTGTTTGTTGTGTTTCTGCCAAGAACGCTTAGAAAACAAAATATATATTAAATTTAGGCCCTAAAGTATAATATTTTATTAACCCTTATGAACTATGCATCAGATTGGTACGAAATTTTAATACGTATTATTTGTTAGTTAACAATTCCTAAAAATCAAATAGATTTGTTAATAGTAGCGACAACTATTTGTTATCCTACGAACTTATTGAGTGATGTTTCAAGTAAAAAAATTGCATTAATATGCAGCTGTAGAGATATAATTTGCAATTTTAAAGAATACAGTACTTCGGACTGTTATGCTGGTAGCAGGCTCATTTATTTAGCCCTCAGAATGTTATAATACTATATATATCGTCAATTGTGAAACTAACGAGGATTGCAATCAACTCGAATGTGAGAAATTTCTGTGCATCAGGGTATCAGTGCTTAGTCTTGTAGTACATTTTACTTATAAGATACCACGATTAAAAAATTGAGAGAAAGATAGCAAAAAAAACTTCCGTTTGCCAAATACACCATAGAAACTTTTTTTTCGTACTGAGGGGAATTAGTTTAACCACACTGACAGGCTCAAACCCGACAGTAGTGTGAAGATACGGAGATGCTACTCACTATAACCCTTCATTATTCACTGCTGCCACCCGGCTACTAGCTAAGTATTGCGCGAAGGATGCTTCCATTCCGGGTCCTCCTGCATGTCCTTTGTTCTCCTGGATGTCACCTGTGTGTCTGTTAGGAGGATGCTCTGTTCGTTGTGCTGTACGTTCAGAATCCTCCTTCTACTGCATAGCGCACGTCGTGTATATGCACCACACATTCCATGTCCTGGCAACCTTTAACATTGAAGGTACCTTGTTGCTAGGGGAGAGCGAGCTGACTCCCAGCTCCTCCCATAGGTTGTCCCTTTTAGTGTTCCATGTTAGGCAGACAAATTTCGTGTGTGCAGCATCATCGTACTCCACTGCGGTATAGCAGTCAGTGCTAAGACGGCGTCTTACGACACTGTGCGATATGCAGCAGCCACCCTGATTGTGCTCCTTCTCTGAACTCTGACCATGTTGAGCCTGGTCTTTTCAATTTGTAGTGTCTCGGCCCATATCGGCGCGCCGTACAACAGTACCGAGTGCACTACCTCGTTGTAGAGTCGCTTCCTGCTTGTTTTTGGACCACCAATGTTGGGCATCAATCTGGCCATCTTGTGAAAAAGAGGGTCTCCGATTTTTGGAGAGCGAGCTCCAGATCAGCTCCTGTCAGCCACTTCTTAGCATTCCCTAACGCGTCCTCGCAGGTCGTTGGCAGGATCTCCGTGGATTTGGCGATGACTAGGATGGCAACGTCATCAGCGAAGGTAACCATTTTACCATAGAAACGTAAGGATTAATGAGCTACCTTAAGTACTAAGCCAAAACAGACATTTAATATTATTCCAAGCTACTTGATCCGAGTTTTATTTTGACTAAAAATGTATAAATCAAATTTGTTTTGTAAAAATAAAAAGAGAAATCCATTGTAGGCTCAAGCTTATGTTATAAGCCACTAATTATTTTATCGAGCATGATAGACAACTACTTCATCTTTTGCGTAAAAGTCGGGTTGTGGATAACAATTTTTATCATACACACTGTTTTACATCTTATTGGCTTAAAAATATATAAAAATATTTTCAAATAATAATTACTCATATAAGTTGCCAAAGTTATAATGATTTTAATATAAAAAAACACTGTTAAATCAATAACTAAAGTGACTATTTGATAAAATAAGAATATGAAATTATTTCCGTGACACTTTAATTGTCAATCGGAAACCATTTGGACAGTTCTTAGTAACTATAAAAAATTCATGGGGCTACGTAAATTGGAAATTCTCAGAAATTCTTCGACGCAAATTCAATTCAACACACATTTACGGTTGAGGAGAAGGAAAACTGTTGAAGGATAGACATGTCTTTGTTTTCTGTAGACCTTAAGGGTATAAATAGAATTTGGTTTAGGCTGAGTCGGATGAAAAGTCCATGGGTGGTGGGATACCCACCATTAAACGAGGTAGATCGCTTATATTTTATACAGTCTTAAAACGTACATCAATTAGGTAACACTAATTGAATTTAAAAAAAAAAAAACAGATTATATAGAGTACGGATAAACAGACAGACATACAATAAATTCATACGCGGCATAAATATATACATATGTATGGATTTTGATGTTTTTTTTAAACATTCCATCGCTTTTTTTTTGCAAATTTTGACAAATTTCAATTGTATGATCAGTTGGGATATTCATATGAAAAATATTTGAACATATTGTTGTATGTATTTCTCTGAGAACGCGTGATATATTAGAAAAAGAGCCATAATATTATTATAATACTTACAGGCCATAGTAATTAAGTTCTTTAAAAATGTCGAGTGAGATTTTTAAGGAACGACTTAGCTAGTGTTTTTTCATTGGCTAAATATTACTTTTTTCCAAACTTCCTTCAGAAGCATTTAAATTGTATACTTTTTGTGAAAAACGTTTTTTTTATTATTTGCTAAAAATTGATTATAAAATTATTGCATGAAATTTAGCCCTTGTGAAGTTTTTTATAAATACTGTGCTTTTTCCATTAGAAGAAAATTTAATTAAAAAGGATTCTTTCTTGTGTGCTTATTATAGGAATACCATATTATACGTGAGTTGCCTGTATACATAGTTTCTTCGTTTTTGTGCATCTCTACGATTTTTTTGTAAAATTACAACTTGGTTTTCTTTGAAATTTCGCTATAACTAGAAGCAGGCCTATAAATATCTCTTGCTTAAAGTCCAACATCGTATGAATCCTGCGGTTAGATCGCCGATGCTGCATTGTTCACTATATTTGAGTGTCAGCTGTCTAAACGACATCCTGAACCACCCGTATAATGTCCGAAGTATTAAAGCCTCAATGTCAGTAGTCCTGAAGGATCTAACGAGCTTCTCTATTCTAACAATATCAAAGTCAAGAAATAAATTCATATTTTAGTTTTAAGATGTTTTTTTAGTAGAAGTAAAATCGTTGATGCATATATACTTATTGTTGTCTGATTTATGATTTTGGTGGTCTGTGAATTTATTGTGAAGCCACCCCAACCAGAGCGCCTTCTCATGTGGTTCGAAGTTTTATTTGTTACATAGAAAGCGTGGCATTATTAATTTGCAATGGGAACTCAGACAGCACAAATTCAGTATGAATAGCAATGATTAATAGCTACGTTTATCCGTAATTGGCGAGTGTTTTGTACCGGCTGTTTAGCTCCGATTTTAATTTCAACGCCGCCTGTCGAGAAGAAGGCAACATTTAATTAATAAAATCTGGCAACCCTTTAATGGCATCTTCGATAATTTTCAACGAAGGTTGCTTTTGATCGAACCCTCGAATAAAAGTAGGGCACATATCGATAATGCGTAAGATTGAGTGTGGAATAAGATTTTGCGAATGCCGAGTGGAGTTTTGATTAAGCTCTAAATACATAAGCCATAAATTACGAACAAAAAGATATGATCACATCAAATGTGTAATAATATGTAATTGGGACTTCGAATCTATTCTGTGGTGTTAACGATTTGATTTATGACTATTCCAGCGCCGAATTTACATTTGCACATCGTGAAAAATGAACTATCAGTACGCATATCATTTTTTTACGAAAGGGCTCCCCTATTTTCGATTGGGAGCTTAATTAAGCACACACATAAAACAAGATATTTCAAATATTTTCAATTTTGCTATAAATTCCGAATATTTACATTTCATCATACAATATAATCAAAATTAACACCTATCTCTAATCCACCTATATTTAAATTACAATACGTTAATATATTTCTTTTATATTGAAACACTTATATTATACAATCTCCTGGGACAAATTTCGTAAAAATTCAAAATATTGCGTGGCACTTTATTTTATTATTGATGGCATGCGTCTTATGGATTCTAAATTTATCATAAAAATACATTTAAATTCGATATACTTTGACATATTAAAAACCACAAAGACTATACGTAATAAATATTTTAATGCATTCTCTTGCTGAATTTCTTCATAAATGTCATCTAAGCTTATGAATCTAGTATATCTCGTTTAGTTAAATATAATCAATGTTAGAAATATAAGTTCCCAATAGTATTGATTATAAGGATTTGCTATTTGTGAAGAAAATTTTAAAGAACTATTTTAGAAAAAAAAAATCATAATATGATAGTATGCTTCCATTCTTTGACAAAATTCTTTGAAAAGTATCTAGTAGAAAAGGCTTGAAATAATATTGCTCTTAAAATGTATGCATACTCTGAAGGATTTGTTTAATTTCAAATTTGTTTAATCTTTACTTTTAATCATATTAACTTTGATATAGATTTAGATAAATCGTTCTTGAAATTTTCAGACGCCGTCTTAAATTCATCAACTTCACTGCTAAACACCTTTTAAGTGATTAAGTTGATAGTATCGAAATATTATAATATGAAAAATGAAGCAATTTATACTAAACTTTGAATGTAATTAAATCTTTGATCATAAATTAAAACGTACATAAAGAGTTGATTGATGTATTTGCAAATTTAATTACATTTACACATGTAGACTGGCAAATAGTAAAATTTTGCCGAAATACAATGTAAGATCTATCGCTTATTAAATCATCCGGCAATTTGTTGGAAATGATCTATTTGGCACAGACACCGAGGATGCTGCGCTATCTAATCTAATATCCTGTCTCCATTGAAATATCCATTACAGCTTGGTGGGTTTCCAATTTAGGAGACTGTCTTTGTGTATGGAGCGGTAAGCCTTTCGGGAATAAGTCAATACATTATCATTATGTCACTTGATCGGCGGTGTTATCTTTTTATTGGGGGTGCCGACGAGAAATATGTTCGATGATGCGAGTTGCCAAGGCTACAAAATGAAATTTCTGCTCGGTGGGAGCTTTTTTCGAGCTTTTCGGGTACTCATTGTGGAGAGTATTTCACGCAAAAGCTTCGTTTTCTCCTTTTTTATTGGGGGAACGCAAAAAATTGAACTTTCTAAGCAAAAGAGGCCCCATCTAAAATCCAACTACTATGCTAATAAATGAATATGGATCAATTTTAAAACGGAAATGCGAACAAAAACGGGATAACCTCCTTCGCAATTTCAGCCTTGAATGCGTAATACGAACTTATTTTATGTTTTTTGGCTTATGATACTTCAACTATGATTTAGCAGAACTTTTACCACTGCGCAAAACTTTATATCATACGATGTGTTTAAGAGCCCAATAAATTTAAGCCTCCAACAAAAATCCTTCAGTAAAAATTGCTACACGAATTTAATTGCTATTTCTCATACTTATTTACACATTCGCACTTTACAAAATTATTTACATGTATTTTAGATTTAGATTTACATACAAAATATGTTTATTTTAATCGTTTATTCCAAAAATCTAAATGGATAGAAATCCAAAAAAGCTAGCTAAATAATTTCTATCTGCTTCAGATTTAATCAGCTCAATTTTTGATAATAATATTTGCAGTAATTATTAAAATCGATTATCTTGCCTTAGGGGTTGGAATCAGAGTATCTTTCAAAGAAAACCATATTTTTATCTGGCATTAATAAAAAAAATAAACTGAAAAATATTCATCTTATTTTATGGTCGATGTGGAAGAAAAAAATCGAATACTGAAATCCTAAAAATATAATTCAATTAGGATTTTAGCATTTGTGATTGAATTGCCCTTTGTAAAAGTTGTATTGAGAAAATACAGTCAATTTAACGCTTTCAAAACTATGCTCGGGGCAATTACGTCATCATGTTGTTTAATCACTGTTTTGTAATTAGTGCGTTACGTGAAGCATCACTTTATCTCAAGCGTGAAACTAGATCTTGTTTCAAAAAATCCCTGCAGGTAAGAAGATTCAGCCGATTGTTATTTTATAATGAAATATTGGATATTTCAATGCATAAGTGAGACTCTGTCATATTTACAATTGATAAAAGTTTCAATATTCCATTAATAACGAGCAAGAGTCGCGCTGGTTGAACAGGAAAGCTCAATTTAAGCTCTTTCATCGACTAGACTTAATCCGATTAGTTTAACAAAATGATTTAAAATGCATTTTACTCTCGCAATTTCACTAATGCAACATATATGTCCTGACAGATGGGGCCTCCATGGGTATATACGAGTATAGGTCTTATGCTGCTAATACCTGCTTTAGACCGAAATGTTTCATAGGTTCTCAGGTATAAATTTTCCATCATATATTTATGATTGAAATTTATTGACTATTGATAATCATATCTACATGATAAATCATATATATATATATATACTATGATAACGCAAAATTTGCAATAAATATAATATGTACTAGTATCACCAAATAAAATAATATATTGTATGTAACATATTTGATTGGTTTAGAAAGAAAACTGTCATTATGATTGATTGAATATTGAGCTTCAATAAACACATTAGAGTCGAAAAATAATATTTATCTTAAAAATAAAGCTTTGATTTGAGCTAAAAATATAGTTATTTTTGAAAATGTCCAATTATTTTGGGTGAAATCGTTAAATGAAAGTCAAATCTAATATTTGCGCATGCTGGAAAATCTAATCGTAAAGTCATGATGATATGTAAAAAATCAGTTAAAATAATATGAAAATCATTGTAAACCCATTGCTAATTTAAAAAAGTTTTATTTGTCAAGTTAAGAATAACAATTAATACCAAATCAGATTTGATGGAAATGTTAAAAATATTTGGTATCATAGATATTTGATTAAAATAATAAACAATGTATTAAATAAAATAAATAGCACTTTCTATCTTGAAACCATATAGGATTGTTTGTATTCTCCAAATCAAGTGTTACAAATTTAAATCACTGTCCAAAGAAAACATGTACTTTATTGGATAAAGGATCTCCATAGATTTATAATAAAAATCTAATTGCAATTGGTCAAAGGATCTATCGAATCAAAATATTTGAATGTATGATGACATTGAATGTAAAATGATTAAACAGTGCTGGGACGAACTGTGCCATTCCGTCAACACTAACCCGTGGGGGAAACCCTACAAGGTCCATTCCCGAGTAATTCAGGAAACCTCGAGTCCGTGATCATCGCACTGCTTCTGAGCCCAGCATTGGTAGGCATGGTGACCACCCGGATTGGCGAAGATGAGACCCCTCTATACTACGGGAGAGTTTGCCATAGCTATTAAGCGGCTGGCGCACAATAAAGCTCCGGGACTGGATGGTGTCCCCAACGTAGTCATCGGCCTGGTCGCCAATACCGACCCGAACCTTCTGCTGACAGTATACAACACCTGCCTAGCGGGAGGGATTTTCCCAGCACCATGGAAAAGGCAGAGGCTGGTCCTCATCCCCCAAAGGCAAAGCACTTCCTGGTCCGTCAGCGTACAGAAGGCTGTACATGCTGGATGGGTTGGGGAAGCTGCTGAAGACACTTGAAACGGGACTCTCCCCACAGCAGTACGTCTTTTGTATAGGTCGTTCCGCAATAGACGCCATCACCCAAATTGTAGACATGGTGAAACAGGCGTGGTGTGGCAGCGTAAAAGACACGCGATAATTATTGCGCCCTTGAAGGAAATTGACACCCCACCATACCTCACCAGAATGGTAGAAAACTACCTACACGGGAGGACTCTTATCTACGCAGACGACGACAGGAAGAGAAGAGAAAAGCCAGTGATGGCAGGCATTCCACAGGGGTCGGTGCTTGGACCCGTCCTGTGGAACGTAATGCATGATGGACTGCTGAGGTCGCCAGTAATGGCCGTAGCCAAAATGGTCACCTTCGCTGATGACGTTGCCATTTTAGTCACAGCCAAATCCACGGAGATCCTGCGAACGACCTACGAGATCGCGCTGAGAAAGGCCAAGAAGTGCAAGAAGGCTGACAGGAGCTGGTCTGGAGCTTGCTGTCCAAAAAACCTCCGAGAATCGGAGGTTGCGTGATTAAATATTCAAGATCCATTCGGTTTTTGTGAGTGGAGATTGATGACAAGCTCCGATTCATCACCCGCATGAAGAAAGCGGCAGCGAAGGTGGTCAGCATCGTGGAGAATCTGGTCAGGTTGATGCCCACCGTTGGTGGCTCAAAAACCAACAGGAAGCGACTCTACAACGAGGTAGTGCACTCGGTACTGTTGTACGGCGTGCCAATATGTGTTGAGGCACTACAAATTGAAAGGGCCAAGCTCAACGTGGTCAGAGTCCAGAGAAGAAGTGCGATCAGGGTGGCTACTGCCATATCGCACAGTGTCGGAAGACACCGTCTTGGCACTGACTGCCATACCGCCAATCGACCTGCTCGCTTACGAAAGACAAGCAACACAGAAAAGCGAAGACAAATATAATGCTAAGCAAAGCACCATGGCGGCGTGGCAGTCTTGATGGGACAACTCCGTTAAAGTTCGGTGGACACACACAGGCTACAACTTGACCGAGGTCCTCACCGGGCACGGCTGTTTTGGTAGCTACCTACATAAAATAGGCAAAGATACCAGCCCTTAGTGCCACCACTGCGCAGCGGAGTATGACAATGCTACACACATGACATTTGTCTGCCCAGCATGGAGTGCCGAAAAGGATATTCTACGAGAAGAGCTGGGAATGAGCTTGCTCTCTCCTAGCAACATGTACCTTCAATGTTAACGGATGCTAGGGCATGGAATACGTGGTGCAAGTACATCCGTGAGGGACACATCGCTGCCACTCTTGTGCAATACTTAATTAGTAGCCGGGTGGCAGCCAAAGAGGAGGGGAGCTTAGTAGCTAAAAACCTCATACTACCACCAGAATGGTGGTGTCTTTGGAAGATTCCCCTCTTTGCAAAAAAAAAAATCAAAAAAGAATGTAAAGAATGAAAATTGTTATTGAATTCCATTATCATTGAAGACATGTCTTTGAATGTACTATATTCGAATATTTTTAATGTATACCGAACTTAAAAAATGTTCAAAACCTATGTAATTTAAATCAGATAAATTTTAGTAGAGTAGAGTTCAATTAGAGTATTCGTATACGAATGGAATAAAAAGCTAAAATTTAATCTAAAAACAGTTTAAATTTATCAGCTGAATGCTTTTATTTGTATGCCAAGATGACAGTATTTTGTGTGACTCAATATAAATTGATATGCAATAATTATGCCATTGAATAATTTTTAATTTATATTCAGAAAACTTGCACAAAACAATTTATTTCCAAAAAGCTCCCTTCATAATGCACGCATTGATGAATTTGTATATTTTCGAACGATAGATTAATATTTTTAGGGTTTCTCCCTCAGTCGTATTTCCGATTTTTTCACCCTCAAAATATCACCATAAAAATAATCCAATTTGAGACAACGACGCTTTGCCGTTGGATATTTAAACAACCATGCATCATTAAAGTCAGATTTAATTTAAATTTATAGCTTAGCGATGCCAAAACGTATCATCACGTGATGTTATGATTTATCAACTGTCATATTGTCATTGTAAATATTTGATTCGTCATTGAAAATTTACGGTTCATCGTCTATTATCATTTCTAGATGAAGCACTGGAACACATCGAACGGGAGCTTTAATTTCCAAAGTCCGCTGTCAAAATGAATGGCGCTTGATTGGGAAACAAAAGCACAATCTACTAATGGGCGGGGTTGTACTTGAAATTAGGATCAACGCATGTTTGCGTTTTGAATCCAAATTTAACTGCACAAATATGAGCTTCGGTGTAGTAACATGATGCTTATTAACTCAGAGAGTTGATATTCATAACCACATCAGGCATCGTTCGATGCCATGTTTGATCGCCTGGGCGTTATTAATACATTGACATTAATTTAGTGTCGGACTTTGGATCATTTTCATGTTAGTTCATATTCTGGAACGGGGAGGCGATTGGAGACTAGGGGTTGATATTTTTTTTTTTGCGTGGAGATCGAAGTATTTGGGGGAGCGTTGCTATCCCACAGACACGTACTCATTATTCGTCCCATTGCATTTGACAACAGTCATGTTGGCATTTCAAATATCACTTTCTTCCCCCTTCAGAAAAAGTCTCGACTTGTCAGAAATATCAAACCGTTTAGATGTGGAGCTCATCAAAAATACCTGAAGCAACTTTTCCTTCCTTTTTCGAATTTCTTATACAGATTCTTGAAATCTGCTATTATACATAGATAATAATTTACAACGGATTTTCATATTTATAAGATATTCCTATAGATCATAACATAATACATATATATCTACATTCCTTATGTAAAAATATGATTTATCATTTTCAAGTAGAAACAATAATACAAACATTAAACGAATAGAAGGGGTGACTTCTGATTGCATCGCTAATAGATCCGCAAATTAGACACAATGGAGTCGTATCATTAAGCGAGTATTATAAGGAGGGGTGATGTTCAATCCTTTATGTTATAATCGTTGATTTATATATAATATAAAGTTATAATATTGACAAAATTATTTCTTCAAGCTCTTATAATTTGACCAATTAAATTTGATAAATGCTAAGCCATATATTCGCTTATTGATTTCTAAGATGCGAATAAGGCTGGTTTAGTAAGAATTTATTTATTTCATTAACGGATTTGTGATTGAAATATGTGGTAAAATAATGGGGTAATATTTTGCGTCTATTTTGATTTTATATTATTTTTAATGTGTTCCCATAGATACACATAGTTAGTAGACGAATTTAGCTTTTATTAAGATAATATTTAATATTATTTGCCTCTAACTGAATACTTTTGGCTAGTTAAATATTGTTTCTGCACTTAAAGTTACATTGTAATTAAATGCGTTTTAACAGACTTCTCATTACTGAAGAGATAAGCCATTCTTTTCCGATTTAAGAGAGGAAAACATGATCTAAATGGGTTTTTATTGCATTTTAAAATAAAGCAAATTAATGTTTTTAATATATGTGATTGAACAACATCATTTTTAAACCAATTTAAAATGTACAAATAATTAACGTTTTATATCAAATGCTTATAAATAGCAAAACATTGTCATATCAAAATTGATTTAAATATTTTAAAAAACTTGTTAAACCAATTATTTTAGCAGTGTCTTAAAGGCTTTCAAATCTCTTGGGCTTATATAATATAAGAATATGTTAGACTAAAAATGTCGAAACACGTTGGTCGTTATAAAATAAATTGATCTTGAACTCATAAATCATGTAGTTATTATAGGGTTAAATACATATTTAAACAGGCTAAATAACATTCCTATTCAAAGCCACTGTTAATCTGTACTAGTAAAATTAGCGGTGGCCAAAAATAAGACGTACAAGAATATGTATGATACACTTGATCGATAGCGTTAATTGTGGGAAAGCGATCTTCCCGCCGGCTCCCTAACAGTCTCGCAGCTGGAATCTTTCTTCAACCTAAAAAAAAAATTAGCAAAGAATCTTGACTTTATCTGAGCTGAGAATCTTATTTCTTTTTTCAGTCCTTTCGCGATTATATCCATAGTCTGAGAATGAAATTAATTTGCAGTTTTATTTAAAGATTTTTTTTATTGGATTTAAAAAATATTTGAGTTAATTATTTGACTACACAAAATGGACAGCAGAATAACCAAAATGCATTAATAAAAGATATATGCATAATTAATGATGAAGTATCCAATTAAATAATAATTAAGGGTTGCTTTTATTGTTGCAACATTTCACACTATATCATAAGTGACATTATTCTATTCAGCAATACAAATTGAATCAAACTAAATTTGATTCCATATCAAATCAAAAATTTAATTAATTAGCATAGCATATAATTTACATCATCACTCATGAAAAATAATCCCGAACATGTCTAATATTTTTTTAATCAAGCAATAATTTCCTGGGGATGCCATATAACTATTCTAATTGGAGTAATGAAACGACATGGGCATTAAAATTGCACCCTGCTCAATATTTTATCTCAGTGGACGAAGACGAGTCCGCCTATAAATTGTGAAAGGGTTTCGTTGGTGTCATCCCTCAGGATGTGAGGAAATGCTCAGGAGCCGAAGATTTTCGAACGTGTTTCCCAATAAATAGTGGTACACGTCTGTAGTGGTAGGGTCAACACGTCACTTGAACACACGTCCCGGGTTTATGACACCAGTTTGACCTGTTAGCTAAAATGTCTTTTATGTTTTTGCAGACACGTGTACCCTCTACGTGCGTTTATTTCGACAGTATCCTAAATAAGACTTATTCCTAAATATCGATACGTGTAATCGAACGAAAGAGTGAAGAAAATTCACTCTAGTCTTCATTTATGGCCAAAGTCTTAAGAAGTCTTCCACATTGCCTGAATTAATTTTAATATATCGCTTAATATTATCTTTAAGTTGCTTAAAATCAGCAAATATGACAGTTATTAATACTAAAATATTTTTATAAAAATATAAATATGTTCAACATATGTTTACAGAAGGGTTGCATATAAAAAGACGTCGCTTTATTTTGAAGAATTAATTTGAAATATTATGCAAATAAATGGAAATAGATACCATTATGATTTCAAATAGAGGGGTTGAAATTAATCTTTGGAGATTTCGAAGTTTCTGCACACAAAATGCAGGAAAATATTTTTGCTGAAGGGGTATTTTTTTCATCCACTTTACAAAACTTTTTATAAGCCCATCATAGTTTCAAAAGCGAAAAGTTCAACCCTCAGTATTTGTTCTGGCTTCCAATAGCTGTATATATAAAACATGCATATTATGTTTCATTCAAAATCAACACATTTTACAGACAGCATGAATAAATTGCACCATTCTACATGACGATATTTTCATGAGACACACGGACTAAGAATGCAGATAATAGGATTTCCTCTACAAATCGGAAAACAAACAAGATCGAGCGACGCGGGACATTTTAATCTAGCATCTGGTAAACATCCCCTAGTGGTTGTGGGCATATTTACTTAACTTTTACTTTGTAGGGACGTCGGAGGAAATTAAGATATATTGACATATGTTCGGTATAATCTAAATGCAATCTACGACCGATACTAAGGGGGGTGTTCGAGAAGGGTAATATATAAAAGTTGGGTGAATCACGAACTTTGTCAAGCATAAATCAAGGGATGAAAATGTAAGGGAGACCTTTGTGCAGGGACATGAATATGCACTGCAACACTAACGTCAAATTTCAATCCATAGCGCTTTTTCAAACATCATTAACTACCCTCAATGTATGCCTGTATACAAATAATAATCGGTGGTGTAGCCTACATGAAATTCTTAGCATATCGAAAATATGCTACCTGGCTAAAATTTTAATTGATTGGGGCAATATTTTATTCGTGAACTTTCCACCCTCAATTATTCGTAAGAACTACCTCATTTCGTATGACTAACTATGGATGTAAATATGAAAATAGTCCTTTGTAAAACACCAGTTGATAAATCGCTTTCATTAACGAAATACTCGGCGTTGACTCTAGAAAGTTTGAATAAGGAAATATACGAGCTTTCATTCATATGATTCCCCTCTTACTGTTTATTCAAATGTATCCCAATTAATATTATGTATATATTATTCTTATTTGTAAGATATACTAAATATATGTTTGTATGCATATTATTTGCATTGAATTGACATTTTTTAATAAATTATGTTGATATTTATCTTTTTACATGGTAAAAAAATAATGTATTGTGAGTATTTGTTTTAAATTTAATTACTTTTCAATATCACTGCTTAAATATAAAAAAATATATTGTATATAATATGATCTGTTTTTATTACAGGATGCAAATACAAAAAGTACGCCTCTAAGGCGAACGCGCGTTCTTCCCTCATCCATTGTAAGATCGTTACTAAACCTATATGTTATAAAACATTAAAATTTGTTCTTTCTAATTAATGCCATTTTATCTTTTTTGAAATAATAGTCGCTTCAGGGCGCGTAATTTTAATAAGGTAATTTCCCTGTCGCACCCTATAATTAGTCAAATTTTTATAATGGAGTGTCTAATGTTTTTCAAACTTTTGATGAATATATTTGAATTCAATTTCCAATGAAGTTATATGATCATACTTACGAATACAAAGAATCAATTGTATTTATATAAGGAAATATCATATTTGGACGATATTTTTTTCATAGAGTACAAAATGTACGAATATTTATCAACAGATAACAGCATAATAAATATTCACTAATCAAAAGGTTAGTACATCATATTTTAAGCCAAAACGATATGTTATATTAACATAATTAATGTGATATAGGGACAATTCTAAATCAATGTTTAAGTCTTTTAATTGCGACATTCGGATTTATCTCACGTCTCATACAAGCCACAATCCTTGAATGTTTTTTTATGCGTGAATTTGATAGCTAAGAAATAAATTGTTCTGTTAATGTCTGACATTCATTTTTTAAATTTAAATATCAATAACATTTTCATTTTGGTATCTTTTTTTGTGATTAATACATTTTTTTAGATCATATTTGCAGGTCGAAACGATGAAATCCATGTTTTTTTTTTCAAATTCGAATTTTAATAAAAATACTATAAAGTTGTAATGAAAATGTATTTGTTTGTATTGTATAATTGGCGAAATTAATTAAGCCTTCCACCGCACTTAAAGTGTAACAACACTCCATGTGGTTGCTTCAACACTCCTCTTTGTATAAGGATTGATGGTCGTTAATGGTAATAAGTAATTCATTCAAAAATTTCGGGCTTATATGACCATTGTGGTAAGAAAATTGTTATAAAATTACAGTTATGAATGATTTTTTGCGTTAATAAACAGACAAATCTTACATATGGTCACGTATACACGCAAGCAGTTAGTTAACTTTCCCTTTGGCGAAAATGAATGAACGACTTAAAAAGTTCTCGGATACTTTTCATGTCCGTTAACAATAACCGCCACAATGAATTTAAGCAATCACTCCTATTTTGATACAATAACAAAACGTTTTCTCGCGTGTCGGCCCTGATCACACCCACAGTCCACCATTGACCATTGTTGTTTGTCGCGTGAACTGAAAAACCACCCCAAACCGAAGCTATATTATGTCCAAATGTCCAAAACACTTTTATCGCATAACTCTAGATGGGCATCTCTGGCTGCCGATTGAATAGTCTTAATGGCCTTAAATTATCTGAATTGTAAAAATAAGACCCAGTGGAAGAAGCTTGGGATTTGAGATGCAATCAAATCGTTTAATCTGTCGACATATTTAAATCCATCAAAATCAAAAACACTAACGAAGGTCTTAAAACGCCGAATATATATTGATGGAAAATGGTTTTGCAAATTCGCTTCTTTAAATCGAAGTGTATTTATGATATTGATCTTAAATCAAAGCGTTCATTTTTGCTTTTTTAATCCATTTCACCCTCTCACTAAAGTCATACGTCGGACATACAAAGCGTCAATATTTGCTTGGCAGACTTTGCCAGGGGTAAACATATAACAATAATACCATTAACAAAGTCATCGGTTGTGTTTTCACATTTGATATCCGCCCGTTGATTTAGCGCTAAACGGCTGACAGCCCCAAAGTTAAGTCACTTCCTCCCCCTCGAAGCGCCCCGCGATTTTCACTTAAAAAGAGCTTTTAACGCGTCATTCTTTAAGCTCGGGCTCACAATGCTCCAAAAGCTAATAAAGGCGCGACTGATTGTTTCTTATTGAAATTACGCGCTCGAAAGACTTAAACACTAACACACAATGGTCCATTTGATACGATCATACAAGGAAGTGACTTTGCAATTCATTTAAGGCCCGATTTGTTCCGTGTCGATGTATTTTCCAATATGTGATTGACTTTAATTCAATTGACAATACCAAAATAATCCATATATTTAATATATCAATCACTCTGATTATATGGATATTCTCTGCCCACAGCTTCTCTTATTGAATTTAAGAAATCATTAAAACTTTAAATACGCCTGGAAAAATGAATAATTCATGCATCGTCTTCTAGAAACAATGTTTAAAGGCATTATTCTAATATCGACATCAATGAAAGCTTTTATTTTGAATACAAATACGATAGATGAAAAATCTTTTCAGCTGGTAAAAGATAGCTATTATATATAGATTCATTTTTGGTGCTTAATTTCATCGAAAACTAAACCAATTAAGATTGCCAAAAAATCAGCATTCAAATGTCCTCAAAATTTATATCGCTCTTTTGATTGCGTTTGAATCCCAAATTGTAGTTTTTTTTTTCAAATAAGCCAAGATCATTTCGATGACAGTGGAGAGATATTGTCTTTCAGCCAAGGGCTACTCTCCAGATCCTGAAGGAATCTGAACGAAATATTTCTCTCCTCGAGTAAAAAAATATATTTGTTTTATATATATTTTATAATATAACGGACCAATTTAAACTCCCTGCACAATGGATATCCCATGATAAAGTGTATAACTATTTGAAAGATAGTGTGCAACTTTTTATTAATGGTACACACCTTTGACCGTCATAAGTTCTGCCACTTTATCAAAATCAATTCCACCCTTATTCACAAAAAGATTTTTAAATTTATAAATATTAAATTTTAATTCAACATTTTTCCTAAGGGTATTTAAATAATATAATAATATTATATAATAGACATTTTTTTATTTGATACAATATTTTTTCTTTGGAATCAATTTATAAATGGATGTATTTGAAAACTCAAGATAACTTTCATGATCAGTTAAGGTCAATAATTCTGTTCTTGGACACTAAAAGGGTTAAACAACGAGTCGTAAAAGTAGTGGTGATTTAATGTTATCATCTAACCCTTCTTATTCTCTCTAAAACTTTTCGTTGTAGATACCATAAATTTAAAAATAACGTAAGATTTATTTAACAATTCTTCAAATTTACACAAGAAATGGACTTAAAACATTTATAATAAATTTTAATTCATATATGATATATAATCCATTATTTTCAGATGTACGGGTTGTATCCTATTTACAGCCTTATCCCATTGAACTACGCGTTTCGTAAGTTCGTTTGTGCAATAAAAGGCATTCATACATAATGATTTATAATATAAAAATGAAAAGAATTACACAACATTACTTATATTATTACCTTACATATTCACATTATTGTGCTTAAGAGTTTTATTAATGTCTTAAAAGAGTCGAACAAAAAAGAGCGCTATCATCAGCGAGCACATATCCAGTTTCGTAATAAATTTTGTTGTTCAAGAATGAATAGACACGAGTGTAGAAGCGGACAAAGGAAAAAAGAAAAAGAAGCCTTAGGTTTGTACCTTATTTTTCCATTTATACGATCTTACTTACGAGGGAAAGTATCACACAATAACAGGAACTCATATGATTAAAAAAATCAAATTCGAATTAACACAATAGATGTATGTATCCCGGCAATGTATTGAAGATACAGGCATTTTTCCATTGTCTGCGAATCATTCCTAATTCAGTCTATATTTGGCATTTGTGCCGTATTTCAAAAGGGCAGGGGGCATCGAAATCATAATTTTTTGTATGAAAATATTCGCACTTATGCGGGGTTTGGGATGGAAGTCTAGGGGAGTTTGAAATATATTGGATTTCTGGCTGAAAGGAAATGAAACAGGAAGTTTGACTACTATGCCTGTTTGTGTAGCTGTCTGGCAATGGTCGCTCGTATGCTAAAAGTGATATATTGTCGAAAAATGTACACTTGACAAGTTTCCTCTCGAAGTTTTCAATAAAACCCGCTGAAATAGCTATTAACGATTTTTCGAGTAAAAAGTACCTTATCTTTTGCGAAGTGGCTCCAATGTATAGCCCATTCATCAATGTCCTATTTTACATATTTTATATCATATATGAAAAGAAAATTTCAATTACATTAATGATTGTCTTGTGAGCTGTGAAAGAACCGCTTCTATCGATAATAAATTATAAATTCCTGTTAATATAAAAACATTTTACATGTTCAATAAATACAGCATATGCGCACTTAAAGCATAATTGAGATTTTCATATATTTCATATCAAAATTTTTTTTGGATAATGCGTCGTACTTGCTTCGTTCTATCTTATTAGCAAATCATGGAAAAACTCAAAGAGGATCAAACAAGATTTGTTGGAAATATAAAGCTGTGTCTTCTTGTCAATTAATTCTTATTTGGATAATTTAAAGAAAGCAGAATCTACAAAGTACTTTTTATTAAATTTATAATAATTTTTACAATTAAATTCTCATATAATTGCTAAAAAATCTCATTCGATAAATATTTTTTGTTCCAACATTATTGAAATATTATCGGTTTTATCGGACATAGTTTTAACAATTTTACTGATGATATCTACACAATGCATATAAAAAGGTAAATTTTAATAGGATGGTGGTTCAAGTAGTTTTTTTTAACGAGCGTCCCACTCAGACACATAACAGTACACAATAAAACGCTGGTAAATTCACATTCATTATCATACTAGTCACAATTAGGGCGTATACAAAAACCGACATGCTTAAAAACCGGTTTTCGGTTTTCATTTTTCGAACGAAGTCGGTTTCTACCGGTTTTTGGTTTTAAAAAATACAAATTTAAAATATATAATATTAAAAGTATTACACAGATTTTTTTTCAATTATTTATACACACTCCTCTTAAACATTTATTTCCGCCGCGAGATTAGGAAACATCGTTGTTAACCTTTGAGTAGTGAATTAATTTTAAATTATTTTAAACTTGATGCTATATTTGTATGTCATCCATACAAATCCACTTATCTGTCAGAACCGTCGCAGTATGTATGAAGCTTGTACATAAATGAATAAACACTGTCGATAGCACACAATATTCGGTAATTTATTCGAGTAAACATAAATAATACACTTGAAATCGATTCATTATATCATTTACGTATCCGTCTCCGTTTCTTTCCAAACTATAAGAATGCTCTTTCTGAATCACTGGAATTTGGATATTCAATAAAAAATTTTTAAGCAAGTGCAAATATACCTTTTTTTTCAATATATTTTTTGGATTTTACAACCTTTTGTAAAAATAAGAATTAACTCCGAGAAAAGTTCAAAATTATTTTCCGAGAAGAACTTTTTTTAACCTAAATCAACAACCTAAATTTTTCGTCCAATATTCTTAGATAACGAAAATTTAGTGGTTATATTTAAAACCGGATTTTTAAGACAAAAAAACCGGTTTTCGAAGTTTACAATTTTTGCCTAAAAACCGGGTTTTCAAAACCGGTTTTCTGAGACCGAAAAGCCCTAGTCATAATGCTCCAATGATTAATTATCGTATGTTGAGAATATCACTTAATGACGATCTTTATCTTATTCTAACTTAATATCATTGGGTGATATTGATTATTATTGTATTTTTTTTTAGTTAAAAAAATCAAATATAAATTTGGCAAAACCCCATTGGAGGGGTCAACCCTCTACGTCTGCACCCTGGTATAATATACCGGATTTCCTTTCAAACAACAAGTGACTAAATCGGATTCACGCTTGATTTCTACAATAGTTTTTGGTAAAATAACTATATGGATAAGACGAAGAAAAAAAACATAGTTACTTTATTTCGCTTAGAGATGTCCTTTTTTAGTCGAAGCTCACAGCTAAATTTTAAAGCTCGCCCTCCGTTACCCTCAAAGTAAACAGCGACTGCAAATCTTACCCTTTCATCGATCCGCGCCCGCATCATCACTCAACCGCGGCCGATTTTCAACATAAAGGAATCATGGTTGATCATTTTACCCGACACTAGACAATTTTAGGCCTTTGGTTTTGCTTTTTATATATAATATAACCTTATTTTAAAAATTCACAATGGAAATTACTCATGTTAAATTTGTAGATATGATTACTAATGGATAATTTTTGGATTTATTCATAATTATAAGGCTAAATTAGATTTCAAATATATTTTTATCAATTGATTGGAATTACTTTTTTAAGGTTGAAATTACGGACTTGTATCATTTTTGTTTGTCCATAGATCGCTCAGAAGTATTTATTTTAGATGTTTTGGATGGTGTTTTTTTGAAACCTGAAACACATTTCCATGTGTCGATGCGATCGCTAAACATTGAATAGCAACCACTTACGCATCAAGGAATAAGCTGGCTCCCTTATCACGTTTCCTCACGTCCCATTAAGTTCGAGATCAGGAAAATGTGTTTTCGTCATTAGCCCCTTTGTAACATTCAAAAGATAAAAATCTCCAAAAGCCAGGACTTCAAATCGACGACACATAATCGCATTTCTATTTCTACCAATCTAGGCCACGAATCAGGAATTATGCTCGTCAGCCGGCGAAGACGCCTGAATTAAGGGATCCGTTCCATGTTATTTGCGAGGACGTCGTAAAAATTAAAATAATGATTGATTTCCTGTCCGCACGTGAATGAAAATATATTATTTACATAAAATTTGAATTACACATCAATTATGTAAATGTAATGTTTCAATACTGTGTTCAACACCGGTCCGGTCATATTGCGTACACTGAAAGCACGATCTTAATTTCAAATGTACATGTATTTCGCTTTATGATTTGTGGGATTTGATTATGTTGTCTAAAAGTAGTTTCGACAATATTTTGTAATTTGGACTGCCTTAATTTAAATGTACTACAACATACACCCTGTTAAAAATATATTTAGCTACAATTTTACGTTGAAAATTCAAAAAAGTTTGAAATAACTATCTAATTAAAATATGCCTTTAATCTTATATAAAAAAAAGTTATACAAATCATTTTTTTTTTAAATAACATAATTTTCAATTTTTAAGGGATTCCTTTGTGCGAAAAATCTATTTCTTGCATAATTATGTTTTTAGACATATCTAAAGATCGATTGATTAGTCAATTCAATGCAAATATCATTTTTTAACTAGTTTTTTATAATATAGTTAGCCATTTTTGCAAGAAAAATAATACAATTTTCTCTTAATTAATATTGAAATCGTGGCATTTACCAAAAGAGTAATTTTTTCCTTGACATTTTAATATATCATAACATGGTACCTCACTAAGTATGACATTTAGATTCTCGCATTTTTAATGGGTGGAAGAAATGGAATTTTTTGTACTGTTTGTATATACAAGAGAATCCATCCAAGGAAACATTCAACGGTGGAATTTCTATGTTTGTACGAAAATCGATGGATTTAAATTTGTATTTTATTTTTAGTATTTTAATCAGATGCAATGAACATGAATTTTGACCTAAATGTACAAAAATATATATAGGCAGTCTGATTGAGTCCTGTACAGTAGTTTCCGTCGCCGCATGCAAGTTCGTTCGAAACATGCCACTGAAAATTATTAACGCCCCTTTCTTAGAAACTGTAAATTTATTCAGTGTTCCTTGCATTCGGTTTTCAGCGTAGGCATTATTTTATGTTTTTCCAGGGTCGTAAAACCCGTTACAGGTTTACGACTTCTGCGGCCCGTAAGCAAACACTGAACTTATTCAGCGTTTGGCTGAACCGAAAATTGACATATTGCATGTTATTCAATCCGCAAATCGAAGGCAGCTGTTACGGCTTAATCTTTCAAAACAAACCCTGAAACGTACGTACACACGGAAACGGCTATAAATGTACGTATGTTCGAGTCGAGCTTCCACCCTCTCGGGCTGTGGGGGAGAAATTCGCAACTTACGAAATGCTCACCGTCTGCTCTATTTACCAAATAAGCACTTACCCAGTAGAAATAAATCGAAAGAACAATATTTTGTGATCGTAAAACGTATCAAATATACGTTCCTGCGTGATAAAATATACACATTAAATTAAGTAGCTAAAGCGAGAAGAAAACAAAGAAAAATGCTTAATTCACAACATAAATATTGATCGACATGAATATCATAAGGAAAAATGTTTTTAAATTTTTCCCTCGTGGTGAAAATATACCAAATATTGATACTATCATTTTAATATTCAGTCAAAAATTTTATCAGGATAACAATATTAATGAATCCTTACTCTTATCGATATTGGAATTAAAAAGTCTCGATAAAACATTTTCCAATTAATGAAGGAATAGAATAATGATTATTTGCATAGGAATTTCAGATAGGAATAGAATGATTGAGCAGAGAATTTGTCGTTATTTTTAAATTCAACTATAAATACTATTACATATCAGTCATTCATACCCCAGCTTTTTTTTAGATTTATTAATAGTTGCAGTACCATTTTTTTCAGAAATAGGTAATCAAGTTAAATCTTAATAAGACAATCACTTGAGAATATGAATCTTCCCAATTTTACAAATTTATTGGCACAGTGTCTCCATAAGTTTCAGATTTCTCGATGATTTCCATTTCTTAAGAAATGAGAATTCTCCACATTTTTAAAAATTCTCAAGAAATTTGAAGATTTTCCAGAGATTTTGTTAAATAAAATAATATATGTAAAACAGTGTTGCATTAAAGTATTTTTATCTTAGTAATATATTACTCAACAAGTACGTAGGATTTTTTAAATTTAAATATTTGTTCTTTATTAGGGGTCGCTTTTTCGTAATTTTTTCTACCAAAAAAAATTTTCTACGAACATATTAAGTGATATATTGTATAATTGAAATAGAATAAAAATAAGTATTTTAGAACTAGACCTCTATGCCTGACACACAATTGAGACCACCCCAATGGAGTATGGAATTAAATAATATCTTGTATATATGTTTTTACAAAATAAATATTTGGTAGCAGTCCTTAACAGTATTATGCAAAATTTTGTAGCAGCCAAAGGCTTAAGCAAAGATATGACGAATTGAAAATTATAAATAAGCTAACATTTATTTACATATCCAGAACCCTATTAATTTTTTCCAAACGGAATAAATTTAAGCAGTTCTTATATTATCGAGATTTTCTTCGATTTTGAATATTTCCCAAAAAAAATTCGAAAAGAAACACTAAATATGGGCACATTAAATTTAAATTTTCCACTATTTCTATTGAGATGTCACGAATTATTTACACAAATATCAATCATCCAAAATAGTGATGGTTATTACCATTTTATTTATGACATTTTTGTATAATATTATATAGAGCATATATCATAACGTCGTGGGTCTAGTGGATGTTAAATATGTTTAATGAAATTGCATACAAATTACGATTGGTGACCATATAAACACGCTCGCCCTTTTATATAACGATAATAATTTAACTTATAATTGAACCATATTGTTTTATAATAATTTGAAAATATTCATAATAAAAGCTTTCAGGGATGAAATATTGCCATCTAGGGCAAAACGGTTTTTTGCAAATAAATTCTATTCTTCATATATATTTTTTATGGCTTTTGCAGTCTCTTCTATGGCACAAAATACTGATCATTTTGACATGGTTTACATAGCGAATATATCATTTCAAAATGTGGTCACCAATCTCATCCTTGGTATATTTTCACAAATAAAGAGCTCCTAAGAGATTCATCTACAATTCCCATTCTCACATATTATTGTCAAATTTACAGGGTGTTTTTCTTTTTCAATTATCTTATCTAAAACGATAGTCAAGTCAAGTCACCAATTCAACACATAAACAATAAATACATATCAATTTTTACTGTGACAGAATAAATGTGGAAAAATTGATTTAACTAGTGAATATACAATATTTTTTCTTTTAATTTGGATATTATATGATATTTTATGAGTCCCAAGTATGGGATTATTCAAGCGAGCGTATGGTAAAGTAATTTGAAAGAATCCAAATAAGCAATAAGTCATTTAACTATTGCTATAATCCTCTACGACTCCGCTTATGATCGCTTGTAAGCATGAGGCTGGAATAACATTTTCATGCTTCATCCATTCTTAATTCAACTCTTCGTAGAGTACGAGCGGAAAACGTTCGTGCGCCAACTTAACCACAACGGTAACGATTTTATGATACATAAAGGGAATGGAAATCCAACAGGAATATCATCACGCCCTGCCACAACTAACCACTGCCGGATAAATAATATTGCTTTCTTATTAACTGACATTATGATATTTTATCCCGATGTGGTTGTATGGCGGTCGAATAAGTGGTTATCTGCTGGATGATTGGGGTCTGTTTGTATGAAAAGAGAATAGACTTCCGGCTTCGATCTTAAATAAAGACGCCGAAAGAGGCTGTTAACTGATGAACAACATCCAGCATGCGTGACTAGAAGCCCTAGACATATTACAAATAGTGATGATTTGCAGGAGTAGTATTTCCATTGAATAAACTTAGCGTGGTTCCTGTCATAAGTTATTTTAAGCAGAAGGGAGAAAAATGCTTTTGCTGATTACCAAAATATATGAATTGCAGCCATTACAAATAAGGGGAGAAAATACAGACGATATGAAACCATCATTATTTTTTACAGTTTTGAATGTCATCATGAAAAATACAATTCATATTGTTTTTATGACGGCTATTTATAATATGCTGTGATTATTTATAAGCAGTTGGGGTTAAAGTCTTAATTTGGGGGACTAAAAGCCTAGTAATGAACGATGCAAATCATTATCAGGTTGGATCCTTATTATAACATGGTCACTTACTTCTCTAGATTCATTAATAATATTGATATATGTCATTCAAAATTCAGATTTAATTTTGGTCTTTGCTTATTAAATTTGAGATTCAACAAAAAATGAGGGCACTGTATGTGATTTGACTGCTATTATATAATAATTGCTGTAACACTTGATATGCCCCAAAACAGATTTATGCGATAATTGAAATTTTCAATGATTCAAATAACTATTTTAGTCTATTGCTAATTATAAATAAGCTTTATTTATTAAATCTTCCTTCGAGCAATTCAATTATCGTTCAAAACCTTATATAAATAAATTGTGCTTAAAAGCTATTGTTGAAGGCTGATACTATTTTTATAACGATGGTATAATAAATTTGTAAACTTTCACGTGTATATTAATACTTCCAGATTTTATAAAATGACTAACAATAAGCAAAAACCTTGATGCTCATATGTAAAATTAGTTTTGCTCGGAAAGAAAAATAATTTCTGCGCAAACATGTACAGTCCCTACTGTTTGTCAATTATAAGTCAACTAAACTAAACATCGCCCTTGTATTATGTGCTGAGAATACAAATTTCACCAAGCTGGACAGCAACCCCAAAAATAGACATCTTCCCTTACGCCGAGGGAAAATAATAATTTAGTACGTGCCGGAAACGCATTTAGTGTGCAGTGAATAAATCGAAGAAATAGCTGCTCAATGGCTCGGACATACAAGAAGGATTCAAAGATATAAATCAATATCCACCCCTATAGCCAACTGCACTCTCGAAATAATGATTGCCTCCGTTTATTTGTTGACTCACAATATGCCAAAATTTCAATTATTAGCCAAGTTGACATTCTATACGTCAATCTTGGGCCATGATACTTAACGGTCTTATTAATATAGCGTATATGAAGGACGTTATTCGCATATGTGATAGACACATGATATGTATTTAATGTATAATTAACGATCAGTACAACAGCTTCAATAATAACAGGGAGAGAATGCTAATCTATTACACATGCCAATTAATCTCCTAGATGGAAAATCAACACACATCGAAATATATTTCTGAGCATACTGGAAATTGTTTGAGAATAGTTAACGTCATTAAAGCTCCCAAGACTTAAAACACCCATTATATTCCACGAATAAAGCAAATGCATCTCAACACGTCGACATTGTGTATGAATTCCACTCTTGCGACTGCTCAGAGCTAGTCAACCATTTTGAACTTATACGAGCAATTTGAATCAAAATTTTATTATAATTATTTATAATGTGCATTGATATTTCACAAATTGTATTTTTAAACACCGTTAGTTAGAAGAAGATCCAAGTGAAGAGTATTTTTGATATTAATGTTTTTAAAAATTTAAATAAACACAATCATACTTGGTTATAACGAGCAATACTGAGTCGTTTCAATGAGTTTATGTACACTTGGTCGTCCCAAAAAAAAAAAAAAAAATGCTTATATGACACGGTTTCAATTTTGCACGGTCGAGGATTTTTAATATATACTTGTTTAACAAAATTTTTATAAAATAGCATATAATATTTGAAAATCCTTTTGCATAAAATTATGTAAAAAGACCATTTTATTGACGTAAGATCAGAACAATACAAAACAATAAAAACAAAATTCGATTCACAATTTTGACGACATCATCAATCGATGCAAATTTTTGTGCTAATTTTTTTTTTTAATAAATATATGAAATTATAATCTTATCATTAACAAGCATGAAATGTATAAAAGGGTTATAGGAATGCTTATTTTCTTGCCATGAAATATATAGTCATTTACATGTTAAAAGTAGACAATCCCTCATTACAGAATTTTTAACGTTAAAGTAACTTACAACTTTGAATAATCCAGAATTTACGAAAGCCTTAAAAATTAGCTTAATAAGTTGGATTATAAGTGCTAATGATGTCGAATGCTTCATATTGTTAAAATATTTCTAATAAACATTTTTTTGGAAATTTATATATAGTTCAAAGAAAAGAGTATCAGGTCAGTCCATAAGCTCGTGCGCATTTTTTAAATAGTGTAAATAAAACATAATTTTAATCAATAATATATTTATCTCCACTATCTACAGTTTCTCGCCATCTTATAGGTAGTTTTTTTAAATTCCATTGCTGTAGAAAAACACTGGTTTTGATGGAAACATCCTGTTTAGAATTTAGCTTTTTCCCTAGTAAAAATAAAAATTGTAAGGCACGAAATAAGTGAAAATCGTTTGGGGCATTATCTGAAAAGTAAGCAGGATGCGGCAAATGTTCCCAGTTAATTTCAGTAATTAATTATTAACAAAACTATCTTCAAATTCACCAATCATGGACATTTTTTAATCAATTTTAAGTTTAAGCATTTGAAAGTTTGTTTTTAGGTTGTAAAGACACCCTCGCTGTTGATATTGGCGGCTTATCTTTATCTGTCCACTCTCTTTTTTATTCTGACATTATGATAAATAATCCATTTTTCGTCACCTGTTTCCAAACGGTCAAAAATGATTATTTTTCGAAGAGCGATAAAAGGGAAATGCAGATGTTTATTCGTTTTTGACAATTGAATTCGAATAGCCCATACGTTGTCCAATTTTTAAGCTTGGATACTTTCCTAATTTTCTTTAAATGATGAAAGACTGTTTCATGAGATTAATCCATCCTTTCTGCGATCTGATCCACTGTTAATTGTGGCTTTGACTCATCACAATTTTTTTAAGAACGTCCTTATCAAAATTAACAGAACGTCCTGAACGGAATTCATTATAAATGTTAAATGCTTAAAATCTAATGTTAAATAGTGTTTTATTCACACCATTTATTTTTTTCCAAAAATGCGCACGAACTTTTGGACTGACCTGATATAATTAAACTCTTTTATTTTCAGAATGCACTTCGTAATTTAATATGAGCTTCGGATTTGACTGAATTAATCGCCTTTAAATTATATTAAATATATTTTCCATTCATAATATTAATTAGTAATATTTACGCTCGTTATAACCGAGTTTGATTGAAAGTTCTCTTTTACGCTGTTAAATGTTTTATTTTACTTGCGTTTTCAAAAAGTTGCCAACGTCTGCTTTACATGCAAGGCGTGCTTGCTTGTTAATATTTATTTTGTCACTATCATGAATACTGTATGGCTGAACTGAGGAAAATAAGATTTTGTTAATAAAATTTAGATCATTTTTCTCTATTTAATTCATGATCAAAACGTTTTTGTAAATATGTTTACGACCATCAGAATAAAAATATAGCATATGAAAATATATGTATTAAAATATTATAACTGAAAATTTTACAAGTTTCCAATATGATACAAAATATGGTGCTATGAAAATTGTTCTTTTAAATCGAAGCTTATTTAATTTGTCCAGTATAATATTTTTTAGCTGAAATACTTTGTAGTATATCATGAATTAATATTTGCTTATCGTATGATCCTTTGATCATAATAGGCGGATTATCCTTTTGTATTGCCATATATGATGAGGGCTTCGCGGAGCTTTAACGATAATTAGTTATAGCAATAGTCAAATATTAGTCATCCCGCATCTAGTTTGTATAGCAAATGATCTATTGTCTTTAAACACAATAATTGCTTTCAATCGGTATATTTACCACGACTTACCCTAATCTTTCTTACGTCGTCAATTTAAATTTTAGCCTGAAGCACTGAAGTTCCTCTGTATAGTTTTAGTGGTTCAGCTTACGTGTCCTCGTGCTGCAACAGTATCTTTGTTTACTGCTCCATTAACATTTCATAGAGCTTTATCCTTTTGCCTGCCAACTGGAGCTTTGGAAGTCCAATTTTATAGGTCAAATACATGAAGCATTTCCATTAAAATCAATTCCTCATATAGTTATATATGCTACCTATAAGTAATATTTTATCATCTTTAAAATACCATATTAATAGAATTTGATCACAATTGATGTAATATTTTTTTAGTCTTGACAAGTAGGCAAATGAAAACCTGAAATGATTGATGATCGTATTGGACAAGTATTCAATTAATTAAAGCTGCTTCCAAAAAAATTAAATCAGTAAAGCAATACTTTAATGATGATCATAAATCGAGAAATAACAAACCAATTTCACTAGATGAATCACGTCCAAACGAAACCATGGCAAAATTATTATGGAAGTTTGTACAAAGCCATTTAAAACTTACTTGCATGGTAAACATAATGGGTGTTTGGACACCACATGAATTATCGAAGGGCAACAAAGAACGAGGGATGAGTACATGCAATTCCTTAATGTGAAGACAGTATATGAATCGATTTCTTTATTAGATTATTATAAAAAAACAAATATCGGATAGTTTATGATTAATTTAAATTTGCACGCGTTTTAGGTCCTAAGCCTGGTTTAACCCTGTTAGATATGCTCAAGAAATTATAAACGCAAACGGACTTTTTTACAGTAAACTTGTATCGAGACACTGTTCAGGAAACACATTTGTTAGCACCAGAAAGTAAATATCCTATTTTTTTCTATTTATTAGCAATATCGTAGCAATATGTAGCAATAAAAATGATTGAAAAATAGGACCATGATACTTATTATCATTATTAAAGTCATTATTTATAATGAAGAATCCTTTTATGCGAATAACGAGATATCATTGATAGAACATTTATTTGAAGTTTTATTAACTTTAAATATTTTTTTGGCAATTAATAAAAATGGATTACTTTCAGATTCCTCTAATGTTTGCATAAGATTATTTATGTTTTATGTCCTTTTATCTTATATAGGTTTTATTCTACATACCTGGTACCCGGCGCGTTTCTGCTACAAAAGTAATAATTCTAAAAATGTCGTTTGAAATTTGAAAGAGTTATCTTGTTTAATTAGGAATGATAGAAATAATGAAATTTATTTTATTTTGTTGGTTATATTATAAATATGAACAAATATACAAACATCCATTTTTTTAAATATAAGATCTACTTAAAGTTGATTGCACTATACTTATATTTTTTAAAAAAGTGCAAACAATAAGTTGGAAAAGTTTTATCGTAATCGAATTAACGGTACGGCAGCGCATAAAATACGAACAAACAAATTTTTATTTTTGTATATTAAACTATACTTATGTTACTTGCACAATCCTTAGCAATAAGTGGACGAAGTTTTATTGTAATTTGATGAACGGTATGGCAGCGCATTACATACGAACAAACAAAAAAATATTTTTATATACAAGATTACCGGCCCTGGGTGAGCATTCTAAATGAAACTCGAAGGTTATGCTATCTTCTATATCGAGCGAACGAGAAGGTGAATGTATAATACAGACGAATTTGATGTAATCCCTTCTTGTGAATCGATATTGAAGGGGCCCTGGTCATGCAGTGGACTGTTTGTGACTACGCTTTGATGATGATGATATAGGTCTTCTCTATAGAAAACTTTTATCCATTTAATTTTTCCATGTGATAATAAACTAAGGATAGGATCATTTGACTAGGAATATTAGGTAAGAGAGAATTTATCGTGAGTGGTAAAATTATCATTATTTTTAAATGATAATTATTATTGCAAATTCAGTTACTGATCCTTATTTTTTTATATCTTTTAGATACTGAAAATCAGGGTAAATCTGAATTGGTACGATCGATGGGAAATATTAATAGTTCCGATTTCTCTTTCCGAACCAATATTGATTTTCTTAAAGCTATAGGTCTTTTGAAATGAATAACACATATTTTTTATTTAATTTATTTCAAAAGCTTCATCGTAACATTAATAATCACCAAAGCATTATCAGCAGTCTTCCATACAATAACAGCACATTATTGCACATTTCATCAAAAAATTATTTAACTATTTTATCGATATCTATATACACAAGAAGCTTACTTGTTAATTTTCAGTCGTATCAAAATACAAAATACATTTCATTTTGCATTATTTAAAGTAAATATAATAAAGTTGCATACTCTATTCATATAATACAGACCTTATACAAATAAATAAATTATGAACAGAAAAATAAATTCAATTTATGAAGATATGTCGAAGGATATGATTGATTATTATAGGATATGCAGAACCAGTTTTGATCGAGCCTCGTTGAATTGATAGAGTACAAAACAATAAAAAAAAACATCATACAAATTTTCTTTACAAAAATACTTTGGAATAGACAATTTATTTATAAATCTTGAACATTTACCGTGCACTCTTCATCCTTACCATTTTTAACTATACACAAAATATTTCTTTTCACTTATCTACAATATTGATCGCCTAGGATTTGATATGCTACTAAAATATTGCTCATAATCGAAAAGCATTTAAACAATCAAACACTTTCCATCATTGTCTTCTGATAACTTTTATTATTGTCACTGTTAGTTAACTACATCACTCGATCATTCTTATCGGCACTGTTGCAAAATAATCAGCGATGAATACGCAATAATTAGGCACCATCGATGCGAAAACCGTTGAACGCCATTGTCGTAGTCGTCCTGATCCAACTGTTGAGTCCCTCGAAGTTTTAAATCTGTTCAATGTAAATAAAGTTAGACTCTAAAAGGATTTATATCAGATGGTAATATAATGAATAATTTACCTTGCGTGCCAGCGATGTTATTGTCAATATCATTACCTTCTATAACATTAGCAGCTTTGCGATTGATACCTGTGGAAAGATATTTCAATTAAATGTTTAAAATAAACTTAGGGTCTTTGGTCACGAAAGAGACGCGAATAAAAGTTTTATCAATGTTTTTAATAGCAATTATTTTTAAAGCTCGCGATAAGCTTATTATGAAGAATGCATTAACATGAAAAACAAATATGAAAATGTATGAGATTTTTATGTATTAAGGATCTCTTCAATCATTCAAATAGTTTATATCAAAATTCATATTTTAGTCCACATGATATATAGCTAGTATACAGGGCCTTAAAAAGGTGGTGAGCTTTAAAATTTAAGCTTTTTAAAATGGCTTCTAAAATATTTTTAAACTGAATTTCTTTAAGATTTATGGCCTGTGACTCATTAAATATGATAGTGAGAACTAATGCCAAAATGATATAATATGCCTTGAAAGTAATTTAATAAATGTGAAAAATGATTTTACAACTATCGCAGCGACCCGAAAGTTTCACGTTTTGTTGAAGGATTTAACTTTGAAGGTCAATTTCAGTTTTTAAATTCTGGTACACGTCAGAGATGTTTACCTCATCCTTCTCCATCTTCGAAACTTGTCCCATCATACAATCGTTTATTTCGTTCTATGGAAAACTTTTTATAAAAAAACTTATGTCGTCAAAAATGAAAATCGCTCTCGACGCTGTCATCGATGGATGATGGTATAAGTTATATTATTTATTAAGGAGGAGAACTTTTTCTATCATCCGCTAATCACGTCCTATATCATCCCTTATGTGTACGAATTTTAATCGATTCTGTCAAGGACGATTGATAAGCCTACTTATCCATAATATTACTGTATAAATAATGAATTTAGTTCAAATTCGTCGACAAAAAAATAACATTAAACATCTCTTGTAAACTTTTGTATCAGTTGTACAAGCAGCTCTCTTTGCTTGTTTACTGTGCAAACAGTCCAAACTTTGTGCTGATGAGGGTGGTATAGTGCATGTAAATAAGGTCTAAGTGAAATTGGAATGATAGTTTTGGAATGCTTTAAAAGAGCCTTTTTCCAAAGTAAACATTGCCATTTATTCCTTACACGAATTCTTGCTGCTAAATAAAACAAGATCATACATTGTTATAATAAGCACTTACGATAAATTTTAATGGAACCATCAGTGTCTCCGAGGGAATTTTTTGATACGCATTTATAAGTCCCAAAATCTGCTTCGCTTATCGCCTTTATAGTCAATTTCATATGGATTTTATACGCATTGTCCATGAGATAAGGCTCGTATTTACCCCCTAAAATTATATTATTCTGTTGTAGCAATTATCGGAAAGAAATACAGGACCTATTGACGAATGCAATTTATTACATTTACCTTGTGGAACGATCTCACCCTTCTCCCTGGTCCAATAGTTTATGGATTTGGGATAAGCTTCTGAATGGCATTCCAGCGTCACGGGTGTCCCCTCGATGGCTCCTACTAACTGGTTTTGAATCCAAATCATTGGCGGAACTAAAATTTAGTTATTAATGTAAACAATCGACTGAGACCAAAGTTGCTCTATAGAATCAATACTTTATCTTGTCCGACTTAACATCGCCGACAACGCTATGGGGATGAAATATGTACATTTGTTTGAACAACATTATTAGACTTCCCTCCTCCGGAAGTGAAGGCATTTGATATTTATATAGCGACAGATAAAGCTTTATTCAATACGTATATATTTGCGATATGATTTTTTTATATCTAGCTATAACGATTATTAAATCGCTAATAGCACAAATCTATCCTTTATTTTAGCTAAACAATCAAATATTTATATTGAAAATATTATTAAATTAATTTCTATAAATACGTCAATCAAATAAATAAGGCGAAAAAACCAAATTAATATTAAATCTAATCTCAATATATAATTATGTGATTAAACGATCGATTCAGATATTAACTGTCAAATTTTTGTACCATAGAATAGGATAATACTATAAGATTTACAATTAAAATAAATCAATTTCATGTGAAGTCCTATTTTTTATAGTACAATACTTAAAAAGTCTTTAAAATGTGCTTATCAGTTTATCGTTTATATTTCCATAGTAATGCTTAGAATGCCACACATTAAGCTTGATTGCAATACCGTATATTACATTTCAAGAACATTGTACAGTATTAATTCAAGACGTTGATTTAAGAAAATAAAATCAATACACATTCAAACCTCTTTTTGTGCAACTTTTTTGTGCGATTTCGAAGTTATGCGGTTTTTTAAAGCATTTTTTTTTCTTAAATTTCATAAAAATTACGTATCGAGATATTTTGAATAATATAGGAAATAAATCATCAACACTAAACGAAATTTGGAAAAAAATATAGTTTGGGGCTGTGTAAATCATATTGCATCTCCTATCACTGAATTACGACCACACCCTTTAATCTGATTTATTTTTCCAGTGTTTCGACTTTTAAAAATACATTATCTTATTATATATTTAATTAATTAAATAACTTCAAAATGGGTAGAAATCTTTTCTATGTAATCTTTTATTGTTCCTACCAAATTTATGTCGACATTTATTTTTTAACTATTTAAAAAAAATTAAAACTGTGACAAACTAAGGTTAAAAAATGACTGGACTGTTTTTTTTTTAACAGTCGCCATTTTGTGATTTTTTTTTTCTGAACTAGGGACTATAGTGACTCTTTACTAATTATGAATTATGTTGTTGGAAAGAGAAAATCTATACAGAACAATGATAACATTGACAATGGGTATACTATTTCTTCCGAAGAAGATAACGATTTTGAGTCATAGAAAATCGCAACGAAAACTTTCATACGGTGATGACAGTTTGTAATTAAAATAATTATTATTTTTCTAGTGGATGTCTGGAATTTAAGACTCCAAATTTGAGCCATCCTTAAAATTTTACCAATGATGCCAGACGTCTTTTAAATGTCATCAAAAATGTTATTTTTTAATTGCCTTATTGTTTTCCTGTTTTTTATTAACTTTTTTTGTGCGATTTCTTTTTATGCGATTTTCTATGGTACATGCGATATCTTTTTGTGCGATTTTCTATGGAGAGCAGTTGATTTATGCGATGTTTCTACGGATAGCTTCAATCAAGCTCCATAAGCACGCTTAAAAACCACGCCCATATTTACATACCACTAGATCAGTAAGTTGCCTATTTTATTATATATTACACAAGCACAGATTTATCTTTTAGGTCACAATTTTTGTTAAAAAATAAAAAAAGCAACGCATAAAATAAAATTACGCTAAAGATTTCTTATTGGCTTCCATATATGTTTAAATAAGCGAATAATTATTTTAATTGGAATTCTTAGTCACTTATTTTGACTTTATTGATTATCTTAATATTTATTTTTTTAGAACCAAAAAATAGGTCAACGTAATGATCAATTGATGATTTTTCCCACTTTATCTATATTTCTATGTAGTTGAGTTGTTGGATCTCTAACTAGATGGGTTGTACCATATTAAAGTCATGGAAGTTATTATAATTTGAACACTCAAGTATAATGTTCCACCCTTAATTGCTAAAATGTTCTTGTATATCAGTACAAAAGTGCAATTTTGAATAAATTTGATATAAAAAGGGATATCCGTATTTGAACGAGATGATAAAACCGTTTTCCACGACTTAACCTTTCCTTTCATCGTTAAAGCAGAGCTATTTAATTAGCGAGCTGTGGGGTCACATCCGGTCCATAAAGCGCCGACTAGTTACTTCCGAGCAGATGAGGTATAAAGAAGGAAAATTTACTTTGTATTATTTCAATACATATATTTTTTGGAATTTCTCCGAACAAAAGTTAGTTCATTATTCAGGGATGTTCTCTCGGGCGAATGCTCAAACAGCACTGAAAGTTTTCCATTACTGTTTCGCCCGCAAACGGTTAAAGTATTATAATATTTTGATTGCTCTTTAATAGAATCATAAAACATACTCACAGTGCACTATTAACATAATTCTCTTGCTAACGGTAGGTGGAACTCCATTAGATGCGATGCATAAATATGCACCCATATGCAAGCGATTCACTCTACTTATATTCAATAATGGTCCTTCCGCAGTCAGTACTAAAAGCGAACATGAAAACACACTTACATATTTCACGATTATAAGCAATATTGTTTTCGTTTCTTTTAAGCATTTTTTGCTTACCTTCTTCTCCCGAGGGTAGCTGTATTGGTTCACCACCCTCTCGCCTCCAGACGATCTGCGGTTGGGGAGCTCCAGTAGCCGCACACCGGAGTGTAACATTAGAACCTTCGCGGACTGCCATATCAGTGCTGGTTGGATAATCCAATATATCCGGAGGAACTAACAAAAGATAACATTGGTTCATAAATACAAACATAGCATTCAATTAGCCGCCTTAATTTCTATTTTTGTCTTCAAATGGACGAAATATGTAAAGCCGTTCGATCTAGCAATGTAATAGAACCCAGTCGAAAAACCTATTTGAAACTCTATTATACAATTTCAAGGCGCATAAATTATGCAAAGGTTCAATAAGGACCCGCACTTTGGCGATTGAACAAGTTTTCAGTGCGTGCAAATGTTTTCAATACACTCACCCTCAATCTTTTTTTAAATTTGTAAAAACACTACCAAATATTCTACATATTTTTAATTATATTATCATGATTAACAAACACTAAAAAAAGTTGAACAATTTAAGTCTAAAATTAAAATTCTTATCCTAATCACAAATATAAATGTTAGTTTAAAATAAATTTTACATATTATAAGTTAAATTATTTAATAGGAGGGAAAATAGGAAATATTAAACACCTTTGAGTCATGCTTCCTTAAAAGCCTATCTCACAAACTAAAAATAAATAATTCAATCAAACATATATTCAATTATAGATCTCGCACTAATGATTATCTACTGTAATAAAATATATTTGGCATCTTTGAAAATATTTCTTTATAAAAGGAAGCTTAATTATTTTATGCATTCGTTTGATATTTGTATACGGAAAAGTTTTAAGTTCAATTTTTACAGCCTTACAGAGTTTTATATATTATTAGTTAATTGGAAGCCGAAAGAGCACTGCGTCGACGAAAAATAGAGTGCAGCGCCCCCATGGCTGCTAACTCGCGAGCATGAGCCCCAGACACCTTAGTTCTTTACTTGGGGTTTCCATTAGATAGAGCTGGATCCGAAAACGAATGAATCAGATTGACGATGTTTATGTTTCACGGAAAACCAGATATTTAAATGCTACTTTTAGCGATTGTCGGAGATTTTCAACAACTAACTTATTATTCCGAGAGCTCGTATAATATGCAGTGTCATCAGCGTAGATTGCGATGTTTGATGAAGATGATATTGGTAGATCGCGTAAAAATAAATTTAAATGGGTAAGATCCTAAAATACTGCCCTGAGGAATTATTGCTGAAACAGATTGGGACGTTGCTCTGTTTAAGATTATTGAAAATGATAAGATTGGATCAATTTAATTAAATTAAGGGATATCATTTTACGAATCAGATCACCGTGCCAGACAGTGTCGAATGTCTTTTCGATGTCGAGTAGTATCATACTGGTACTTCTTTTCGTGTTAAAGTTTCTAGAAACATATTCGATCAGTCTGGTCAACTGTTGGGCCTTAGATTGGTTCCTACGAAAACCGAATTTTTCATCATTAATTATATTTATACTGAGTTCAACCAGTCTATTTAGAATGTACTTTTCGAATATTTTACTTAGTGCAGAAAGTAAACTAATCGGACAATAATGAATTGGGTTACTAGCGTCTTTGCCTGGTTTGGGTAATAGGATGACTTCCACCTATTTCCAAATAAATGGGAAGCACCTCATGCTTAGACAATTAAATATTTTTATCATCTGAATAATTAGTTTAAATGGAAGATTTTTAATAACCATATCATCTGTTGTGTCGAAGCCGGGCGAATTACCATCCCCACGTAGTAGCGGTGTTAATCTGAGCAGATTTAATTCGCCAAATCAATAGCGACATCTTCCGTCTCTCTTTGGGTGCAATGTGCTATTTTAACAGCGCCATCTCTTGTGGCCCTACGGAGACATTGCACCTGCTTACCGACGGATCGCTACTTGCGTGTGCACTGTTGCCGGTTGAGTAATGACGCGCAGGAGGTGGAAATCGGGAGAGTCATCGATTAGCCTTGGCTGCGGGAGGTCGTCCTTCTTGCAGCCAGATCTCTCTTTTTCTCTCTCGTGTGGAATAAATACTTATTTAAAGTAGAGATTATTTAATCGAGATATTAAATAACCTATATCGCTTATTAAAACCATAATGGCCGATGAAACAGCATTTGTGTCATTTGGCCTAGATGAACGCTCACGGTATTTAATTGTAGTATTTAATGATTCATGCCTTGTACTACATTTTTCGTAAAACATTAGTATCTTTCATTATTTTTAAAAAAGTTTCCCAACCCAAGCGAAATTTAGCTCAGAGTCCCTATAAACGACTTTATCGATCACTTAAGTATTTAAATTTTCAAGTCCAGGAAACGGGTTCATCTGGATTGAACTCATTCATTGGAAATATTAATACATCCAATCTCACATATTTGTTTGTACGGTGAAATAATTTTCCACTGTCTGGATTTGAATTCTAGACTTCCAGGATTTAGTCCAATATACCATATATATATGTTATATAAAAACCAATTTATTGGCCATAGATATTATTATGAAAAATGATATTCGACGTCAAAATCTGCCACATGAAATGTAATACAAGTTGGATGATATTATTAACGAGCGAGGAAGAATGAGCGCCCTGCGGCTGTGAAATCCATAAGTAGCTGTAATAGATTACAGTTTAATAATTTTCAAAAAGCGGGTTTAAAATGTGTTTCAATTATCGTGGAGCCTTTCATGTAAATTTTAATAATCCGAAACGTAATATGCAATAAAATCTCTACCAATTTTTATTGGAATATTTATGCATTTTAATTATTCCCGATAATAAAAATATGTACCAAATTTAGCGGTCCAAATCATTTAATATTCATACGAAATATTTTAAATATTTGTATACAATATTTTTAGTCGTACACTGGCATGTGTGTATTTATGTGAATAAATCGAAGCTCCATTGAAATGAAATTCATGACAGTTTCAAAATGAACTCCATTTCGAATACGAAATGGACGCTAAAATATATTCGATTGTGTTTTTTTTCCATCCCTCGGATTAAATCTGAATTTGAAGTAGTACATATTGAACAATCGTTTATCTTTGAACTTTGATGCCGAGCTGATTAAAAAGGAAAGAAAAACATTCAATTAATGTCAATGCAGAATCCTCATCGGAGGGAAAATATTTCGCTTTGTTTTTGTTTGCGAGCCGAACAATCGCAGCAGGATTTTAAGGACATTTTTCTGCGCTTCGCGTCTTCAGATTCATTGACAACGAAAATTGGGCCGTAACTGGAAACAAATAAGGCATGGGGTGTAATAAAATAAAAAAAGACAAAATTGTACGTTGCTGCGGAAGACGGTGCCGACACCCACGTCCTCATTGCGCTAAAAGGGGGATTACAAATTTTAGTGGCACTAAAACAGGGAAAGGGAGTGCGAAGAAGGGAATTCATTTTATATTGTTTTTTGTTGCTTGGCTTGTATTGCGTCGAAACAAAACGCATGAGGCACGAGACCAAATTACCAAGTGTTATATGAGAGCAGCCATTTTGCTCTTGACGAGATTTCTTTTTTCCCTCACTGGCTCAATATGATATTTCCCCTTTTGGGATCACCTTATATTTAATCCTATAAATTCCGGAAATTACATAAAATTTGGCAAGACATAAAAGTCAAAAATTTGTTTTGCACAATGGGAACCTTTTCATTTTGTGTCACAAACACCCGTGATTTTCAAACGCGAAATTTTTCCTCAAACGTAATGGGTGTGTACGATGACTTTTTTAAAAATTGAGATTTTTAATTTTGTTTGCATAAATCTGAAAGAATATTTTCTAAAAAAATATCTCATCTGTAATGCAAATCTTAACAAAGTTTAACACGGATTGTTTTTTAATCGGGCCAGGCCTCGATGCAGTCGAACGGCAGAATGGAGGTAATTGAGAAATGACTAAAATACTCTCGTCTTTGCTATTATCCTTTTATTTACTGAGAGAGAGGTTACAGCTATGAGACTGCAGGAAGGACATCTTCCCGCAGCCAAGGCTATCCAACGACTCGCCACCTTCTGCGCGTAACCACCGGACGAGAAGCGGTGCACGTGCAAGAAGAGATGGATATTGTTATTCCAGACGCAATGTCTCCGCAGGAAGACAGAATATTTAACTGTTAAATTGCATCATAAGGGAAACTCAAAGTCTTAACCATTCGGTTGAATAAAAAGCAGTAAGTCTTGATCGAGTTAACATATCTTCCTTCAAATATTTTTTGAGCTGATCTTAACTGTGCTCAAGAAAGACACTAAATAACGTCACGATCGTTAAAGTCTTACAGTCAAGAAATGACTTTAATTTTCATTAGTATTGTTTTGCGTCTATTACCAATTACTTTATTTTGCTTATCATAGTGTGTATATATATTTTAAAATGTGGTTTTCAGCTACATATTTTTAATTTGAACCCAAGATGATTGAGTTACAGGTCCTCATTTTGGTCAATATAAATCAATCATTTGGTGACTAAAATAACACAGGTTGAATCACATTCCTTGCTTTATATCATTAAATTATGTTTGATTTTTTAAATTTAAACTGAAAACTTATATATTTAATATTTCATACATTTCTTTTTAAATTCAGACATTATGTCAATAAAGCTTGCATTTATTTAAATGTAAAGATATTCTTTATTTACACGAAAGACGTCTTTCTTGCGAAACATAAATATAAGGGCTGCTTATCAATTACTCGCATTTATATATAGTTGAATATGCGAAGTTGGCTTTGGAAGTTGCAAAAGCTCTATACAAACAAGTTTCACATATGGTAAAATCTGAAAACTACCCCAAGTTATTCGAATGAAAGTCGTGACGATTGCAAACTGTTTGTTCGTGGTCTTACCCCCGAGCGCTCCTCACTATTTACAGTTCCATATAGGATGGTGAACATATTTGCTTAAAGTTAAATACCGAACCAGTTAAAGATTAAATAATAGCTCAGCATAGAAATCAACAATTTCCATGAAGTATGATAGTGGCTTCCGGTTTTGCTGTTGCCAACTCAATTTTGCGGCGTAGAAAGCTCCTACATTAGGACAAGCTAAACATCTTCTATAACCATATAATAAATTGCTTTCCATGTATATAATCACTTAAAATACTTAATAGCTTATTATTGAATTCCCATGATTTTTTTTCTAAAATTAAGTCCTTAAAATTGTATTAAGTGCATGAATTTCACATTGGCATACATTTACGAGTTGTAAAAGTGTCCTTGCTCCGAGCATAAAAAACATCATGGAATATTTTTATCATCAAAAAAGTTCGCCACTGGCTATAAAAGTGGTGTTGGATTTATAATAGAACTTTTTCCAAGTGTATTACAGAGTGAACATGCTATTCGCTAATCAACAAACCAACAAAATTGCAATATAGTTAATATAATGTCGGGTACTAAATAGAAAATGCAGAGCAATGACGTATACTCACATAGCAGACATGAAACTAATTTTATTTTTAAGTATAGGTTTTCAAAATTATACGTAGAAGTACTTCAAAGTCACATATGCTCAATAACAATGTAGTTTATAAATTCTACGTACTTTGAATGCCTGTAACTAAGTAAATATGTAACGTAATGGGAAAAAACCGTGTGGAAAAACCGCCATACTGAGCAATATACCGAGTTTATTTTTAATTTAATAATGGTGAAAAATTAAATATTATAATAAGGATTGTCCGATTTAGTATGAACGATATTAAGTTCTATCGTTGATAATTGAAGAAAATCCAAAATGAAGAAATCTTCTAAAGCAAAAATGAGAATCTCAATTATTCAAGCCTGAATTTTTAGACGTATCGATCATTTACTAGAAGAGGCTACTTAAGACGCAATTTTTATTTATTTTTATGCAAAGTCTCTTCAGTAAGATTGTGTAGTAATTATTTCAACAAATTTTCAAAACGAATTATATGAGAAATATCCCGAAAGTAAGTGTACTAAATTTTTATGTATTTGAAAAAAAAATACAGAATATTGTTGATACACTTGTTAACTATTTTTCAACATTATTTCAATGATTTAAAAAAAATCAAATGTATTTAAAAGTATTTATAAGATATTCTCAAAATTTAAACAAATTCTAATTATTCTTTCTCTGTTAAAAAAAATCACAAAAAACACTAAAAAATCTGCCTCCTAAACTGGTTTCCCCCCTTAACACATCATCTGTGGGTTTGAACCCAGAATAATTAAATTACGAGTCTTATCGCTAAATTACGAAGGCATCTATAGGTACATAGTTATAATAAAGTTAAATAAAAAATATTTTTTACTTGTGGTTATATAAATTTGCTTGGTTGAAAATCGGACATTTCATATGAAAACATAATATATTTACTAATATAGAGATAATTGCACTTTTTTGTCAAATATGAATTATTTAAATAGTGTTTTATGAAAAATACTTCATAAACTCTCCTTGTTTTAATATTAAAATTCAGTTGCAATTTTATTTTCCCAAAATGAAAAAATACTCCCAGAGTAAACTTTGTACGAAGTACTTTAAAAAACATTTATGATAGTGAAACCACAAATTTGCTCGTTAAAAATATGCATGTCACTCTTAAGCTCGGCTTAGATGAAGGCACTTTTTTTTAATATAGCGAAGCTTTATTCACGGAAAAGTTTCCGAATCACTGTTGACGAGTAGTCCTCGTTTTGTTTGCGAACACGAGCTTTATACTGCATTGAATAAAGTCACAGTGTATGGCTCGCCATAAATATTCCTTATGTACTGAAGGCTGTACAGACCCCGCAAAAGTAATTCCTAATGAAAAAAGGAAACTTTCAGGAATCAAACCTCCCCCGAAAGAAAATTAATCAGTTAATCGCGAGTTTATCGGGCATGCTCTGCGCAACAAGCATCCTTTTTTATTAGATTTTTAATCGGTCCAAATCAACGTGCTTAAAAACATTAATGTTCCAAATCAGTACGCAGAGTTAAACACGACTCTTGCGGGGTAGTATATTTATTAATTTGATATTCTTAAATACGACCCTTATAAATATCTCCACCCAAATCTATAGAGGTCAACACGTGCCGGGTATTGTTGTTCTAAACGTGGGTCTGTTCAAATTAAGCATTATGAGGTCCGTACTTGAAACACCTGTGAAAAATAATTTACATAGTCTTGGTTGTGTTTGCTTTGGAATTTTAAGTAACAAATAACAATCATGGTTGTGTTTCCACATTGTTGTAAATTGTATAAATCAATAAGAGATTCGAATTTAAACAGCATAATTTATTATAGAAAGACAAGAGTTAAGAGAAAAATAAACTTCTTCAATACCCATTCCATGATAAAAATATGGCCATGATTCCAATTTGACGACCCTTTGAAGATATTTTTAAGTCCAAATCTAAAATTCATCAACAGCATAAATCGGCACATTTTATGGTTATTTTGAATCCATGCTTTGCAAATCGTAAATCTGCTTTTTTTACAAATGTTTTTAAAAATCATTATTATAATATGCATGCCATGAACAAAAAAGTGTTTCAATATTGCTTTTATACGGACAAATTGAACAATAAAACGATTCCCGATAGACTGGAACCGTTCAATGACCACCCATTTGATATTGTGTATATATAAATTGAAAAAAAAAAATCCTTTGTAATGCCAATTTATAAACACTTCTTATGGGGGTTTTAATCTTCAATTAACTTCTATGTTAAATTAAAATGCTAATTTGTTCCTTTTAATAAGATCCTTTAATTAAAAATATTTTAGGGATGAAAAGAAGACAGTGTTATTCGCTAAGGTACATTTCTAATTAAAAGCATATGCATGCCAAAATATCGCGGAATTTAAAGACACTTGCATTTTAAAAGAATTCAAAAAAATATTTTATTTTTGCCCAATTAAAATTTCGTTTGAAGATCATATATGCCATAACATATTAAAATAATGAAGTAAAATTATTTGCATGCTTAAAATATCTGCCAACACCCATATCAACTAACATTAATCAACCAATTATTCTACGGAATATATTGGACAATATGCGGAATTCTAAAACTTTATTAATGTTATTTTTTTACCCATTTCACTAAATCTTGAAAGTTACAGTCTACTAAGCTTTTAAAATTATGGAAATCAACTATTATGTGGAAGTATGAGGCCCTTTAATAAAAATGAAATGATTTATACAATATTATTAAATAAATAATATTATACAGGGCTTACGGTTGCATGGACAAACTTCATTGAACCATTTGTATGGGTTATGACACACATGTGGTGTCATGTTCTATTACAGAGTGGTTTATCATGTGTGTTTTCACATATATCAGGTCAATCCAAAAGTTCGTGCGCATTTTTGGGATTTTTTTTAAATAGTGCAAATAAAACACAATTAAACGTTAGATTTCAAACCTGTCAAAAATTTTCGTCGCTTGACTAATGTATTAGTCGGTTTTTCACCAATTTTACTTAATTTTTTTTTTTTTAATTTAATTTTTTTTTTTATTTTACTATATTTATTATTTTTATTTATTTACTGAATTTAATTAATACTCATAGAAAATAGACGCTTGGTCCATCTAGTACTCCTGATATCCAATTGTTTAAAAGTTTTAAGAAGAACTGGGACAAAATGTATCAATGTGTTTATAAACCATTAATTTATAATACCACATCTTCAAAAATTATAGAAAATGTTGCTACAGACAGGATTTTTTTACTCGAAAACTCAGAAAAAAATCTCAGAAATGAGCACAATGTTTTGGACTGACCTGATAATTAAGTTAGAGTAGAATTATTTGAATGGGATTTATCTCTTGAATGAAGTATCCTTGCATGACTTGTTTTTGTATTGAACTTTAAGGATTTAGGGAATCATACTTAATTTAAATCAAGACGGTTTATTGATAAAAATAATAGTTTATTGGTACTTCAACGCATAAATTAAGAGTTCAGGATCTTAGCCACTATATGAACATTTCTGATTTCAAATTTGATCTTGGTTTTTTCTAAAATTAAGCGATTGCACAGAAACTTTTTTCATACTAAATTCCAAGAGTCTATGATGTCGGTAACACACCATTGCAAATGTATGAGCATTTTTTAGATGCTCTTCTTCGATATCACGTATGTGTTCATCCTAGTTATTGCGAAAGAAAGAGTCTTCGTGATCTTTGTGTATTCCAGAAAACCTTTTCCAATCATATTAACATGCTTGTCTCGAGTAGTTTCCAAGTATTTTCCATTGAAAATTGCACAGTCTTTAAAAATATCAACATGGCCGCAAAAGATCCCTTTGATATGATTACTTAGGCTACTAAGGGGGAAACATTCATAAATATACTTAGAGATACCTTTAATATCGAAGTATTAAAAAATATTGTAACTTAGGCAATGATTCAGTTATCTAATAGGTTGAGTTTGAGCCATGCAAGTCCATAAATTACAAAATTTTACAAGGATTTACATTGTACCACTTTAAAAATGAATGCAACGTATTCAGAGAGGCAAATTGTCGTCCCGAATAAGATATACGAGAATAACAGGATCGTGTAAATATTGATTTTTATGTTATCTGTATGTAAGCGCATAATGGCTCACTGTATGAACCTGCACAAGTTGCTTATTGTTTACTTTGCAAGAGAAGCGTATATACACTTCAAGGTAGAATATTGCATGCAATTTTTCATCGCATGCAAGATGGAACGTTTCATTATTTCGTAGAAAGTGCATCGCACTTGTGTTCATTTTTAAATCAGATAATCAAATATTTTTGCTTTGATTATTATCGCTCTATGTCGAAAGATGGAATACTTTAAGTTCGTTTGCAAATGAAAGCTCTCGGCATTCTCTTTGCTAAGAAATTCTTTTTCTCTTGTACACAGAGGGTTGATACGTATTTTTTTTAAATTTTGCTCATCTCCATTTGTATGAGCACAAGAGCTGAAGCAATCATCGATTGCCTCCAACGCCAGGCAATACTATCAAATAAGAATAAACAAACGTTGGACTAAGTGCACGAAGGCAAGTCTGAAGAGCACATTTGCAGGAATGCAACACGAGCTCTTCCTATTGTTTTCTGAATCCAAAAAGACATCAATGCAATTGTGTGCAATCAGTAAATACAAACCAATCGTAATTGAAGAAACGACACTATCGTGTGCAACTGATTGTATTTTAAGTTTTTTGTAATACAATATCGAAATATATTACAAAAATATCACTTCAAAATTTATACGATCATATGATAATAAGTACAATTTTTTTTCTAATTTAATCTATTCAATAGCTATTGAAAATAATGATTATATTTGAGTAGCTGATTCCAAAATTCCCTAATCTTATATTTGGATTATCTGGGTGAATATGTTGAATATCACTCCTGCGTATTCTTGGATTTAGTATTTAAAGTATGTTTTAAACAATTATTTTTACCTTGTTAACACATTAAATACCGGTTTACGCACTAGCATGAAAATTATATCTAACCATATAGGACTGGTCCCGCGATAATGCAGATTTTGAAGAGACTCAGTTTAAAAAAATACAGGAAAAGCTCTTAAAAAAAATCATTGATGAATTAAATCAAAAAATAAAATGTACCCAAATCTGCTGGAATAGTTATAATTATTAGAGGAAACTTATTAACTTCTCAATTCAGATTGTCATTCGTCAATGTTTGCTTCAAATAAATTATAGCTTTCTCTATTTAATCTAGAGCTAGCTTCTCCAAATTGTTGTTGAATATTTTTAAATCCTAAGACACATTTTTTTCATTGAATGGCAAAGAAATTAGTTTGGGATTAAGGATTTGCTTTGGCAAACAATTAGCTTTAGGTTTGATTTAATTAATTAAAAATAAAATGCGTTGTTTAGAAACAATTAGAGATTATACTCCCTCTTTATTTTTTAGTAAAGCCAAAATTATATTGAAATACAACAAGGGTTATTAAATCATGTTGACTCGTAAATTTGACAATATTTCTCGTCTGACAAATAAAAATATGTTGTTTATTTTAAGCTTATACGTGTCTGAGCAGTTCAATTAAAGCTTGAAAATTTTAAAGCTTATCATAAATATGCAGATAAACATGCAATTTATTAATTAAAATTACAAAGTAAGCTTTTGACCCTAAATTGCTATGGCCATAATATATATATGTATTTAAATATTGGATTTTTGTTTAAAATTTGATTATCTACTGAGATAACAAGCTAAAATTATATTGTAAAAAATAGGAATATCTTCAAGTTAATTTGTAGTTTAAAAATGCAGCTTTAAAGCCATTAATGGAAACGTGCTTTCAATTTCCTGCATATTGCAATGCGTTTAGTATGGACGGTGATTTTCCCTCCACTTTCAACCTTTTCTACTATTTATTTGGAGCAAATAGAAAGACTGTTCAGAAACAATAACTAAAAATTGCTTAATAAAAAAAGCAATACATCAGATGCGATTTTTGAAAAAATCCCAAAGCGTAAGCTAATTTACCACAACAATCGAATAAGGGCGGATAAATGGATCAGTAACTCGACTAAACCGTTTATGAATATAAATTAATAAGATCAAAGGACCCCGAAAGAATGAGGAAATTTAGTCGTCATTATAAATTCAGGACATTGGTTAGGTCGCGAGTCCTACGTCCACCCCGATACAGGCATTAAACACCTCTAATCTACCCCAAAGGGAGGTCTCACTGAGCCGGGGGATATATGCATTATTCTCCATGTGGATATTATCAAACTTAGCTACCCTTTATCCGTAATTTATGAAAGAGATTATTTTATAGAGTGCCGTTCGGATACCGATATCGTCCGGCTTTATGTTGAAAATAAATGGTGAAAGGCCGATAACGAATATATATGTGTCTGTTAACTTCAGACAAATTTGACTATAAAGTTACTGGACACTAAATTGCGTAAAATATACATTTAATGAATATTTATAACGACCAAAAACCCATTAAGCAATAAGCTGTCATCGTGGATGTATTGATCTAGTATAAAATGATTTATCATATAATACAATTGATGCCTTTCAGCCGAGTGAATTATTGAAATAGAAATTATATCTAAGATGTAATATTTTTTTAAAAATGTTTTAAACATTTAAAATAAATAAATAATGAATATAGAAAGTTATGAAACCTTGATTAAGTTATGAAATCATCATAACTTCTTTAATTTGTGGTTATAATAGCATAAAATAACAGTTTTCAGCCTCTTAAAACATCTTATATAAGCGATATTAATCAATATCAATAAATGAACAGTCTTATTAATCGTCAGAAAAACCAAATAGATCGTTAATTCAAGTCATATTAAGAGATATTGATGTCAATAGTTTTCATTAATAAAGATATAAAAATAGTTCACGTAAAACTCTTATTGTTTGTTGGGTTAGTATATGTACATTTTAGATATTATAATATTAAACCAACCAATATTAACACATTACATTGTTGAATGTAATAAGAGTTTGATTAAGGTGAAAATTGTATATACCGTGTTATCAATATTAAAAATTGTCAAGCAGTTGATTCTAAAATATTACGACTACCATAATTATTGTATAATATTGGATGTAAATATCAATCACATTATAACAATCTAGATAAAGTATCTAAACCCGATAGTAAATAGTCATCGATTGAAATGAAGGTGATTTGAGTAATTTCGGGAGCTATTGCTTAGAGAAAGAATCAGATTTGTAAAACGATTATTATTATGGTAGAAATTAGTAGTAAGTTTAGTGTCAAACATACAATTAAGATACAGTTTACATACAAAATTGTAATAATAATGCATATAAGCATTAAAAAATGATGCGAGAATCTGTTAGTATTTTGGGTTTAGAATTTTGAAGTGAGTCTGGCGGATCAAACTTTTTTTCGTTTGCCGCCTCGTCCAATTTTGGTCCACGAAACTGAACTCTACTTGATATGAATGTTTTTGCTTCATGACCGTCGCTGAGTATTGTGACAAGGCAAATGAATAGTATTTTAGAGAATTTCATATAAATCATCGCCCTTTCTTTTCGATCACTCAGTTTGACGTCGCTTTTATGATATGAGTAGCTGTATGATATAAAGAATCACACTCTTTTAAAAAGGGATTAAATTCGTCATAAGTCGAAGCTGTGCTGATCGAGTGGAACTTAAGGTCCATTGGGTTTTGAAATTCATATAGGCATTGACTGACTAATTTTCTTGGATTTCAATTCAAATGGAGCCTGTATAAATTGTAGAGAAAACATTCACATTTGGATTTGTCTTGAATGCTCAAACCTCTCAATGACCACAAGCATTTCTATTTTACAATGTGGTAACGTATTCTAAGACTGAGTTTAAATGCTAAGGTTTTACTTGGTTATTTAACTTACCAACGACGTCGAGGTATCCCAGCTGGCTCTTCATTGGGTCCGTGTTAATCTGGCACATGTACCATCCACGATCCGTGGGTCTGACCTCTCTAATGTGGAGGAACCACGTCCTATGATCGCTATGGCTTACACCAATGCGTCTGTTCTTCGTTATTACGTGGCTGTGGATGGTGAGGATCGTTTGAGTGTCCACCCTCAACCACGCTACCTATAATTGAGAAATAACATCAATTGATTATGTTAAATCAATGCTTAAAATATAAACAATCCACATACAATGCAATTTTTATTAAGAACCCGCTTGAGATTTAATCTGGGCTAAGATCAAAAATTCACTGTATTTTCCAATTTTCACGGACACGGACAAGACCTAATTAAATTGTAACAACTAAAATCAAATTATAGTTCCAGCATGGTCAATTTTACGCTTTGGATAGCTGTATATCCCCTTTTGGATTTATTTAGGTTTTTTTCATTGAGTTTATTTCTTTATATTGTTATTTTTTGTCAAAGCTTTGATAAATCTATTTAAACAACGCCTTTGTTTGATTCTATTTGCAGTATGCAATCTTATGGTCGCCTTTCACTTAACAAAGTCAAAAACGCCCTATTCTTTGGCGTTCATGTATCTTTTTTTCGGCTTCAAAGAACACTGAAGATTAATGCCGTGTCAATCCTAACAAAATGAAAAGAAAATTGATTGATATATGGAACCGTATGAAATTCTATCCATATAAATAGAATCCAAGCGCTAGCGGGTTGAAAATGCATACATTATTCAATCGCTTACATTAATAATTTATAAAAGTAAATGACTTTTTTATTTTCGCATAAAAATTCTACATTGAAAATAAATGTTTTTTGATATTTCATGAACTTATTTTAGATAGTTCATATAAGCTTGCAAAATATTGTGATTTTGCAAGATTTGAAAGTTAAGAAACATGATGCTCTTTATATTTAGAATTTACTAGCCAAAATTATTCAACAATTCAAATTTAAGTCTGTCTTCTGAATCAATTATGTTCTAAATAGGTAAAGTCGCAAATAAATTATAATTACATTGATTTATTAAACGTTAGTTTCGTGGCTGATTCCGCATTTGTCGCTTGGCAGGCATTTCCCCTTGTGATAAGCGACACGCTTAGTTTTTGAATAATTATTAGTTTAGTCAAATTGTTGAAACATGTCATTTGTCTGAGCTTCAATTAACCGACTTGGTTAAGGCTTAAGGGTTGATTTTTGAAGCTTAATCAGATTTGTATTATACAACATTTTTGTGGAACCATACGATCGTTTTATACGAGGGCAAAGTGTACATAATATATTTTTATGCGTAACATAAGTACAAATTAAATATGAATAAATATACAAAGTTTTGAATTAAAATCTAAGTTAAAAATGGGTTAAGGACCATAAATAATTTTCTAGACAATTATTACTTGAAACATGTTTTCGAATTTGATACGGTGAAAAAAAATTTAACACCTGACATACATCTTTTTTATTCTGAAATTTCGTTCTTTCGTTTCGGTCATTTAAAATAATTATTTGTATTATTAGACGATTTTTAAGGACATACAAATATGTAAGTACGCTTTGGTCTGTTTTTATGCGAATCTTTTTTATGCGATTTTGAAGTTATGCGATTTTCAAAAAAAATGAAACCCATCCCTATTATTTCTATAGAGGACAAAGCTTTATTATACGAATACGCATTTAAAAAAATCTAAAATTAACACAAATTCAAGTTACAACCGTTCGAGTCATCTATATTCAGAACATCCAGATAAGGAGCCCCCTAATGATTATATTAGGGTGTCCAATAAGTTTCTTTCGTTTTCATATTAAGAAAAAAAAGAAACAATAATTTGTATTACATCAAAATTTATTGAATAATATATTATCCATTCTGTTCTATTACCTTTTTCCATCTCTCCGAAAGCCTCATAATGCCTTCTTGCCAAAATTTCCCAGGTTTGTTGGCAAAATATTGATCAAGGTACATTTTTATATCAATTTTGAATTAAAATTTTTACCACGTAAAGAATTTTTCAATGAAAGAAATAAATAATAATCTGAAGGGGCAATGTCCGGAGAGTATGGAAGATGTGGTAAAACATCCCAGTCAAATGATAATAATTTATTTCTGACGACACATGAGGCCTGGTGTTATCGTCATGAAAAACAACGCCTCGTCTGTTCGCCAATTCTGGCCGTTTTCTGACAATTACATCATTTAGATTGTCTAGTTGGAAACAATATTTTGTTGAATTGATCTTTTCGCCTAACTGAAGTAGCTCATAATAAACTACCCCCTTCCAGTCCCACCAAATGCATAGCAAAACTTTTTTTGGATGTAGGCCAGGTTTAGCTACAGTTAAAGCTCCTGTACCTTTGGTCCGAGACCGTTTACTTTGGATATTCTCATAGAGTATCCAACTTTCATCTCCAGTGACAAGTCTCTAAAAAAGATTGTCTATTATGTCGTTGGAGAAGAAGATCGCATGTTGAAATACGCTGAAGTTTATTTGAGTCAGTCAGTTCATGAGGAAGTCACACATCTGAACGATTGATGTAGTCCAACTTTGTTAGATGATTATGGACGGATGATCGTGGAGTTTCTAACTTGTTAGCTATTTCGCGAACAGTATATCGCGGGTATTCTTCAACCATGGCTATGATTACATCTGTGTTCATTTGCGAAAGAAACTTATGGGACAACCTAATACATGAAGCTAGTCAATTTTTATGCGATTTTCTATGTAGTTCAAGTCCTTTTTTTATGCGACTTCCCGTTGAACGTATCTATCGCATAAAAACAACCCAATATTTTAAGAGTGTATTTTTTATATTTTTGTGCCGATTGGTGTAATCTAAAAATATTGTTGAGTACAAATAAAAATATATATATATATATATTAAGATATGTTTAAAACATCGAATGTTATGCATATTATATTAAGTTCGATTATTATTGAGATTTGTTACTTGAATTTTTCAAAATGTTTTAGGAAATCTGTGTTACTAAAACCTAAACCAAGTTTAATATAACTTGTACAACTATCATCGTGTAGCTACAAAATTATTTGTTGTAAGCCCTGTGAATTGGGCTAAGTCCTTGATAAACTCAGATTGACCCAACTATAAAAAAAGCATTTGTGTTATTTTTAGCAATCTGTTTGTTGTTGTTTGTAACTTTGTTAGGATCGAAAAGTTAGTGTACTTATTTTGAGCGATTCATTGATGTATTTTGTACCACATTTTATTTTTGTTGTGAGTTGCTTATCCTTGAAACTTTAAATTTAGTTCCTAGAAATCCTTTAGTGACCATTATTGAAAAAAACACGCTTTTCGTCGCTTTAAATTGCAGAAAAACTCATCAGGTTTGATTTTTATTGTCTTTCAAAGTATATAATTTATCGCATATCTTGTTCTAAGATTATATGAGATTTAAACCTTTCTTGATATTAAATATAAACAATATAGTTTAAATATGTATGCATTTTCATGATTCAAGTTACAGGTATCAAAATATATTGATTCAAATGTCTTTTATAGAAAGAATATTAGGATATATACACTTTAATATTGAAAAGTTGTTTTTAATATTCAAATGTTGTTAAAAGTGGATACGATCTTTACATTGCACGTTTGTTCCAACAAATTGATACACGAGTGAGCAATGCTTCGCTTTTATGCCAACACACTTTGTATATATCTTCTGCAACGAATACTGTTGGCGTGTTTGAAACTATTACCAAAACCGATAATATAATATTCGAATTCGACATATGTTTAGACTATAATAAGCAAGCAAATTACCTTATAAGCGGATAGATCCTGTACCACGCAAGCAAGAATGGCCTCTCTTCCCACGGGCGCTGTCACGTTCGTTATTGGAGCGCTGAACTTGGGCTCCGCTGTAAATAGACAAATAGATATTCACTCTAATGATAATGTATTGGCTTATTCCCGGATGAATAGGTGGATAACTTGAGGAGAGGAACAAAGTTTGTCTTCAAAGTTTGGGAGCAGTAAGGAGATCCGGTGCATTGTGCGAATTTGTTGATACGTTGGAGCGATATTACCGTCGGGCCAATGTATCAAACTTTAATCCCAGGATGAGGATTTTTTCAGAAATAAGTTTATCCAAAATATTATGTATCGAAAACGTCTACAGAATTGATAAAAGATTGGTTTAAGCACGTCGAAGGCACTTTAAGGGTTAATTGATATTTGATCCGCACAATCGAATGAATTTGAATACACGCCCGAGGTTTTTTTTATAGTATTGCCGTTATTTGGACAGAAAACGAAACCATTTATTCCACTTTGTTATCGAATCAAAAGCAAATTTGTTTTTTGTGACACGTGTTCCATCCAAAAAATATACAGCAAACAACGGCGAAAAATTTGTTTCAAATTACATCATAAAAAAGCTCCCGTACAAATATTATTCCATCTTCAAACAAGCCTTCCAATTGTCCGCGAATCATTTCCATAACGCTTCTATTTTTCAGGATCAAATATTTCAAAATATTGAAATTTTTGTTCAAATTTACAATTTCCACTATGCGAAAACTAGGAGGATTCCAAAGTAAATCTTTAAATTGTGCGAGCTTTTGTGATTTTGCTCTATTTAAATTCAATAGAAGACCTATTTTATTTTTTCATAATATTTTATAGATCAAAATGACAATTTAAAAATATTTTAACTTTCCATTTAAAATAATAAAAAAATCAGCATTATCAACCTAAGAATGTACGTTCCATAAGTGTATTGATATGTCTACTGCTTTGTATTCTATACAATCAATAAAATATATTTTAATTTGAATGAAAAACCGATATAAATTTGATATATGATATATGAATTTGATGAAAATCGATATAACCCCTTGTTTTATGGCGTTGTAAATTAATAACACTTATTCTGGAAGAGTAGGATTAAATTCGTACAATATTCAAATCATAATATTTTCTGTAAATAATTCCACGAAAATATCTTGTTCAAGTATAGATAAATATTTTATTTTATTTTCGTGGACTTCTCAGACCCCCCCCCCCCCCCGCCAAGAGACCGCGAACCACAGTTTAAGAATATAATACATCAAATTGAGCTATCGAAATATCTGCTTCGATGGCCCGCAAAACTATCATTATTGGTAGTTTGATCAACATTCAACATAATTTGAAATTCATTCATTATTCTAGATAGAAAAAATATATACAGCGTATATTTGAAAAAAAACGATGAGCTTTATATTTTTTGTTTTAAACTAAAAGACACCTATTCTAGGATAATAGTTTACTTGATAAAAGTTAATGTTTATGAAGTAGTTTATACACAAGGTACTTGTTTTTTAAGCTATTGAGTACCGTCGTTTAAAATGTATTGTGAAGGTCCCCGGGGCATAGTTTCAGAAATAATGTCTCAACTTTGGCATCGTTCAACGGTTGCCAACAGGTTAACAAGAAACTTTGCCGATTATTGTTGAATGTAAAACAAAGGTAATTTTGTAATGACTTTTGGCAGCCAATATGGACTCGAACAAACGAGATAGCAATTGGGCGACCATGGAGACGACACCAGTGCTTATGCCGGTTAAGTTAATATGAAAAGCTCCATGCAAATTAGCTTTGATGGCCTTTTTATGCAGTTTTAAAATATCTCCTCTACCTGCATCTCGTTAGTGAGAGCAACGTTCAATATGGAAAAATGTTACAGTCAACATAAAAATATTATATGGGGAATTTCAGTCGAAACTTTGTATGCGCAACGAAATAAATTCGATCCAATGCTGCTAAAGCCTTTTCTATATACGTTCTTCTATCTCAGATTATCTCCATGTGCGGGTATAAAATGGAATTGGGTCCAATAATTTTAATGTCGTAAGTTCGTAACAAGTGTAGATTCTGATTCGCCTACCTAAAAATATATGGCAATTGGGCGTAAATATTTTAAATCCTCAGGTTTCGGATTCGCAAATACCCCACGAAAATGGAGTTGACTTCATTAAATGGAGATTTTGGCGTCAGACCAAGTACGAAGGCCGTATTAAAAGAGAACCTCTGGCTTATGGTGCGGACAACGGTACTATTGGGTGGACTACTCTAAAAGCTAATTGGTCACTGTATATATAAATAGAAAATTCGGTTTCTGGACCATATTATATATGCTGGTCGTATAATCGTCCGATCAGCAACGAGAATCCAGCCAATTTAATTTTTTCAGCAGAAATACTTGAACAGAGTTAATCGAAAATATAATGCGGCTTTTAAAATACAAACACGAGCTTTTCATGCCACATTTCAGCGGAGAGCTTTCCGATAGGAGCTGAGAGATTTTCGCGGATATTTGAGCTTAAATCGTTTTGCTAATGAGCCACTTGGGAACCGAAAGCAAAAGAGGAAAACGCATATTTCAATAACCTTATTGACTGTGAGTGGGTAGTCCTATCCTTTTGTATACAGTTCAATTAAGATGGATTCTGTCCGAAAGGCAATTTTTTACCACTTTAAATACAACATTTTTGCATATTCAAATTTATTGACGGCGAAATGAGATATTCTTCATATTAATTCATCTTCGGGGAGTAGAAAATATGTCGGTACGATTGAGATGTATATAATTGATTATATAAGTCTCTTATTAAACAAGGCACACATACAAAGGACGAAAAAAGGATTTTCGGGAGCTCCGCATGATTTTAATAATGATTTCCCCTTCAGCATACAATACGAGGCATATTAACTGCTGATAGCTTACGCTAAGCTGGATTTGTGCCTATTGTTTGTATTGTGAATTAGCTGTTTATATATAAAGATATACTCTTATCAGCATAAGCAGTGTAAGCCATATTCATATTTGTATAATAACAACATTAATAACTGCCTTGGATATTAATAATTATTCAAAAGAACAACACAAATTTAAAGTGGAAGATTCGCCCAAATTTAAATATGAAAAATATTTCAATACAAGATACACACAAATATACGAGTATATTTTATATTTGATAAAGCCCAAGAAAAGTAGCAGGTCGTTGTAAAAAGGTCAAGTGTGGCCTCATAAGAGCTGGGATAAGTACCTGAATCACATAATAATAGTCACATTATGTAACTCTGTCGTTGCTGCTCCCTTTTCAACAGTCTTCAAAATTTTTGAGAAGAAATTTAAGAAAGTTTCTCAAGTATTTGTATTTGTGGAAAAATAAATATTTTTCGTTCCAAATGAGACTCGGCATCAAGGCTCGGCCTGATAATCAAGCATAAGCTCCAAAAGGTCGTTTCGGTACTTCATGCGGGAAATAACCCTTGACTTTTTAAAATAAAATACGTTTCATCTTCGTTCATTAAAAAAAAATCTAATCCAATATTTTCAGTCATTAATATTACAGCATTTTAAACAACCTTCGGAATTTGGTTTGTCAAAGATCCTTGAATAAAACCTTCGTATTAATCCCATTATAATTCTGCATCATTAATTGAATAAATTAATCTCAAGATGTACTAAGTTTTGGCATAAAACCTTTCTTTATAATAATTATCCGAAAATAATTTATAACTGCTTGAAATTCAAGATCTGCCAGATTAAATATTTCCAACTTTTACACAGATATAATATTTATAAGCTATATCAAGTGAAAAATTCTAAGGTAAATTAATATTATCTGCACTCTTAATATACTTTTCGTCTATTAATACAAAGTTTTTGCATCCATAACAGTTCTTAATTGAGCATATCACCGTAACGAACATTGTTAGCTTTTTTTATCGAATTCTAATACCAATTTGTACTTAAACAATCCATGCTTGATCAGAAGAGAGATTGTATTATAATTTCGATTGGCAAACGTCCATAAGAAAGTATGCATTTACACAGGTCTTAAATTCGTTATAGGGTTTAGATGATCTCTATAAGAAACATTTATAGGGACTATTTAGGCGATAAAAACAAGATGATATTATTTGAATAGAGGCTATACATTTTTTTAAAAAATAATATATGTTCCATGAAATCTGATCTCCTAAATTTGTTAATACATTTTAATATTTTCCCACATATTGTCAAAGTTATGGCGTTGTAAATTAATAACACTTAGTCTGGCGGGATAGGATTGAATGCATACAATAATTATCATAATTTGATTTTCACCGGATTACACCCTACATTTGGTACACAGGAGGGTCAATTATCATTCAACATGGCATTTCAGTTTCATCAGTTTTTAATGGAATTTCACTACAACAATATTAGGGTTTTAAAGTAGTTTTAAATGATTGAGACATTTTTAATGGATAATTTTGTATCTTGCTTAGAAAATATGTGTATGTGCATATTGGTGGAATATTCAAAGCTACTCATTATGAATTTAAAAGTCATCTACAGACATTTATCAAATTGTTTTAAGTATAAAACACGAAACAAGTCTCGGAGCAATTTAAAATGTAAACTCGTCTATTAATTCCAATATTTTTATTATAAAGGCACCATTGATGTAATAAAACATCTCTTGCGTTGATATTCCAAGTCTAGTCTACGATTTTGGTTAATTAAAATAAAATTATAAGTGATTCTAATACTATATTTTAATAATAACTTATATATGTTCAAATATAGTCGAAAATTATCAATAATGTTTTCCTATATACGATAAAGAAAGATTTATAATAGTAATTGTCCATTTAATTTTAAAATTTCGATGAAGAATTTAAAAGTTTTTATACTATCATCTCCTAATGTATAAAATTTATAGGATAAACCCATATTATATATTATTTATAAACTTAAAGTGTTCCAAAATAATGTATTACCGTTATATGAAATTCAATAGAAAATTCCTCAATTTAAGTTCAACTTTTTTTGGTGTTGATATATAAGTTTTATCGTTTTCTTTTTGTCCATGGATGTCTATGGAATCTCATGGCGATGGATACTGAAATCAGATGATAGATGATAGCCATGCAATTATCTATCGAAGTAACAAACTAATAATTTCAACGGGCAAGCGTCGTTTTCATGCACATGAAGATATATTGTGCTCATATGATATCATAAATTATATTGAAAGCAATAGTGGTCATGAAAGAATTTTTCAAACCGAGTGGAATATAAGTTATCACTCCTGGAAGAAGGGGAAAGAATAACTGCTATAGTGGTGAAGGCCGGTCAAAAATGGGGAAACATTTTTCCCTTAGGGCGGAGAATGTTGCGCGAAGGGTGATCATGAAAATAATGGCGAGGGGGTGAGCCCTTGGGATACATTTATGTCCTAAGCTCGAATTATTTTGATTATGATATGTTGTGTCGTATGGTTTGTCCTGATTAAAATGACGGTTATACCAATGGATGACGCGTGACCGTGCAAAGATATATCGGCGATATGAGGGTGAAATAAAAACGATATATCGTAATCAAATATTTTCGTTGATTTATTCAGCGATATTTAAATCGCGGATGAAATATTTTGTATCATTGAAGCCGATGCGTTTTTTGACCCACGGAGATTATATCGATGGATCGGAAATTGCCCGTGGGGTGTATAATTCGAAAATATCTGTTTCAATTTAAAATTTACCCCAAAGTACTTGACATTTTAAAAATACATTTGATTTATTGTTTTTTTTGTATAGTTTTTGTCGAAATATAAATAAAAGTCACCCATGTTGAATTTAATATTGGCTTGATTATTTGTAAGGGATGGTATGAAAATATGAAAAAATCCTTCCACGCTATAAAGGTAAAATAAATAAAAACAAATTTATAAAATATTTTCAATGGATGGAAAATTGGGGATGAAGTTGTCATTGTGAAAATATTTTTCATTCTTATTGTGTCATATCCATAGACTTAAAAAAATATTTTCATCCTTATTTTTATTTTTGCGAATGATTTTTAATCGAACATGTTAAAAAAATAGTGTCATCGAAAAAAAATATTCTACATATTTTTAATCATTCTAGTATATTTCAGATTTATTTCTTGGTAAATGCGCTTATTCTGCAATATTAACATTTAAGTATTTTTACTCGTTATATTTAATAAAAATATTTTTCATAATTTCATACAATGGGGGACGTCTTTTGACGTCGATGGCAATTAAAGGACTTTTAATTATATTTGGCGTCTGAATATAATTTTCACGAAAGAAATTAGATTTTTGCTGGGGACAAAAGACAAAAATGTATGGATTAAAAAAGTGCTCCCACTAAATCTTCAAAAGAGCGAAAATAACATCTTTTCAAGGGACATTACGTTAATATTTAATAACCCCGAAAGTCTACAGGTCTCCTATCAGACGAATTTATATAGCGAACTTTGATAATAATTTTCAGAAAAATAAGACATTATCTTCTCAATTTTCTAGGCTGATCCTGTACATGTGCACTCAATAATTTATGAAAAATGAGATAAATTTCGGACCCATGCGGCCATGCGATTTTCCTGCCAATAAAATATTTATGTGGAATCTGCGTCACAACTTTATTTTTCTCATATTGTAAATATTTGATGAGAAACATTCGACCTTTTACTTTTATTATAATCGGGATGCGTACGGAGTATTTCATATTTATTTGCATAGTCAATAAAATAAAATACCGCACCGTTAGCAGTCAAAAATGTTATGGACACATAATACCTGAATAATGACAGTTCGCATGGGGAATTTATAATTCAGGACGTGCTCCTTATACTATATTTTACAAACGTATGAAAAATATTTTGATAATGTATTTTTTATGTGGGTTTATGAAAATAAATAATCCAACAAGCAACGAAATAGCCCTGTTGTACTTTTTTGACACTTAGAATAAAATAATATACAAGAAAAATACGTTAAAATTGCAAATAAATTGCTCAGTTTATTATTAATCTTAAACCATTTTTTATATTTTATACATAAAAGAAAAATTTCTTCGAAAATCTAAAATATGGTGGTCCCCATACTAATTATGTATTATATATATGTAAAATTAAAAAAATAAGCATGGAAAGTCAAAGTGTAATTAAATACAAACAAATATTGTTAAAATGAGTTAGATGCCTATTAATATAAAAGTTCAGATTGGGGTTCAAATTCAGATTGTGAGAGATTAATATTTAGTATCATTATATCAATCAATCGTCAAACTATATTTTGTTATAATCATCGAAAAATCAGGCTAAATATGCATAAAAATCATCACTTTACAATTGCCTAAATTCGACTCCAATGCTAAAATCGAATGTTTGAATAAGGGTTCAAAACTCACTATGCCAACATTTGATCAAAATATTTAAAATACTAACGAATAACATGCTTTTTTATTGTGGTTATTTGATAAACATATCGGCGATTGGAAACATATTAACGCGATAATTGAATATAGCGCGCAAAATAAATCCCTAAACAAAATCTTAATAAAATAAATTAAAAAATATTGCTTTGGTATTTTTTTAAATATTATTACAAAGCTTTTATAAGCTTATTTACGCATGTTTACTATGAAATTTTAAATTATGCTGCCCAAATATAATATTTTTAGAGTGTTTTAAATACATATGTTTATATGAGTATATTCCTCCAGAGATTTTAATATAAAAAATATATGAGCTTAAAATTGATCATCCAAAGAATTATGCTTCAGGAATTTCATAAAATATGCAGATTACATGCATATTTGATTCCATTAATATCTGATATGATTAAGCCCGACAAAGCGATCCCGCGGGATCTAAAGTTACCGCTTATAATGCCTTTTTAAATGGCATTGGTCTGATTTCAAAACCACCAGGCTTTATTACAAAATTTGCAATATTTTGATATTGATCATTTATATGAACGAGATAAATCAGAGAAGGGAACAATCAAAATTTCGCATTTTGAATCACTACTTTTTATTTTTTTCTAAATCAAACTAGTATTTTTTTGAATGGACGTACATCAAATTAAAAATAATCATGGGAAATTTCTAGCGAAGTAGAACGCTGTCGATAGACGGATGACTAAATTGACACACGGACAGACGAATGAACAAACATATGAGATTACAGACAGGTGGACCAGTGGTTTGTAACATTTTACTTCCATTCAAATAAAAATTTCATATAAAAATAATGTATGTAAATTAAAATTATTATTTATATATATTTCACCTTGTAATAAAGTTTGAAACGATAAATCATAAAATCCATAATTTTAATTGGATAAATAGTAATTTAATATAATTTCATAAATAGACTGTCGTTCGATCCCAGTGCATAGAAATATCCATTGCATTCTGGGTCAGACTTTTATATCGAAATTCACACATGAAGTCACACCTCTGCTAATGGGTTTGAGCGCACCTGTCAATGTTATATTGACAAGCGGACGGTTCTAATGGACGGGATTTCTTCCTGTAGAAATATTAAATAAGACAACGTCTATCTGTGGTCACGAACTTCCCACCGGAAAGTCTATTAGGAAAGTGGAGAAACACCAACAAACTTATATAAAGGGGGTGTGCCTTGGAAAACCTGAGGAAAGACCCGTTACCTTTGATGAAGTATTAAGAGACGTGGTCGTAATTTGGAACGTAATCAACTTTCTGTGACCTCATTTCGTTTCCCTAAATTGAAGTCGGATTTTTTGCTCTCGATGCACATTTAAAGATTTCAGCTCCGAGATTAAATTAATTTAATTGGGGCCTTACTTTTTAAATCCGAAAATATGACGAATCTAATATAATTCGCAGTGATAACGATGCTTAAATTTGTTTTTAATTTAAATGGAATAACAAATTAATAATCATATAAATAAGATTATATTTAAATTATTGTAGAATTAATTATAGTAAATTTCGTATTTGCAATAATACTTACGTAAAATTTCGCACGAGCGCTCCAAGATAGCATTGAGGAGTAAAAACACCACCAAATTTTTGTACGGATTAAATGAGGAAAACATTGTTATTTCGTTTCTTATATATACTATAGTAATTATTTTAATTTTAACGATAATTATAATCGATCAAAAAAAATTCATCGACATTCCGCCAAGCAGTCAATTTAAATATCACTTCTTCCGAATGTTCAACCAATACGAAAACATTTTATTTACATTTATCAAAGTCTCAGTTGTGGAATGAAATCGATTCTATCATAGTCACTATCAAGTACTTTCGTCGACTTTCACGGCAGGTTTGTGCGGATAAATCGCAAATTGTCTGTGTCGTGTTCGAGTTTGAAGTTTTGACGTAAAATTTTCCGCGAAAATTGCTCGTTTTCGCGCCAAAAGGCGAGACGCGACTGTCGCTCGCGATGGTCTCGCGGCAACTGGATTGTTTTCCCGGAACGACGCTTCACTTTCTTATCAACCCCTACCCCTATACATTCAACCCCCTTTCTGTCTGTTTCGCTTGCGCGCTAAGCCCTCAAAGCTATAACAAACAAGAATGTACATCATAATATAATGCGCTTAAGGGGTACTTGCATTAACCTGCATAAAGCAACGAAAGCGCGAATCCCAAAAATATTTATAAGCCCTCTTTTTCCATAGATGATAATTTCACAAATCCATGAAATATATAAACTAGCAACAGTTTTCCAAAGAATACAAGTTTTAATTTAAGAATATGTCCATATGCATTAAAACCTATTTTATCATTTTAAAATACTTTATCAGAAATATTTCAAGGCTATATATAAATTAGATATGATATTAAAAACATCTATATTTCAATAAAAACAATATTTGAATATTTGTATTCTTGTCTTAAAAAAATATTAAAACATTCCAATCCGCTCACATAAAAACATCTGTTTTACATTACATAGTTCCATATGAATTTTAATAATGAGCCTCGAGAAAGATCTAAAACCATCATTGATGATTAAAAAAATTAAAAGTATTAGTGGAACCTAATTAATATATAATACAACAATTTGAGGACTTGGTTATAACTTAGATGCATGATAAAATTTTCATAAATTCGGTATAAATTTTATCATTTTATTATCTGTTGATATTTAGTTTTAAATATACATATTAGTCCATATTTTAAAATAAAATAAATATCATAAAGCTATTTTTACATGAAGTGATAGGGTGTGACAATCTGATATAAGTTTACCACCCTCAGTTCATATTGATTTGGTGTTAAATCAAGTATTTATGATCACATAAATTATGCATATATAAATGGAAATATGTTTTTATTTCCTAATTAATACTTGCGGATTTTTCATGCGTTATGTTACTTCACAAAATAAAATTGTATTTTTTTAAGGCGTAGAACCCTCGTCACATTCATTTTTTATAACCATATCAACGATATCACCCCTACGTTTTTATTACAAAAATAAAAAAATAACAAGCTGGAGCACCTCATTTTAATATCATTTTCAGACATTTTAGCATCCAAATATGTTTTAATTATAATCGAAACATTGTTAAATAATATAAAATTCATCATGAATTATTAAGTTTTGTAAATGTCAGTTATATATATATATAAATATACACATGTGAGCTGGAAGTGATCAACAATTTTGGCATGTTTTAAATTAAAGATTGGCACTAAGCAAATAGTTGATTAAATCCTACATGCGTATTAAATTTAGGAAGCTCTTATTTAGGAATTAATAATATATTTTATATAAGCATTACGTATGGGGTTTATTTAAGGTGGGCGCATGCAGTGGGCGAAACGAACCTTAATCTTTAAGTGGCCTTTGTGGGCGCACTAATGATTCACGAAAGCTTGTTGTCGTAAGGCTGTTGAAAGTTCACCGGCTTAACAAGATACTCTCAAGACATGACATTTTTTCAAATCATCGCAGCTTTCGTGCCTTCTTTTTAATGTTGCAATTTTAAATGAAGTCTGAAAATCACATTAAGCTTTCATTAGAACAATGCTCGATCGAAAAACACTCGAGATAAAAGGCATTTTGAACGATTTATTTTCGGGCATAGAAAGAACATAATTCTTTTTCCACTTTAACAAATTATATTCAGTTAAATCCAAATACAATTCAGCTGTCTTTGGGATTTCTAAGATATCTTGCAAAAAAGAAATAGAGTGCAATCGTTTCTATCCATTAGCATTTGAATGGAGTTTCTTTGAATGCCTTTTATTCCTCAAACTATTGTCAGTGTTTGAAGATTCAATATATTATTATGTATTGAGCTTGGGAGGGAATTGGTTTAAGGATCTTTATATACTAAGCCTATATATGTATATTCTTTTGCGAAACACTTTCCCGAGTCCTATTTATATATTTTATAGGATTATTGATCGTTCACTCAATGGATTAAAATGTATTTACAACTATATTCAAAAATAAAAATACTAATTCCAAATTCATTGTAAATATTAACATTAAGCAGTATTATTTATTATTATACAACACAAATATCACAGATCAAAGCTAATATTTTTAATTTAAATAAAAACATTAGTATATAAAATTTTGTTCCCAAATTTTTATATTTAGTTAAATGTATACTTCGAATTATCATATTGCACTAGTAGTAAAAATAAATGCACGCAGAATTATTTATTATTTATTATTATTTATTTTTTGGATAACTTCCACAGTTTCTTCTATTGGAGTACTATCGACCACATTGGTGTGATTTTCATAATATCTTTATAATTTTTTTTTTGTAGATTTGAACCCAATATGCTATTTTTTTATTCCCTATTAATAACAATCCCTGTTAAATTAATCATAAAACACAGCATGTTTAATTATATTTTTTTCTCCCATAGAAAAGTTTGATGAAAATAATAAATAGATTTGATGTATAAAATGAGTCACGGAGATGATCGATGAATAGCATTGATGATGAAAAATGAATAGCGAAAAATGAACGAAACTCATTAACATCTCTAAAATGCTCTGTAAAAAGATGATCAACTCTACCATTTAACTATTTTTATTTTGTTTATCAATTTTGAGTCACCAATCAAGCAATATTATATTTCTATTCAGTCTTATAAAATCGAACATTTCATATGAAAACATCTAAAATTTCTTCTAAATTGATTTTCATTGCTATTTTACCATCAAAACATAGTAAATGAGTTCAAAATTAATCTCAGGGAGACTCAAATTATAAGTCAATAATATAATATAGCCCATAATGTTCCAATCGATTGTGCTACCCCAGCAAAATATACTTGGGCCTCGTGTAATATGTTTTATACAACACGCTTTATATAACACGGTTTGAGGGAGGAAAGTATACATCTAATGTTGAAATATTATTTTTACCGTCAAACACCACATCTATAATCCAACCCTTAGACCAAGGTATAATTTCAATTTATATCCGTCGAATATTTAATGTTTTTGCGGAACCATATAAATATGTTATGCGAGACTTAAATGTAGCTAAATTTTTTAATAAAACAGATCAAATAAAAATTTTAAATAATGATTTTTTAATGATGTGATATTCAGTTTTTCAAAATTTCAGATTAGAATCCCTTATTAAATTTTCTTTGTTTAGCTTATGAGGCTCTCTGATATTAAATTATTTATTTGACTACCTTAAACTTGGCTGTATTTACTGTATATGACTAAACGTCCAGGAGGGTTATGCTAATAATTTTGAACTACCCTGAGTGTAGCATGTGTCCCTTAAGTCATACGCTGTCATAGATGTTTAATTAAACAATATCGATCCCCTGTTCAGAAATGCCTGTTCTGCAATATATTCATTGCGCAAATCAGCCTATACTTATATACTGTTTACTGTAATAAATATATAAAAACGTAATGAATTTAGCACCGATGTAAATCGAATTAAAAACTAATTGATTCGTACAATTTTCGGATCCGAATTGATTTTATTTATTAATTAAAATATTTCGGCTTGCCGTTTAATCCAATTTGAATGAAAAGTGAAGCGTACATAATTGCCGTTCGCATTTTATCAAATATTTGATTGAAGTGTTTGTATTGTATAATTACATAAACAAAGCGATTTCCTTCAAATATCATTGGCTTTATTTAAATTTATCTCGTTTATACACATTATTATTTAATAATTTAACGTTAAATTAATCCAATTATGCCAGAAAATAAACGAAAACAGAACGTCGGCACATAATGAGTGTCTTGATATTTCATCACAATTTCATACCTTATACATACAGCCACATGCATACATTAACGATCTGTACGAAACGAAGATCTTGCCATTGTGTGGTAAAATTAAATTCAAGGATAATGTCATTATTTTCCTTTTTATATCCAGAAAATAATGCGTACTTATGTCCTCATACAATAATATTTAATGATCACTTAATTAAAAGAAATCGAAAATATTTTTACTCAAGTCGCTTGGATACAAGTTTCATCTATTGCTGTATGCTTTTGAAACAAATGTCATTTATTAATCTTAATTGGACTACATTATATCATCCCACGAATCATATTAAATCAGATTTCTCAGTATTAATATTAGTGGGAGTACTTTCTCGTATATCGAATCATTAATTTTGTTTTTTGATACTGACTTGATATTTACCTACTCCTTGATATTATAGTATAATTTATTTTTGCTTATGATCTTAACATAATCTAGAAGATATTTTAAAATCGCCATAAGCTCGGATAATATTAAGATTTTCTTGTTTCACTTTAGATAGAAAAGGTCACTTTTCATATTCAGTAGAATTGCGATATTTCGATTAATAAATACATTTTCAAAAGGAATAAATCGTAGCTACAATATATTTTTGATATAATATGATGATAGAAAAAGTAAGTAGAATCAATGCATAAAATAATTTGACAGTGATAATGTAAAAGAGTGATCATATGGTCACACCACGATTTAATATAAAAATATGGAAACTTAAAAATGTTAATTTAAACCACTATTATAGTATGTATCTATAATAATTTTATTTATAAAATTTACATAGATTTTTGTATTAAATATTGAATATATTCTGTCATACATTACTTAACTGAATTTTAAACTAATATTTGCGTAATTAAGCCTATTGTATATTAATATAAAATATACGTACGTAGAAATAGGGTCAGTTTAACAATGATGTTTAGCTTTAAGAAATGGTTACACTCGTGTTTGTAAGTTTAAATTCGTTGTTTTATGGCAGAAATATGATTTTAAATTAAAACTAGGGTAAATATATATATTAAACTGCATAATTCATTGCATTAATATCTCTTTGTATGTAATCCATATTGAGACACTGTGTAAATAAAATTAAAAATAATATGAAATATATACTGTAGTGATAGGTAAATAACATATCTGCATCAAGTCATTGCTAATCTGTGCAGGAGCAATTTGTGAGATTAATAAGCACACAGTTGATTGAAAAATTTGATCGTGGGAAGACGTGCTCTTCCCGCTGGCTCTCTAGTAGCCTCGCTATTGGGATCTCTCTTCAAGTAATAAAAGATATTTGCCCAAGAATTTAGACTTTAAATTACCACCTGCCCATCATTTTATTTAATTTTATTTGATAAATTTTCTTTTTTATAAGATAAAATATAAAATTTTATAAATATTCAATTATTCATGTCATCAACATTTACATCAAGCTTTTGTAATTTTTCTCATAATATTTCGGTGAATGAATACTTTGAATTTTAACTTATAATGTATTTAACGTGTACAATAAACAGGGTATTTTGGATATGGACAGAATAAATTTTTTTGAGAGGTACGGGTCCTTTTGCTAACTTTCATAGATAAACCCTATTTCTTAAGTATCAGGGTTGTCAAAATAGATTTTTTTTTTCAACATTTTGAAAAAATACCCAAAATTTCACCTTTAAAGCGTCATAACGTCTTTAGACGAAGAAATCCAGTGGTGTCAGGTTTAGAGACCATGCAAGCTACGGAACAGGGCCGCCATTTTGTATGCAATTGGTTTAAAGATAATTAATTCTAAGCTTCCAAAGTCACACAAAATGCGCAGGGTACCAGTTTGCTAAGGTCAGGTTTATTAAAATACTGTCTGAGGTAGAATTTCTTCTTTAATTTTTTGCAAAGGCGGCGATTATTCTTTCAATTACGATTTCTTTTGTGGACACCTCTGTCGCGTAAATTAATTATTTTGCCGGCCCTGCTCCGTGGCTCGCACGGTCCCAGATCTGACACCAGTGGATTTCTTTGTCTGGGAACGTACCCTATTCTGTAACTCACACGGTCTCCAGACCTGATACCACTTTAGATTTATTTGTGTAGGGATGTACAAAAGAATTAATTTTGCATGACATAAAAAATCTATTTAGACAACTCCGACACTTAGGATATAGAGCCTATGTGTGAAACGTAACAAAAGACCCTCATAACCCCTAAAAAAATATCAATCCATGTGCAAAACACCTTGTATAATAAAATTCATTAACTTAAATATATTATTGGTAGATTTTTCAATGAATTCATTGAAATAAAAGATTTTAAGATTATCGAGATTAATGGAAAATCCTGGAAAATTTTCGTCATTAAATTAAGTACTGTTTTATATTGAATAGTATTTATATTTTTATTTAATTAAAATATCGTACGATTATATACAGTTGTTGTTTCTTTGTACATGTTTGGATTTCATTTGGAGAAATTTGAATTATAGGTCCCACATTACAGGTTCTAGAGCGCGTAAATCCGTAACCATCAAACGCGTCCATTTCAATTTGTTTTCTTATCACTCTTCTCCCTTCGCCGATCTTCTTCATTCTTCAACCTCACTCGACCAGAGCGAGATCCAACCCCCGTTGTATTATTGAATAATCCAATTTATGGCTTTGTGTGCGGAAAATCATTTAACGTTTTGAATGTGGAAAATGTGATTACGATTTGTAAAGAATTTATATTGGTTTCCATATCGGAGGAGAAAAAAATACTCCCACCTTCATCCGCTTTTTTATTAAAAGGTCAATGAGTGTAAAAAGTACAAGACCAAATGAAGTAAATGCGATTGAAGTCTCGTATGGGTAATTTTTAATGATTTCATCCAGCCTCAATGGCTACGGATGGGTGTGTAAATCGACGTTTAAATGTACGATATAAAATTATATATTGAATTTAAAATTATTTATCTTTTTTTAAATGTCACAAATTTCAATTTTAGAGACAGGAATAATTTCTAGCTGAAAAATCTGCCAGGTGTTGCCCGACAAAAATGAAAGCAGAGTGAAAATTTTCAAGCACATTTTTCTTTATTTTTAAGGGTAGATAATTTAGCTTTGATTTTATTCAAAAATATCCAAATATATTAAATATATGCATAATAAAATGCATAGTTTAAATATTGCAGAAAAGCTCATTTTGCATTTCGAAAATAATTTTAAAAAACTCCCGCATTTCTATAAAAAAAACATGCGAGTGACCTGCATACAAATTATTTTCCAAATGATGGAATAAAAAAATGCAACGATTCGAGAGGCCATGAAAGCCCATGATTTACTGGCATCCGTTTTCCACCAAGGAATGAATGCGAGTGAAGAAATTCCCCCTCAAAATATTTTCAAGAGGATAGTTCACGGAAAGTTTTTGCATATTTTATAATGCATATAAAAAAGGATTCAAAAGTGCTTTAGGAAAATTGGATTCAAGCTTTCCGGTAGTATAAGGGCGAAAAGGAAATAAAAGTGCACATTCCACTGGGCGCTCTTGGCCAATTTGCTCTAGGTGAACTGGTCATTTGTCTGCTGAATGCAGACATACATGGCATTGGAGGATTTCAATTTATACCATCTTGTTTTTATCAAGACCATATTGAATCTTCTTTTCTAGCGGCTCCATTAATTTAAAATTGTAAATTGTGCTTATAAAATAATCGATAGAGGCTATTTACGGCGAGACGCTTAAAACATCCCCGTGAAGATGTTGAGATGTCAAAACAATTTAATAATTTCTCAAATAATTGACATGAAAGTTAAGACTTCACTCGATAAAATTTTAAAGGTCAGACAGTAATAAAGTTTCAATACAATTTTGCAAGTTCGACGCAAATTTAAGACAAAGGAAGTGAAATCGAATTTTCAGTATTCCAATTCATTGGTGTAAATCGGGCTTAAGTTTATTGAATTTTTCACAAAACCTTTTGGTTTGAAAATCTCCTAAACAAATTACATTAAATAGTCTTTTAAATCAATACATAGTCCTTTTCGAATTTTTATTAATACTTGACCTTTAAAGCATAGCAGATTTATTTTAAAAGCGATTCAATTTGTTTAGACAAGTATGAAATTGTTGAAAGTGTTGCTGTAAAGTGATGAATCTTTTAAATTTCATCGCCTATTATTATTTACATTTAATATTGACTTTTAAATAATTGATGGATCAAATTTATTTTTATAAAATGATTGGAATTTTATTTAAGTTTTATAATTAAGGAAATAGTACAAAAAGCACAGGAGATTGTTCCAAAGAAAGAACTTTTAGTTTAATACTTTTTTATTGCCTTCCACGTGTACTTCATTAAGGATATGAATAGTTTAAATGGGTATTTAGATAGAAAAGATCTATAAGTGAGTGAAAAATTGTCATTTTTTTTAATGGTTTTAATTTTTGTTAGAAATCAGTCAGTCTAGAATACTTGCTGGGTTACTCGGTACACGAAATTATATTTACAACTATCAATATTTTATTAAGACGATTGTGTAAAAGGGGTATTTATTATAATTCAACCAGAAAATTATTTCATATTAAAGTTTGTAGTTTTATTAACTGGCGTGGGTTAATCATCTCTGATATATTTATATTGATTCAAAGGCATTTCGATATTATATGTATGGCTAAATATGCATGATATAAATCAGATGACCTGGTTGCAACCCTTATTTTTAATTGGTTATTGAAGAGGCCCTATATTTGCCGTTGATTGCTTATGATTGATCTATAATCATTGAATTAATATCGTTTGATTTATTAATATTTTGATAACCTACATCGATTAATATTGATATTTCGTTAATAAAAGTAAAATATTTAGGATCTGTTTCAAGCTTTCACGACTCATTTAATTAAATAAGCAATTCATTAAAGCGATATTAATATCCCATGCCTTGATGAACCTTGTACAAACAGCTCAATCAGCTTTATTTGGAAGATGCTGCCTAACAATGCGCCCGGCAAATGTGTTCTTTGTCCATTTTTTTTTTATAAAAAGGAGGTTTTTCATTTAAAAAAACCAAATGTATCGATGTGTAAATCTCGTAACAAGTTGCAAAAAAGTACTCGTATCGCATAATCGATTTGGTGGATTTCCGCACGGTTTCAAAGGCCAAGCGATGCGGACATTCTGGCCCTGGGCTTAGAAATCTCACGAATTCGAATTTCAAGCTTAGCTGTCTAATCTCAAAATATTTATTCGTCCCAACGGTTCAATTTAAGCTCACCTCACTGCTATTACGGTCAATTCACCCTCTTAATATTATTTCCTCCTCTCGATACCTGGACCGGGGTGAACAGGCGAGGGTGGCTCGCATCCACTCACAAAAGAAATGATGAATCAGTATGTTGGCAAAAAATATTGCTTCGGATTGACCGCACCTCCTACCCGTGCCTTTTTATTTTTATGTATATATTTTTTAATCTCAAAATTTCCCCATATAATATTGCTATATAAAAACCGGCTCCTTTTTATAGACGGGGCGCTTTAGATTGATCGTAAAAAGTGTACTTAAAATAGCAGCCCTTTTGAATTTAATACATCGAATTATCAACTACTTTGTCTCTCCGAAAAAAATAAATCTATTCTACTCAAATTATACCACAGCAATTTATATAGAAGTAAAAAACTTTGGTATTTAATAATTTCATGGTCTATTAATAGAGAGATCATAGTAAGTCAATTAAAAACTTTTTTGTATTTGATTAAGTGGTGATTATACACTGTAATATCTTCTGATTAAAGTTATGCAAAACAAGTTCTTTCAAAATGATAATATAAATATAATAAGATGTCAGTAAGCAACAACTTCACTAAATAAACGATCTTAATATAGATTGAGTGATGTTAGTCGAATCGACTACTAAACTAAGTATTACGTATACAAATAATAAAGTTCGTTAATAAAATAGGTAGAAAGTTTTTAATTCTTATATATGATAAAATATAATAATATCAACAACTAAATTAGGATCTTCCAAATATGACACCTTGATGATTTTTTGGCAGTATTTTTTGAGATGTGTGCCATCTTGCTAAAAATTAACAGCAGGCACATCAAAATGATTTAATTATATGCCTATAAAAATGAGTGACTACTCGACGTTTATTATTATCGCTCAGCATTCACTGTAACAGCATTTGTAAATGTAAATGTGTCTCAATATTTTCATTTGCACAAAATACACCAAAATGTAACTTTTTTGGGTATAGAATTCTTTCCTAAATATCGCGAGGATTTTTATCTACCCAGATACAATAATTTTGCTTAAAATCAATGAATTTGTGGTCCATTTTTCAATAATAATGTAAAAACGTTATCATAATATATACCTGTCTATGGTTAAAATTTTACTATTTTCTACTAACACAATGGGAGGTATTAACATCTATGCGTTATATTTGGATGACTATGGTTTTAAAATATTTGCAATCAAACCAGGCTCTACTGAAACTATTGGCAGTTATGCTAGCTCATACAGGAATATGTTAGTAATATCTGTTTAAAATTATTAGAGTTCACAAACAATAAGACTCGATTATCTTGATTGTATTATGACTGCAAGTAGGAAATCCAATCCCGAGCCAAAATTTCGATCCCGGGATTTCGGAATTGCATTGGACCATCCCGTGATGAGTCCTGGGATCCTGGGACCGGGATATTCAATAGTTTAAGAGTTTTAGCCCGAAGTAACATTAAAGCATCGAGTGTTCCGACATTTAGTCTGATCTGATTTTGGAAGCCAGGCAACTTGCTGTTGAAAATGCATGATCAGCCTCCACACTCTTTGAAGATATCGGCATCAGATATAAATGCTAGTTCGAGTTGATGACCGCGTGAGCCCACATTTTCGTATAAAACCATCAATGTGACTGATAAAATTCCTATCTGCTGAGATACGAAGTAAAACTCGCAAAATTCCCGGTTTTCCGACAAATTATTTATTTCCGTCGCTGCAGATGTATATTTATATACTATAATACTTTGATGTGATTCGTAATTGTATTACGGACCAATACAAAAATTCTGAACCCCGTATCTATTATATTTCATATCGATATTTCCATTATTAGAGTTGAGGTGTAGTAAATACATCACCGGTAGGGAAAGGTTAATATAACAATTTGAAAAACATATATATACTCTACATATGTATACATAGATTAGACAGTTACTGCCTCTAGACATCGCCTAAGCTCACCAATTAGTAGTTACGCCAAGAAGGATGAAAAGGTTATGAAATCTGATTTTATTTGAAAATGTTGATGTATAATATAAATAGTTCTGTCTTGAAGTTTTTAAAGAAAACAGGTAGAATATATAGTGATTATCTATTTTGGAAGAAAATAAAAATATTAATCCATCAATTAATATGGAATAGCAAATGGATTAAAGATTGACGATGTTAATAATTAAAATATCTTTCAACATAAGAAAATATAATAGCGTGATACTAGGCGTTAATTTAATGTTAAAGGTGTTGCCTCGCAAATCGTTCATATGATGCTGAAATTAAGATTTTTATACATTCGAACCGTATTAATATTAAATCATAATTGTATTTGCGTCGTATTGTAAAATTAAACTGTGATAATTTAGCCAACAGACCGATAAAATACACAATGGTTCAATATTGTCGGTAACGTTTACGCGTGTATATAATCAGATGTTACGTGACGAGGTGTACTTATTTCGTGAGGATTTGATCGAACCCAATTGACTGCTCATCAGTCATATATTCAACTAGTAGACTTTTATGTACCTTTCTATTTGTTCGCCAACAAAAACATGTAAAGGGCGGAGGGTGAAAAAATATTCTACAGTTAAGCATGGCGTTGTCATTGTGGACACCGAATGGCTAATATACGTTTAATTTGAATGTGGATTATTCAATTCGAGCAATATCGTCAATTTGAATCAATTTCTTGCAATTGATAATGATCGTTTGTGGAATTGTATTGAGTCGAGTGTAAGTTGCGATATTGTGGCGTTTATCCAAAGTAGAGCTTGGAGTTTCAATTTTATCCCCTGTGTAAATTATTTTGAATATAAAATCCCCGCACTTGAATCTCAAATACTATTAGCTTAAACCCCTAAGCTTCTAAGCAAAGTTTAAAGATAATCGATTTTAAATAAGCATGATTTTAAAAACGTGTCATCCAAAGGCTATAATATATCAAATTGCCAGCAATAGATATTTTTATTGGGCCATATCAACTTTAATGCATTCCAAGTGTCTATTATACGTTCCCATTGCGTTCACTGAATCATTTATATCCAATGATCAATAGCGGGACAGAGTATCCCTCAAATCGAGATCCCCAAAGTATGGGCAAAGTGGCCGACCGTCATAAAACTAAATGAAGAAATAGCACCACCCCGTTCTTGGGCCGGAGTTCGTTAAATAAGTGCCTACGTCAATTTTTCCACGGGTCGTTTTTCCGTTTCGAACCTGAGCCTGCGAGATTGTGCCCCCAGGGCCGCCTGTGATCTACTTGCCCGGCACAGCACCCCAGAGGATCATTACTTACGTAACACTTGTTTTGCTAAGTGGGTACATCGAATATCGGCCCATACTTAATGCGTGCCTTCTTCCCCTCTTCTGGTCAGAGGAAGTCCCATTCTTTTCCGAGGACCACGCCAAGATAGATATGGCCAGGGGCTACCGATACGCTTCTGGGGTATGGTGCCGTGAAAAATGAAAGCTATAGCCATCATGACATGGCACGATCATTGAAAAATTACTGTCGAATATAAATTTGTAATCAGAGAAGAAATTGAATGACAAGACTAATGCCATCGCTCATGGGTCATCACTCACAAGATGAAACTCTTTCAGTATATTAACTTCCATTGGAAGAAAGAAAACATCGCCGAACAAAAAACATTTTCCATATTAAACCTTTTAATCTGTATGAAATGTCATTAAATAACGCATTCCATTTAAATTACAAATTTGGCACGTAATTGCGTTCGATCCTTGAACTCTTCATTTGAACTATTCAAAGGCAAATTAATCGTATATCTGAATTCTTGGCGAATTTTATGCCTCTAATTTTACAAAATTTGTTTTTGACACATTATTTGATATTGGAGGCAAAGTTAAATTAGTTATCGTACCATTATATATGTGGTTTAAAGATACAAGTGTTTCCAAAGTAAAATCCCATCCCCCTATTATATTTCGCGGATTGACTGCAAGAGGTTCGAGGAACATGAACCCGACAGGAGGTTCGGAATATCGAATAGAGGTAAAAATTCATTTCTATGATAATTTTGCTTCTCAATCGCCAAAATCGTTGGTAGAATGAGATAATTTGAATCGGATTAAATCTATAGATGATAATTTATGAGTAAATGTGCAAATTTAACACATTTTATTTATGGTTACAAATAAATTTACGTATTCAGTTGCGTTGTAATTTTTGATTGACTATGAGCAAACGCGGTACGCACTTCAAACAAAGCTTTCTCATAGACAAATGTTTTGTAAAATGGTAAAAACACTGCTTTCTATTATCTTTAAGGTGTCAGCTATCTCACAAAATTTCAATTAGCAAACCATTTCTTTACTATTTATCTTGATGGAGCAGAGTCCATATAATACATTACTTTGCTGGAACAGTGTTTTTCGAAAGTAAAACCACTATAACTTGTAAACTAAACGTTACATTGTTATGAAATTTTGGTGTATATTATTTGAAAATTTGTACTTTCTAAAAATTATATAGATTTTTTAATAGTAGTACCAACTATATGTCATTCTACGAACTTATTGAACTCATACGAGTTAGTATTGGAATATTACGTACATATGTTAATGTTTTAATAAATATATGATTCTCTTTATAAAACACAAAATTCCAATTTTAAAAATACATCTATTTTTTAAATTAAAAACAGAATTATTCAGGGAAATCTCACTCAATTTGATGATTGGATAAAATGAATGATCGAAAATATTTTACATTCACAAATTTAGTTCAATTAATAGCATAAATTGTTTGTTTGATGTTTCATGGCCTAAAATAGAATTTGATTATACAATCCAATGTTTATGTATTTTTTTAATGGAAATAATCGTTGAAATCATGGTGAAATCGAATAAAATATGATTGTAATGGCAATATAACAAAGAGCAAAATGCAAATAGGAGAACAAGTTGAAGATTCAGTACAGATAATAAGGTATTCGAAGCTAGTGGAGCCAAGAGAAATGGACACAATCTAAACACAAAGCTTGCAATATGCAAAATGATATAAAGACCGGATGAACAATGAATAATGACATAAAATGAGGTCAACATTGGAAACTGCAGAGATTCCTTAGACGAATAGCTTAGCTTATAAAAGTGGAAGAGATCTACAATGCAGGCGAATGATAATGAATAAAAATGAACCGTACATTTCGCCGGGGAACGTATCGATTGAACTGTCGAGCTCGAAAAATGCCATAAAATTGAAGACAGCTCATAGCAAATTTACTTCAATCGAAGATATTGTGTAAGGATCCGACATAATTTCAAAGTAGTTTCAGCGCCTTCCGTTGAATTAATTGATTTCATTCATTCAATATTCGTTTTGGGCATTTTTTTTAATTAATCAAGGCTTTGCCTCCGATTCGCTAACCTTTATCCATACATTGATTTGCAAAGTTCGTGTGGGAAAACAATTACTCCCTTAATTATATTTCGTCTCGCCCCAAACATGCGGCCAATTTCATTTAATTCTGCGTCGTAATCAATTTGAGATATGGACCCGTGCCTCAGGAGCGAGGTGAAAACATTGGCCCGGTTTTGTCAAATAATTTTGTCAAAACCCGGAGAAACCTTATTCGGGCCCCCGCTTAATTATGTAACGTGCGATGGGGTAAATTAAATTATAAGGACACGCAATTATAACTAAACCCTAAAATCTCAGGTTAAGGAGCATAAATCATATCTGTGTATGATACGCGCTCAGAAATGCCACAACTTTCGAACTTAATTAGGATCTGGTTAAAATCTCTATGGCCGTTTAATTAATTGTTTTCATGGACGTAGCTCGTATAGCCGACATCGCATTAAACGACTAGGGACGGTTGTCGTTGAATTATAAAAATCACTAGAAATGAGAATTCTGCAGAAACAGAAATCATTATAATTTTTATCCTTTATTCTCTGGAATCGCATTTACTAGATGCCATAATTTATGAAAATACTGAGAAAACTGCTTGTGTTGGGAATAGTCTCGTATTATTTTATGCTCAGTATGACTGAAGCAAATATAATTTTACCTTTGAAATATTTTATTTAAGATCCATTGTACTTAAAAAAAACATCTGAACAAGTATTATATATTATAATATAACTAATTTCTATCACAAAATTTCGACTGTTGAATTCATACTGTCCAGAAGGCGCAGATTCTTTGTGCGAATAGCAGAAAAATGCAACTACAAGAATCCTTCTGCTCTCAACGAGGATGTTCAGCAAATCTTAAGACCCATTTATGAAGAATTAACGTCTGGTAATTTACTGGAAAGATGCCTTGGTTCGAATACACAAAATAACAATGAGAGTTTCAACTTGTGTGTATGGTCTCCGGTACCCAAACATTTTTTTATACAAGTGTGAAACATAAGATTTACTTTTTTAGACTCAAATTTAATTCAAATTTATTAATAAGTTGAAATTATTTCCAAAATCTCGATTTGAACCCAAGCTTTTATAACAAGATTCCAAAATCTAACTCACTATGCAAAATTTTGAATTTATACGCATCCTTATAGCTGTAATTTTACAGTCACCTTCCACCTCTCACTTCTAAATGTTATTTTAATTTTATCAATATAAATATTCGTAGGTATCCAAGACATTTTTTTGCAATTAAGGTATGAAGCAAAACAAATTTATAACGCTTTCGCACATCATCCATATCAAACTTTAAACCGAAGATTTTAGCACACCCGATACAAAATATTCAATTCAAATCTGACTTCAATCATCTTATTCAATCAAATATTAAGGCAGTGAATAAGAATCTGAGTTTATATTCAACAGAATCATATTCAAATCCAGACTGTGCTTAGATTTTTCATAAAGTCATCTAAGGCGGATGATAAATTCTACCCTATCCACACATCATTCATAGTATTTTTGTAAATTAATTTCTTATTGAAATATACAAGACCGATAAAGTTTTTATATGTTCACAGTTTGATTGCATCTTTTAATGCATCATCTCCTGTTTTATTAACTTTCACATCCTCGTATAAAAGCATGGACATATAACAACCTCCAGTAATCACTATGACCTAAATTATGACTCGAGCAATCTCTTGCTTTCTTGGTGGACATCCATTTGAACCTCGTTCGCTTTTCATTTGCAGTATGCAGTGAATTAAACTAATTAGATATTTCATCGCATTTTTAAAATGTTGTCTTCTATTTGACATTTTCTCAGTAAATCTTTATTTTAACGTATATTTGAATATTTATTTTCAAGCATTTGTATATACAACAAATACATATACAACAAATCATGATCAATACGTAACCTGGATTTATTCTACTCATTATTTTTTTAAATTATGAAAATTTGAAAAAAGCATACTCGAGGAAGCTTATATAATCTAATGCATATTCTATAATCTATAAATTAATATTAATCCAGTCTATTTTTAAGTTTATTAAGTCTCAAGAGGATCATGACCATAGCACTTTTATTATAACATAAATTTGTCTCTTCATGCGCTCGATATTGAATATAGCATGATCTCTGAGTTTTATTTTTGAGTACAAATTCAGAGGGTTAACCATATGAACTTATCAAAAGTTGCTTTATTATGATAATTTAGAAGTTTTTACAGATTGAGCAAGCATCTTTAAAATTAAATGGAATGATACTATTCATTCAATTGAATTAGATTTCATTGCATGAAATTTTGCTGCATGCTTACGAATATTTTTACAAAAAAGGGGAAAAGCACAATGGCGATGTTTGCAAGAGTTCGGATCATTTGAGCGCATTGTCACATTCCATTCCAGAATAAGCGTAATAATGCTGCTAATTGCATATGTCTGTATGCAAGCTTTGCAATTGCCGACTCTCTCATTTGTGGAAGGTACTTCACAACTCTTTTACCTCGATCCCCATACCACCCCCTTAAGTCCTTATTTAATATTAAACGAGCTTGAACTCTCGACTAAGCGGGTGAGAGCTCTCTCTATTTTTTTCTCTCCACTTTTTTGAGTGGATCATTAGTTATGCCATTAGAACTCAATATCCGTTAAACTAATTTGCGAGCAGGTCTCGTTACAGAGCGCCGCCTACACACTCTATATCGAGTCTCTACATTAGTGACTATTCGGACTAATGCATTTAAGCCCAACGCAAATAAATGTTATTATAAGAAAATATGATATCGCCTATTTACTTTGTTGTCGAATCGTGATACATTAATTGCATGAATATGCCACTTTAAATAGCACAATACATATTGATACACACAATAATGCGGATGGTATACGATACTGAGCTCATTATTCAAATAATTTTTGAAACAAATCTCATGCCTCTTTTTGTCTGAAAGTATTTATAAATTCGACCTAAAATAATATGTTCATTATTTGCTAAAGGTGCATTCAAAAATCTACAAATATATTTGCAAATATTTAAATTAAATAAATATCATTTTTATGCTTACGTATGCTAGAAATATATAAATTAGTAACAAATTTACGTCCTGAAAAAATTAAAGCATCGATAGGTGATTTGATTCAGTGTTGGAATTCCTGGAAAATAAGGAACGACTCAATTTAATTAATAAAACTAAAAGTATAATATCTGCGTTTTTTGTACTTTATTTCTTTATAAACAAAACGATGCTGCGAAGAACGCTTTCAAGTCTTTAAAATTGCAAAAACTAGATGAAGATTTGACACTACTACAAGTAGATCCACAAATCCTGATGAATCAATACAGGAGCAATTTATTGAATTATCCACAAATATAGAGCTGAAATTAATATTTGAATAAGGATACCACGAATTCTGGTTGCAAAAACACGTACCGATTTTAGATCGCCGTATATAAGCTGTTGCTTGCTTTACCGTCTTTCTATTTAGTATAAAGCGAATTTAGAGCAGTTATGAGTCTCATCATGGAAAAAGGAAACCAACTGGAAATTAGTGTTAACTGGGAACATAAATAATCTTTTATAATCGTTTTTAAATTAATACATTACTACTTTAAATATAAAAATAAAAAAAATTAAGGTCACTATTTATCATTCAAAGTATCAAAATTATATTACTATTAAAGTACTATTACCATTAATTAAAGGCATTTTTTTTACTAAATTACATAATAATATGAGCAATGCCATTTTATATTCAAGATACCCACATCGAAGAATATCAAGAAGTGCATGCAAATATTAAAGGGTTGCTTTTAGGTTTAACTTTATTGTTTGCTTGCATCTTCGCGAAGACATTAACTTTGTTAGAGCGCTTGAATTCAACCGTAACAATTATCGACTTTGTACTTCCCTAAATTGTTCTTGATTCCACTTCAATGCTTAATTGCCAATTTTCAGCGGTATTATTAAAAGCTATCTTAATCATATTATTTTTGTTAGGAGTTTTTGATTTGTGCCATTTTTATATTCAAACATGCTGGAATTATTAACAAAATCCCTAGCGTTATTCTATATAATATCACAAATGATCCAAATGTAGCGTATGGCTAATCAGATTCACTTCCATTCATCATTCCCGGAAATATGAAACGGTCAGCAAAGCGTTCATCTAAACTCTGTTTACATTCTATTCGTCCTGCGAGTCGAACGTCCGTAGCCGGCACGATATTGACAAACAATGTTAGCTGAATTAGTCTGCATTTTGAAGTAGGCAAATTGGTGGAGGACACCCGTTATGAATTCGCGAATGGGACTCTTTGTAGAGTCCCGCTCGAAACCAGGAACTGGACTGATACGCCAATTATGGTCAAAGAGAGCCGGTTCGTTTGTCAACCAAACAAACATATATAGTTCTCATTAAACCGCAGCGCCGGGAAATGGGTCATCGGCGAGTCAAAGAGATGAGCCTTGTGTGCTTTACAACCCGTTATTAAGGATGCATGCCACTAAAAAAAATGATTCCCTAATTACAAAACCTATTTCGTCCAACTCTCATCATGGACAAATGCGTTAATCTAATTCTTCCGTGACAAACCGTGGATTATTCGTATCGGGCTGATGCCTAGCGACCGATGCTTCCTTTGTATTTCAGCTTTGCTTAAAATATCAACAGTGGAATTATAATACAATTAAAGCAAATGATACTACTTTGGCAATTTTGAATCGCTCAAATTGATGCAACAATTATAAAGCTTAATTTTATATTATTTTTACCTCAAAAATTCCGATTTCTGGTGATTCTATCAGGTCAGTCCAAAAGTTTGTGCGCATTTTTTATAATTTTTTTTAAACAGTTAAAGTAAAAAATATACTTCTTTTTGATGCAAATAGGAATATATTAAGTAAATTATTTTAATTGGATCCCATTATTACTAATATTGCCTTCACTCATAGGGAGTTCGACACATGTTTTCATTAGATATATCATAATATTAAAACTATTTTAACCAAATTTCCAAATTTTCTACCCGACAACAATATCATCATTTATATCTATTCCAGCTTATTTAACTTTATGGTTTCAACAAAGTTTAGTCGTCAAGTTTTAATCCTTGATGTGTGCAACCTGTAACTATATCTTCATGCAAATCCACTGTGAGACTTACAATGCACTTTTATTTCACTAAGGAAATATAATACATAACTTTGATTCAGCTTAACAAGCATAGCTTAGTAACTCCTTATATTTCTGCACGTTCATTGCTCGTATATTGCTTGTAATATTAATGATCTCTATTCATATTTGATCTTTATTATATGATTCAGTCTCGTTATTTAATAGCCATAAAATGATTATTTGACAATAGTTTTACTTTGCATTAATCTAAATGCTGTTGATTTATTAAAGACTTTAGTATACCAAAAAATGGTTCTACTGTTGATGTTTATTGGATTATTCCAAAAATGGTAGCTCAATCTATCCTTTTTGTGGCTTGTTCTGGATTTAATCCTGAAATGCAATTAATAGCCATATATTTGCATTCATTAATCCTATTTTGTGACAGCATTTGAGTTTGATTAATCTTTATTATTGATTGATATTTATTTGCTTTAAAAATATGCTTGAAAATTGGAAAGCATATAATAATGTACAAATGATCATATTACTCAATTTTTGCCGTAATTATTATGATAAAAAATCCTGTTTGTTCTGTCATTCTTAATTTCTTACATTTTATATAAGCTCTAATTTTTGTGTTTTTCTTCTCATTATATTCGAGTGTTTTGGATATCATTGTATACATGTACTAATATTTCTTTAAAATATTTGTTTGTGTATGCTTATAATGGCTCAATTAATTTATTCTCTCGAGTATACAAATTTGTTGACATCCCAAATCCATAGGCATCCCTGTTTTATTCGAATCCTTGTCCATAAAATCGATGTCAACGTTCATTTTATTTCCCTTTGCCAGAAATCCTCCGACAAAAAATAGGTCGGGGATGATGCCGCCATTGTCATCCCCGTGAAGGGTTTCACAATTGTAAAGGACACTCATAAAAGCAAGGCAGTACGAATGCATTTCACAAACGACCACGTAAAACACATAAAAATTCTTAACACACCATCTATCTTTTATAACAACTGATCGCAGATAAAACACAATGAGGCTCGGATTCGGCCGACCTCAATCTGCTTTGCAATCCTTTTTGTTTCCCCTTCTCCGTTTTTCGCATTTGTAAATGAACTCGCTTTGTTGCTGTTGTTTTTTCCCCCTGTTGTTTTTTTTTCACATCGTCCTTGTTTGCTATCTCAACGAATTACAGTTCACACACACATCCTGTCGGTGTTTTTATTGTAAAACAAAAAGGAAAGCAATTAAGCGTAAGGCTGCCCAATAAAGCAAGCGATGAGTGTGAAATGAAATGATAAACGTATTCATTACTTCTTTGCCAGAACAATACTTTTGTCTCGTTATTCGGCGAATTTTCGCATCCAAAAAGTTCGTCCGAATATTTTGTTTCACATGTTCTACGTTCATACATTAATGTGAGTGTTTAGGGAGAACGTAAGCTTTTGAACTTGGATTCCTTCGACACGTAGACAAACTTTCAAGTAACTTGGCAAAACTGTTGATGGTGATGTTAAACTATTCATCCTCAAACATTTTCATCTATAAAATGTATTCTGAAGCATCTAACTTTAATCGCTTTTGAACAATTTCAATTTTCAATAAAAGACCATCCGAATAATTATTTACTAAATATATGTGTCTTTAAGAAATAACTTCTATCTAAGAATCTACATACATTTTAAAGTTGACCCTTTTTCTCGCTCCTAAAATGTAAAATTTCTGGATCTTAGCAAATATTTTAATTTGAAATACAATAAAACCTCGATTATTCGGAACGAGAATGAAAGTAGTCCGGATAGCAAAAATCCGGATAATCAAAAATAATCATATTTATTTTCTCGGTCTTGTTCTTCTGAGGCACATATTTCTATAATTACTTAGAACTTCCTAATGATATTTTCAAAACTTTGATATAGTAACAATCTTTAAAATGCATTTTCTTGTGGAAGCTGATCACTGTTTCTTCAATATTTTCGTCTGCTGGTAATAATTGTTGAAGCATCTGATTTCTATATATAAATTTTTAAAGGTTTCTATTACACCATGATTCATCCGTTGTATTACCGAAGATTTCATCGATATTTTTTCATTTCTGGTATGAACCAACCATTCATTCAGATTTTTTTCTGATGAACATATTCAATTGAAAGACTTGATATTTTTAAAGCATCTGGAGTTCTTTGATTTTCTAAAGGCAAGCAGAATGTGTCTGTCTGTTGTATTTGCACGCACCATTGTAGTGAGATGTTATTTGCTTATTTTGTACCCAAGTGAATTGTTTTTACGTCTTGATATTAAAGATTTGTTGAGAAGTTTTTTTATAATTTAAACCGATCTCATCAGCATTGTATATTAACTCTTTGTTGAATCCTTCCTTTTCCACAAATAGTTTCAATGTGTCAATGAATGTGTTTGCTGAAGGTATGACAACAGAAAGCTTTTCTCCATGAATTCCAAGTTCCCTAATACCGTGTCGTCCTTTGAATTTTTCAAGTCATCCCTAACTTACTTTTAAGGTGAAATCTCCATTTAATCTTGCATTGAAAAATATTGCTTTTTCACACCATAATGGACCAAATATTGGCTGTCCAGTTGATCGTCTTTGTATAAACCACATAAAAATATACTTTCATAACATTCCGCTTTGAACTTCCATCTTTTAATCTAATCGAACATCTAAACTGATTGAATACTTGATATTGAATTTTCATTAAACAATACAAATTTATTAGCGTAACAAGAAAAGCTAATATTTTTCCAACTTATCATATTTTCCTCTCGATTGACGAGACATTTTCCAATAATATCAATCAAGCTCTTCCTGTTATGCTACAATTTGATCTGATTTTATTTGTTATTGAATTTATCTGCAAATTTTGATTTAATTGAATATTACAGATCAAAATAAAATCATTATATTGAAAATATTAATAATAAAACTGTTTTACAATTCAATTTCAAATGTATTTAAATAAATTCAATATGGGATATAATTCATCCGAAATTGTATTAAATTTATAATAATATTAAGGTTAGGTACATAAATTATAGTTAACACATTTGAAATGTGAGCTGGATTAAAATACATATGCACATATTTTACACGCTGTCTTCGCAGAGGAAATAGAACTGCTTTCACATTCACGTATTGTGCAAAACAAAGCATTAATAATTGAAAAAATACGCAAAATTCTACCAAAGAAGTCTTTCGAAGAAGTGGAAATTAGCGATCAATGATTCCATTCTGTATTTATCAATCATTACTACGCCATCGTCGGTCTGCATTAATTCTGCTTATTGAATATTTATAAATGATATGTACAGGCTATGGTTAAAAGAACTCTTTATTTACTGGCACAAAATCAATTTAAGCCGAAACAAAGCAATTCAGTCTATCTTCTCCGTAGTATCTATAGTGAAAAACAATTTGCTAATGTCTTCGAGATTAAAGGGTGTGCCACAGTTCATATATCAAAGAAGTACGAGTGCTTCCGCAACTCAAAGTTTCCCTTAACTACTCGTGGAAGACGTAATAACTGAAAACATAATCACATCATTATTTTTCTTTGTAATTTTCATTTTGATTGATTAGATTTGATTCTGAATAAATTGAGCTACATACAAACGAGATGCCAAATTATGTTTCAACGCTTGTTATTGAATAAATGCTGAACTTTTGCATATTTGGACGAAAATTTTGAAAATTATAATGATCGAAATCATATAGAATATATCAAAAATATGAAGGTATTTTAGCTTTTAAAATATTAATATATATTTTTTAAATTTTATCTACATTGAAGGTTGTGCATTTCTAATTTTGTGAATAATAATCTCTGCAGCAACCAATTTATGAATGATAAAAATTACATCAATATTAAATATTAGTCTATTTTTGCCATATTCTTCTGATTTAGACGACTGCATAGAAAATATAAAGATATCTTCATTCTAGGGCGAAGATTTTTTATGTGGTTGATTTTTATTGCTAGGAACTATTATTACGAGTACATATCAGTCATTCAGAGATAAATAGTCCTGTTTGACTTTATGAATCGATAAGCTTTACAAACCTCCTACACTCCCTATTAAGACGGTCACAAAAGCGTTCGTCAATAAGTTCATTCAGGATACCCGTTGGATGAGCGATCGAAATAAAACTCAGTGGTAATGCTACCTTCAATATCAAGTGAATAAAGAGGTGAATGTATGATACAGACGAAATGGTTGTAACCCCTTCCTGTGAATGGATATTGAAGAGGCCCATAGTTCTGCAGTGGACTGTTTGTGGCTGCACTATGATGATGATGATGATTAACATATTGGAACATTTTTTCAGACATGAGAATGCATTTCTGTTTATTTAACCGTATTAAACGATACATCGTCGTAGACACAATAGTGCCTCACTATTTTTAACACGATAGAACATTGCCTTAAAATAACTTCATAGAACATTACATGAAACTCGTATCTGATGAATAAGCTAATGCACAAATGCGATAGCGATCAAGACGCGTGTTAAAAAGATCTTAACTAGTATCATGGAACAAAGTGTAGCAAAAAAGTTTAAATGCAATAAAGCTGTCAGTGACTCGATTGTATTTTTGGCATTTACTAAAATAATAATTCAATTTGATACTAATTTACGAGAGTGGACCAAAATAGGATGTATGTAGGCTGAATGAATGAATGACTGTAATAAATTCATATGAAAATAGTATTTGATTATAAATATTATATAAGAATAATATATACTAGGTTAGGGGAGTCTTTTGCTACGTTTCACATATAAGCTCTATGTCCTAAGTATCACAGCCATCGAAATAGATTTTTTTGAAAATCATATTTTGAGAAAATAACCAAAATTGCAATAGAACGAAATTACTGGGATTTTTTGTATTTTAAAATGTATTTTTGATCTAAATAAATTGATGGTTTATTCTCCTTTTGTAATAATAATTGAAGCATTATCATAAAGTATTAAACTACGATTGAATTTATTTCAAGTATGTTCTTATGCATAGCAGTTTGGGTATGCTTTCGAATGGATATTTTTGATGGTTTAGGATCCGTCGTAAAAAAAGTTAAAATTCAGCATAGGAAGCCATATTATGCTAATGCACACATGCGGAGAAAATCTGTCAATTTGCTCACCCCCAGAAAATTAGATTTTTATTTGTAAAATGCATTAGATGTTTTCATTCTACGCTTTCTTCGCTTCGGCACCCCGATCACGTACACCCAATCCGGGACGAGCCGCGGGGGGTGAAGATGTCGAACTTAAATTTTAAGGTGGTTAAATTTTATCATAAAAAATGTAGAAGGTCAGTCGCACTCTAAACATGTCGGACTTTAATAAAAAAGGGGAGGCGTGGGGGTGGATTTTTATCACCGGTATAAAATTCGAGGCAACAGTTTTCCTCCCCGTGAAAAGTTGATGGCTCCTCTTTTTCTTTTTATGCACTACGTGATATTTTTCAATAAAAATATTACTCCTTTATTACATGCAATATAAGAAATTACGCTGAAAATATGTGATTAGCAGTTATGTTTTATTTATTATTGACATGCTAAGAAAAATGGCTCTCTTGGCATCGATTATTTTTATAATTGCAGACGCGCTGCATATTATAGAAAAAGCGTTTGTGTATTATTTTTAATATGAAATCGAATTGCATATATTTGACAATACTTTAAGCATGCTTTAAAAACAACTATTATTTGCATGTATATAAAATGAAAATATAAGTTAAAGGGCACATAAAAGCTTTGAGCTTTTAAAGCCTGAGCTCACAGTGCTGAAATTTAGCAGCTTTTGTGGAGCCATAAGATTTATTTATTGCTCTTAGTTTATTTCTGTGAATATTTATAGTTCAGAAATACCTTCTGTATAATACAAATATAGGGCGTATTTAAGCATTATTAAACAATAAAATCCTTTAGAATAATTATGAATATTTCTTGCAATATTCGGGATAAAAATTTAATACTCGTTTATTAGCCACTTAAATTTGATCATATCGCATTTTTTGATGGAAATGACTGACTTTAAAATTTCAGTGCCTCCAACGCCACAACTTGTTCCTGCGCTAACAATGTCACGATTGTGCTTCCTTCTTCATATTCGAAATATTTCATAAATACCCAATTTCGAAGAAAATTACAGCACATTAGGTTTATATAAAAAAAATCTTTTGTTAAATATACACAGGAAAGCCATACATCCATAGACGCACATATCCAAACACAAGGGTACAGGGCAGAGCCATTATCACCTAAATATACTATGGCGCCATAAGTCACGCGATATCCCATGACTTTTATTGCTTCGGTCGTATGATCATAGGGTGCATATCATAATAAGGTGCTTTATATGCTAATTTGCTTATTTATATAAACATACAATTACTTTTACATAAATCGCATTTCATTTGCTCGCGGTTGTGTTTTACTTTTCAATAGACGGGGATAATTCGTGATGTGCGTAAAAGAAATTATTCATGTCCTTGTTCAAGGGGTTTGCACAGGCTATAAAGTGCTTGGGGGTGGTTTCGTTTCGATTCGGAATAAATTTGGGTCGGGCGTGTTGCAAATTTAAGGATATGCTCATTATCAAATTTGACACGAAAAAGGACTCGGAGATGGGCTTAGAGGAGGCGACTTTAAGTTTGTGCAATGTGGCCTTACAACCAAAAGTTCATGACTTATTTTCTAATTTATATTACATCATTCAGATTCGATAGATCTACACTATTTCATAATAATCAAAATAACTTTAGACAAATTAAAATTATTTTAATTGAATAACATGTTACCAAACTTTAATATATGAAAACCAAAGACCAAAAATTAAATTTGCTTTAAAAGACACGCAACAAAATATCATTCCTTAAATGAAAATCATTATGTGACTTTGTCAAGCCAACGCTCAATAATAAAATAAGTTACTTTTTTAGACTATAAGTTTTTATCGGTACTCAAATATGCTTTAGTGATGAATCGATATTTATATTGCAACTCGGCTGGGTGGCACCAAAAAGTGATAAACTAGATATGCAATCAGATAAAACGTCTCAGATTTTATGTCCCACCTGGTTCGTTCTCTATCGGATCGCAGACGAGGTAACACAAAGTGGATAAAAAGCAACAAAAAAAGACAAGGATAGTTAATCTGTTCAGGATGTTAACTTCTAGATGAGAGATCAGACCCGAGTGCTAACGTCATATTGAATGCTAACATCATCATGCGAAAGACTGATTTTAGCTGCACGATCAGCTCACATGATTTAATATTTAATACTTTGTAACATAAGTGGCTCCTAACCGACTTCTCGAGAGCTGCGTTGACTTCGTCGCTGCGGTGTTTGTCGCGTTATTTGGTTACAGAAATCGAACTGGAAGGTCACTCGGATGCGAAGCAATTCCGTAACGCTAGTCACGATTATAATCTTAGATGACGATAAACAACAGATACCTCTTCTTGAATGGGGTGTCTCTTTATCTTTTTCGGTAATTTGTTTCTAAATGGATTTTTGCACTATATGCACATGTCGATGTTTTTATATGCATTTTTAAATTAATTTAGATACTTATTTACGTTATACCTGGCGTAAACATATTGAATAAAATCCTCAATGTAAGTCTTCAACCACTGAAAAATTTTAACGAGGTGCTCTAAAATGTGGATGTCGTTTTTGGTCGCTTTGAGGGCGACACATTAAAAAAGTATATAACAAAGCCTCTGAAGATACGTTTCTTAATTTCATATATTATATGATATTTGGTCGTAAACATGACATCGGAGCAAATTGGTATTTTATAGCGATACGTTTGTCTCCGAGCCATAATACAATAAGCATATAAATAAATATAAGCCGACGAGTGTTTTTCTTTTCATAAAACACCACTGACATTCGTGGTTTCCTAAGTGCACTAAAGCTCCGAACACACACTATATATATTGGAATTTTTTCGGCAAATGCAATTTAATGGTAACGGTAACAGGTAATGTATATCAAGTAAGGGAGCAACATTTTTTTATCATCATCATGTTACGTGAAATGGTCCAATATTTTCTAAGATACATAAAAAGAAGCTGGGCTCTCTATCTCCGGATGGGCTAGTGATGTTTGAAAATGAAATTCGGTTGTGTTAATATGCTTTCGGCGTTTTGTATGACACAGGGATTGCCAACTACGAAAATCGTTGGATTTATATCAAATCTAAAATTTTATCTATAAAAACATATTTAAAAAATGTTTTTGTTAATATCATTTAGCATCCGGTGAAGAATAAATGCCATTTTTTTCTATTTCCAAGGTTGTAATAATATGTCGTTGGGTTAGGGGTTGCAATTCCAGCTGCTATATACATAAAAGGAGCTTGTTTTAAGTGGGTTTGGTAACACTTATGTGTGGTTCGTGAGTTTGAAACCCCTGGTGGAGGCTATTATGTACAATAAGGCTGTAGAATTGTTCGCTTACCGAACGAAGCACGTTTTCGGGAAGGCGTCCCCCAACACCTAAATAACGAACAATATCCCCCAAATGCCTTTACAATCAACAGGGACTTGCTTGGCATACAGCCTGCATTACTACATATAGGGAGGCTTGGCGACAGACACCATTAAACACACGTACATCATCTTTAAAACGCTCTAATAAAAGTCTCGTGTCACTTCTAGGGGTAGTTTTTATATAAATTTAAATGTATACAATAGCATTAAACTTTGATGCAATAGCGCAAAATTGGCAATGTAAACGAATTTAAATTTAAGCACTCTATCAGATTGAATAATTAATGGTAAACCATAAGAAATTGATCAAAATAAATCTGCATACTTAATCACATGATAGTGCAAACTTCTGTACCTTTTCATAACTAATGTGATAATTTATAATCTATCACTGCTATATATTTTTAGTCCTTTACATAAAGGGAGAAATTATAAATAATGGTTCTTTAGGAAATATTGTTAAAACCAAGCAAAATTTATTGATTTATTACTTTCTTACAAAATGAATTCCATGTCATGTAGTACATTTTTAATATTTTTAACCTATTTGAAACCATGGTTATAAATCAGAATTGCCACATTTTATCAAATTTTTTTGCTTTGCATTTTAAATTATCATACATAAAACTCAGGCATTAATACCTGCTAAATCTAGAATATTAAAAAAAAATACTTGAAGTAGCAATTTTCTTGATTTTGCTGTTTGGTAAGTAATATCAATGCCTGGTTACCTTTTTCAGTTCTGATGAATTTGTACTTCAAACTCAATACAAAAACGTTTTTCTTCGGTTTACTTTTGAATAAAAAATGACTTAAAACCATTATATGCAATATTAAGTATGAATTTTAACATAAAGTTCTATAACTAGTAATTTTGACTGGTGATACTTTAAGTGTTAAAGATGTTGAGTATAAGAACAAATATATATAAACTACATTCACTCAAAAGTGAAGATGATTAAACGAAGAACTATAAATATGCTTGTCGAGTGCAATTATTAGTATATTTGAGGAATATCATATCCATAGAAATATCTGCTTAAATTGAATATAATTTGCAAGTATTAAAATAATTTAATTGCTAGTAAATATTAAATAAAGGGTGGACATTGGATTTATTCAGATCGAATGACACAAAATCTAAATTCTGAAAGGCGTTCATGACAATGGAATAGAATGATTCATCAAACTTATCTTTGTTAAACTTGCGAAAAACTTTCCCCATCTCCAGCTTTATTCCGATTTATGATCAGTCTAAGTCCGAAGCTATATTCAATTAACGAAGTAGAAAATGATAGGTTTCAATTGAAGTGTTAAATTGATGAATTTAAAGCTCGGGATGCCCTAATTGATTTTAGAATTTTTTTCACCCTAGAGATAATCGCTCAATGAAGCTGGCATCTATTGCGAAATTTTTCTTTTTGAACTTTGCAGACACTTTAGTGTTTTTTCATCGAGCGAAACTTTCGTTAGTGTTTGAAAATACACGATTTGAGTTACCATTAAAGAAAAAACTTGTTACCCATCATTCAAAATGTATGCAAATCTAGCCGAATGAAACCTTTTTGTTTTTTATGCGTGTTTGCCCGAAATGGAGTTTTTATGTTTAGTCGGTTAGATTTAAAGGATTTTTTCCCTTTCTTTCTTCCTTTTTTTTCATATGCGAAGATTTTTCGTGCGTCTAACTGCCTCTCGGATGCGAAACGATCTTTATCTTTCACATTTGTTATGGAGGCAACAAAAAAATATCTACCGAATTCCTTAGTATACTCGATTGAAACTTCTCTAAAGGAATAAAGAAATAAATGAATCGAAGGCTGTGTTTATCGACGCTCAATCTTATGCGGGGTGTTTTTATTTTTTTAAGGGCTCGTTCGTTTTGGGTCGTTCTGCACAGCGAAATAAATAGTTTCGTATCATAAGAGAATTACATTGCGGTCTCACTGCTTCGACACGAATACGCTAATGTGAAATTTCTTATGGTTCGCTTTGATGAAAGATTATATGATAATTTGATTTTTATCCGAATCAAATTATTTTCTGTAATTTGTCTCCATGGTTAAGTTTTGTGTAACACTGATTTTATGGCATGTTTTTCACAAATCATTAAAGTCGTATTTATAAGCGTAGAGTTTTGTTCGAACTTATTTTATAAATATTTGTTGCATTTCGGCTTCAAAATTAAATTTACGGATTAATATGTACAAACGATAAAACAATATTAATTTATCTTAGTTATGGGAAATGCCAAGTACACTGACATATGCTCGGAGGATAAGGAAAACTTTGCAAGTATGTCCACGCATTATACGCACTTGAGGGTTGGATATTTGGGTCCTGATAATGTTTTTTTGTCCCTAAATTTTGATGAACAATGCTTTGTTTAAATATACATAGAATAATACTTCCGAAACTTTATAATAACTGCTTGCTAATCTTATTATTAAATTTAAAAGACCTTCGATTATCAAATTGATTTAACCTTAAGACATTTCGTATAATATAAATCAACCATCATACATCAACTTTTCTGATAAATATTTAGCTTTTTTATAAACATCAATCAATTATGTAACCAGTAGTATAATAAAAATTAAATTTAATAGCTCTCAGTTGAAATACTTTGATACATTATCAACAACCATGATACTTGAGAAGGATTTTTTTCCTTTAAAAATGCATATAATACTACATATTTATTTATCCACAAAATTGATAGTAATCTATTTAGCACTATTGACGATTATAAGTTTTCAAATACCAACAATGAAGGGAAGATTATTATGTTTTGTGTACAATTCTAAAAGTGAATGCTGAGAGGGTATCCAGCTTATCCCAGCCACTGCTGATGGAACTTCTTCTTTAAAATCAATCTTAAAAAGATATTTAAACTGTGAAAATAAAAAGTTCATTATATTTTTAGGTATGTATAGACTATATATAATGTATAAGAAAATATACCGAAGTAAAGACATTTCAAATTCTTAGAACTAAATGGAATCTCGAATATGAAATATAGGTCCCATATATATCATAAACCATGTTCCAAGATTATTAGATAAAATGACGACTTGCTTAAAAAGAAAAGGCTCACTGCAGTTTCAAAATTTCTCCTTATAAAGCTAGTAAAAAATTAATTTCGATACAATAGTTTGACTTTTTGCCATCTGCATCTACCTTGCGGCGTCTTTTCTTCGATCTTTAAATGACCAATCCCCCAAATTTATTGATTAAAAATAAAACCAATATTTGGCTTATCAACCAATCAACACCAAATCTGCATCAGTCAAAGTTACCTTCTATTGGTGAAGTATTACGTTTATGTTTTAACACTACAGCTTTAAACACCGGCTTGAAAAACAATGCTTGTGTTCTTCTGGGCAAAAAATGAAACAAGATGCTTTGCCTAGCTTGTCGGCATCATATAATGGTAAATATATTAGAAACTATAGAGAGTCTATCGCTCGGTCCCTCTAGTGCTCCAGATATCCAATTGTTTAATGGATTTAAGAAAAACTGGGCCAAAATTGATCAAAGTGATTGTAAAGCATTCATTTATGATACCACGTCCTCAAAAATCATAGAAAATGTTACTGCAAACAGGATTTCTTTTGTTCAAAAACAACTGTATCAAAAAGTGTATCAAACTCGAATGTCTACTTACAATATCAAAACAAGAAAATGAGAAACAATAAGATTTGTAGGAATAATTTCACTAATGATGTCGCTGCCTCCAGTACCAGTACAGTTTCATATCTATGGATAACGATTATTATTATGCTAGAAATTAGTGGTTAGTTTAGTGTTAAACATACGATTAAGATGCATTCTACGTACAAATCTACAATACTAATGCATATAAGCACATAACATATTCATCAGGGATTTTAAGACTTACTTTGAATTCAGAATATATTAGTAAACAAAAATTTTCATATTAAGAAATCTGAACGTTCACAGACTCCCCTTTGTTGATCGCCGTGTCTAAGAATTAAATCCTGTTAAATTATGATCTGAATTCTCAAGAAGTATCGTAATGCGCTTATTAATCAGCAGATTAAGAAAATTTCCTTCGGCAAGGTGATCTTCTATCCTTCGGCGAAAACATTTTGTTTGCCTTCTGATAATGAAAATTCAAAGAGATATTATGAATGTATAAGTATTACTTCTAAGAAATAATTCCCATAATATCTTATAAACGATCGTCTAAGCAACTTAAAATTTCCACCCGTTTATAATCCATCCTTTACAAGGAACAGCACGTAGCCGATTAAAATAAAAGAAGGACTATCGTCTCACATAAATTTGTGTACATATTAGACATTGTGTTGATTGATATTATTTCCAATTAATCTTTGATTTGAGTCCAAAAAAATGTGCAAATAATTATGGACTTACAGATTTACTAAGTGATATTTTAATCAATCAAATGCATGGTTTATTTTTAAAAAATACCTGAAACTAAAACTCATTGGATATTCTACATTTTGGATATAAATAGATAATACATTTATAATAAAAGAGGTATTATGTGTATGTATAATGCACAAGAAACTTAAATGCTATACAAATGTTTATTATGAGCTTTCGAAGCGAATGAAATTTAGTTTGTGTACATTTAATATGGAGTGATTAAATTTTGCAATATCATTCATATTGTTAAAATTGGCTCAAAAATGGAACGAAAATTTCAGGATTTTCCATAAATTATTTTGAGTTTTCTTCAACAATAGAATGTATTTAATTTTACAGATTTAAGCGCAGTATTGCTGAGCTTTCAAAGGGAGGAAAATTCAAAAAGCCAAATCAGCATAAAGCAAAAAAATCTGCTCAAAGGGAATTAAATATTTTAATGGAATATAAAGTGTTTTAAGGAACCGTAAAATATCAGGATTAAGCAGCCTCATAAAATGGCTGCAATTCATAATTTTGTTGAAATTTTAATTTAAATTTATACATCTTGCATAGTAATGAGAGGGTCCTGAACTACACCAGGGGAGCCTACCCCAGGACTGACTCGGGGAAAATTATTCAAATCTCTCTCTTAAGGGAAAAGTTTTGCAAACGCTTGCATCGCTTAATATTATACGTTTACGTTTATCATCTTCGAATAGTTTATTTTGGACGCGATTCTTTGGAACCCCAATTTTTCTCGGGGGATGAAAATATAGATATTCAAATAGGCCGATTTAACGCAGGGATGCGATTAGAGTCGCGCAAATAATTTCAAATGTCTCAATTGAAAAAAAGCGCTGTGAGTTCTTTTCAATTGCTCGGGGAAAGTTTCGCTTGTTTTTCGAGTGGAATGTCGAATTTAAGTCGCTAGGGGATGAATAATTAGGACCGGGTGTGCAGACGGTCTTATTTCTGATGGAATCTCGGCGCACTGAAATTAACATATTTAAGATATTACAATCCCCTAAAAGCGTTTTATTTCAAACTCTTTCAATTATGATAAAACATTACCGACCCTCCTTAAGTTCTCACTTTTATTCAATTTGAACCCCTTAAATCTTGCTTTTTTTTGTCCGGACTTCATTCGGACGTTTTCATGAAAAATTACAAACTTTGATATGCACCTCTGATAAAGTTTCTGTGATGAAATTTACAGGGCGCCCCTCATTTGGAATAATCTCTGGATATAATCTCAACTTAATGAACATCACACCATGTCAATTATTTAAATTAAATTTGTTTTTAACGAGAAATATATCGTTCGGAATATAACAACTATACCTAGCCTGAATAAATTATTATTTCTAAATGAGATTTTTTCTGTTTGAATTATACCACTTAAATCTCACTGTTAGTGATAAAGTTATAAATTAGCTTCAATCTGTTTGCTGATTAAAGAAATTTATCGAATTTGCAAAAAAAAATACTACTTTGTTAATGTTATTTTATTTTTATGCGAGGCATAGCGGTCCAGAATGTGTTAATTTGATTTGTTTATCTATATTTTGTGTTTCCTTCAGAAGGTAATTTCTCGAAAGCTATGCTTCATATATTTATAGATTGCAGATTTGAAATTCGCATTCATCCCTCAATTGACACTGTTAATTGGAAAAAAATATTTTTAGATAAAAATAATATTAATTTCAACAAAATTAAATCTTCAATAGCTTCAAATGCTTTTAACTATTTCAAAAAATAATAAATCTTCCCATTACATACAATACATATTTTGATTTCGAATTATTCTGTGCTCAACGATACTTATCCATCATAAACATCAAAAGACGGATATAATATTTTTTTATCAATAGTAAATCATAATCTAAAGCTTTTATGTTAAAATGCTTTAATTTTGAACAATGATTTTTAAATAAATATATTCCTGTATGCCTTTCACTATTTGCCTAGTGTACGGGCGCTCCAGGGACACTACGGTCCCATTTATGCATGTTAGATGTTTGACCAACGTGCAACAAAGTTAGATGAAAATCCAATGATGAAAATCAGTTATTTTTTCGTTCAACAAAAAGAGGAAAAAATGTATCCCTATGCCGTGTTTTCATTTCCTGTTTCCGTGGTCAGGAAATAAAGGTTCCTCCGGGCATGCAGGTCGAAATCAACTCTACGCGAACGCTGCAGATTAATCGACTTGTGTTGAAATGCAAAAAGCTAAATTTTCACCTGAATAATTTTAACTGAAAGGTTTCGAATGCATTTGTGCAGGATCAGAATTCTTCGATTTTATTCATAGAATGGCATATGCGTTGTAGGAGTTTCAATTGAAAGCCTTATATGTGGTTTTATAGAATATTTCCAAAGTTCACACCATTGCCATAATATTTATGCAATATCTATTATATATCACACAGAAATGACGACCATTTCTTCTTTTATATATATTTGGATTTTATTTTATATATTATACATACTTGGGTCTGTTTTTATGCGAATCTTTTTTATGCGATTTTGAAGTTATGCGGTTTACAAAAATAATGGATCCTATCTATCATTTTTCTGTAGAGCAGAAAGTTTTTTTTATACGAATGCGCATAAAAAAAATCCAAGTGTAAAAATAGTGTTTCTTCTACCCAACAAAACATGTTTAATTTAGCCACTAGATAAGCGCATTATTTCCACTTTTAATGAGTATTGTATTATGAAACTAGAGAATGAGTTATTAACTGTACCTGAAGTTTGGATAAAGTTTTCAATTTTGGACTTTATAAATAATATTTCATGTGCAGAATCTCAGATTACTCCACACACTTTAAATTCTTGTTGGAAAGCAGTTTGATACGAAGGCCGAATGAATGAATGGCGAATTACTTGAGTATACTCCCTTGAATGATATTATTGGTTTGATGTTATATGGCAGGAATGAAACATAAGACGATATTGATGTGGAAGAAACTTCTGCCCCTAAAAAAATATACAAGAAACTAGTCTGCTTATTATACATGACTCAAATTCTAAACGAGCTTTCAAATTTCAGCGCTAGCTTAAGAATTGCATGTCTCCATATCACGAACCGCATAAAAAAATATTGGTTAATCTTCGCAAAGTTTTTTTATGCGATTTTAGCTACATTTCATCACATCGATTTGAAGTTATGCGGTTTTTAAAAATGACGTAATGTATTGTCTAATGTCAATAATATAATAAAAGTGTGTTATAAAAAACTTGTAACAATTTGTACAAATGTGTTGTGTAAAACCGTGTTGTACAAGGACCGAGTGTATTTTAGACATTCAAAAACTATAAAAGTTCCAAAAAAATTTTTACAAATTTAAAAACTACAACTATGATTTTTTGCAGCTATCCATGATTTTCATAAAGACAGTCATATAATAAATTTTCTTTTTCTATAGATAATTTCTTGTAGTTTCCATAACTTTTTTAAAAATTCAACCTTTTTAAATGCTGTTCAAAATCCTGTGTGTTCAAAAATATTTGTATATCTTTTATGAACAAACGGTGGTTTTGGTGCGAAAATCTAAATTCAAACTTAAATATTAAACGATGTAAAAAATATATAAATCAGTTCCTTCAATTATATGATATTTCACATTTTTATAATAAAAAACCAAACAAATACAAATAATTCCGAGTTTTTTAGATGATATGTGATCATTAAACGTTCTTATCTATCTTTTATTGATCATAGTTGGTTTGAAATTTCTCAATAAACTCAAGATCTTGATTCATTAATAGCTTTATGCTGCTGAATCGATTAAATTTGGTTGAAGCCCATTATCGTATTTATTAAATCAAGATAATAAATGACCGGAATTTTATTTAATTACTTCTAAAGTATGGGCGGTTGATCTTGATAAGGAAGTTATGAAGAATATTATTCATAGTTAGTTGAAAACTTTAAGCCATAATATAGTTAATGGTGAAATACCAGCGTCTAAATCTTTAAATGCATTTATGCGCAACTTTGTAGAACAATAAAGTAATGAATGCAAATCGAGTTCCTTAACCCCCGCAAATTGGCATTGATAATGAACGAAATTTCTCAATAATTAACCTGGGAGCTTTCCGTTTGAAGCACTTAAATATACATCGGTTTTATTTAAAGTCAATTTCTTGGAAGGCCACTTATTTAAGGCGACCGGGGAAGTATCGTGTATTTATAGGGGGGAAAATTAGCCACAGAGGTGGTTACAAAATGTGAAATATTGTGTGAGTTTGAAAATATTACGCATGATGCGAAACGGCATGTTACGTGAAAAATCCGCATAATGTAGTCTTCCATGTTTTGTAATTATGGACTGACTATTATAAAGTAATAATTCAAATGTAACAGTTTGATATGTGTAACGAGCGCAATCAGTCACGAAAGGAATTATCATCGCAGAGGGCCCAAATAGGGTGACCAAACGCCAAAAAATACATATTTAGACTATAATCCAACAACAAAATGGTATTTGATTCAATCCATTATTAAATAGAGAATTTATAAAAGATCGAAAAATTTACGATCTTCCACGGAAAGCCCTCTTTATAAATTTTCATTGAACGAGTTGAATTAGAAAATTGTCCCTCCATAATCTGTATTAGATTATTCCCGACAGTACAGAAGTAATGTGTTAATGATAGCCGGGCTAACCGTGCTCGGCTTCCAGTACATTAAAAACACATTTCTATTTGGCACGGGGGTTGAAAAAGAGAGAGCAAACTTTTTCGTGGCCAAAGGAAACGATTGGTAAGATTTATGGCCCTTTTGTTACAAAAATATAATAACCCTTAATTATCGCGGCGCCTTGTTGAAAGACTCATTTGAATATTGATATGGCCTTTTGTGAACGATCGCACACCACTCAGCGCTTACGAAAAATATCATTTATATTTAATATATATTTATATATTTTGCCACTTTTGGCACCATATGACGTGTTCTGACCTGATGAAAATATGTTAACATACGACTACTAAGTCTTCTATCCTAAAGATTTTCCAATAAAAAATTAATATTTCTATACACATTAATACACAAGAACCCATAATGTAACATTTGAATGTTTTGCATTATGTAAATGTATTTATAATTGCTTTTTTTAATCAATATAGAGATATTTCAGATGTGATAGTCTGCCCATGATCACGAAATAATTGCAGTTACTACTACCACCACCATCGCTTTGAATACATGTTATAATCCATATAAATAAATTAATTTCTCGTAAATTGTAAATTTTAACGCGATTATATACAACTATAATTTGAGATCTTGCGTCCATCAAACTAACTTTATTGCTTTTAAATGTTAAATCAATGATATCTTCTATTAATTGCATAAATCTTGCAAATATATATACAATTCAAGTATTACATTTTAAAATATAAATGAGGCTTTATCAATTGTAAAACGATATTTTTTATCATCAAGCAGAAAACATCAGGTTATTCGAGGTGATAAGTTTAATTTCTTTTATTATCCAGATATTATCCCATGAATTCCATATTATGATACATTTCAAACAAAAGTGCCGAATATGTATCAAAAATGGCTATAGTCATATGTAATTTCTTTGTATTGTAGAGAAGTGGATGAATTACGATCAATATCCGCAAGTGGTTTTTCATCATCAATGTGGCAGACGGTCATCTACGTGCCGATTTTAAAGCCTAAATTTTATTTGCTATAATGATAAAAAAAAACCTTTCTAGGACCTTTTAAAAATTTTAATAAAAACACCAATACACTCAAACTTTTTTTGTGCGATTTCGAAGTTATGCGGTTTTTAAAAACAATATTTCCTTTTTTTATTATATATATAGATATTTCGGATAAAATAGGAAATAAATCATCAACACTAATCGAAATTTGGAAAAAAATTATAATTTGGAACTGTGTAAATCATATTGCATCTGCCTTCGTTGAATATATGACCACGCCCTTTATTCTGGTTTAGATTTTTGAAAAAATGATTTATTTTTTTTTAGTTTCGACTTTTTGAAATACATTCTGCAAAGGAATTTACAAAATTCCAACTACTTGTACTAATGACTTGGCTGAATTTGTGCGATTTTCCGCGGAACGCATCTACCGCACAAAAAAGGTTGTGTGTAACAAACAAGTGTACATTCAAATTTATACACACAAAAAAAAATTGGGAATAAAAATGAACAGTACAATATAATTTAAATTTGCTAGCATATTTATATTAAATAAGCGTAATTGTACAATGTGAGAATCCATTGATAAGATTTGTGAAACGATACGAATATGTAAATTTTTTGCCATTAGCTTGACTCAATACTCTCTACTTCTTTTCAGGGTAATTTTTGGCACTTTTCTTTGTAGTTTATTCACCTTCTTTCGTTATTTAAATACTTATAATCTGTCTATAGTTATCTTTTTCTCCATTTAACTTTTACATGATGGAAATTGTTAACTAAAAGGCTTATCAGTATTTGTGTAATATATAAAAAGTAATACTGGTTGCTGTATGCTACGTAGACACAACAGAAGCAACACGGCGCATGCGCGTAGCATGTCTATGTGCGTGTGTATGCGATAATGTTTATTCAAGTCACCTTATCACAGGGTAAACGATTCAAATTAAACCCATATACAACTCGTATATTCGCATAGTGTATTTGCTTCTACAATTTTATAATCCCACATAGTTTTAAAAATTATTTGAAATTATTCTAAATGCCGTATTTTGCAGCTATAAGACGCTACGGACTATAAGACCCACCTTACTTTTCAAACAATAACAAGCAAAAAATAACATTTTTATGATTAGATTACAAAGCTAGAATTCTTTAAAAAAATCTTAGTTTATAAAACCGAACTGATCTTTAAAGCCCCTGAAAATCAAATACATGGCCATTTTTAAGATTGGCGGGAATTTTAAATCAAACACTAGACATTTTTATATTAATTTCAAGTATAAGATGCATCTGAATTTTGGAGGTAATTTTTCAAAGGAAAAAGTGCGTCTTATAGTCCATAAAATATGGTATTTGATGCAATCAGTAAATAAATACTGATATTTTTCATGCCAAAATAAATTGAGAAAGTACATGTGAAATCTCTCGGCTCCTGCCAAAACTTCGCACTGTTCTTCGTGGAGCACAAAATATAGAGACAAGAAATTATCTATAAATACCTGTGGTGAATTAAAGCGATAGCAAACAACGTTCTTGTTGCAAATTCAGTTTGTACGTTGCAGCGACAGGTGAAAGGCAGCGGTGAAAACTTTTACCTTGTCCGATGTTTAATGAAACATCAACGTCGAAACGTTACCAAAAGTTCAACCGATGCAGGATCCGACTCAGACGGATTGAATTTCCATTCAAATTGCAGACATTTGACTCAGCACGCCGATAAGTTTATGACGTTGACCGAGCAAGTTAGCGAAAATCTAAATAATCGTATTACACATCCTTTGTGGAAGAAACGCTATATTATGCATTCACGATGATTGAATACGGGAGCTTTCGTCGTATTGCTTCAAAGCCTTGCCAATAATATCGTATGACGATAGTCGCGACTGTAAAATTTCTGGATCTATATGTTTTAAGCCGCAGCACATACTGTGTTGCGGTCTACGAAGTATTATTGCAAAAAGAAAACAGCAAAGTTAAACCCCAACTCAAATTGCATTTTCTGAGATATGATTTCCTTTGTATGCCAGAACGACACTTCGTTTTTCCTTATAATACATTCTACCCGAGTCACGTATGAAATTATTTTACAAGAAAATATCGGGAGTGATTCATAACACTACGATTAATACATATTTTGATCTTTATATCATTCATTAAAATATCCCACATAGAAAGTATCCCAGTGTTATTTGTTTATGGCGCCAGCTTTTGTATGCCATTTGATCGACTATCGCGATCCAGATTTAACTTGATTTTTTGGATATAAAAAGTAAAATACTAGGACAATTAATAAAGGCGCTAACGCACTCCAATGCGTTAATAAATTTGTAAAAAAATATAATTCAATATTTAAATAAACTTATCCTTGTATAACTACATGTGAAAGACAATGAGAAAATTTCTTACGAAAAATGCTTTTTATATAAACATCATGGAAATTACTTATATTCGATAGCAGATATTGAGAAAAATAAGTTTTCCGATCAATCATCTCAATTCAGAGACAATTCATTAAATTGGGCAGGTCCATCTATAGCCGACTGACTTGTTACAATAATTGCAGATTGTATCAATAATAGAAATCTCTATACATGAATAATCTTTATTGGGATTTAAAGAGAAAGTTCATAATTTTATATTTTAATTGAAATTGTATTTAAAAGTTGAATTTTATTATGATAAAAACGAGTCAGAGATGCACTCCTGATATTTATGAAGGAAATCTCTACCCCTGTAAAGAATAGATGGATTGGACTCTATACATTCCAGTAAACCCTTTCCAGTAAAATAAACATGGTTGTCTCGTCTTTTGTGTTTTTTAGACGTATCAGGAGGAGAATATTTGATGATGATAATATTCATATGACTTCTTCCTATAAATGGATATTGAAGAGGTCCTAGTCTTGCAGTGGGTTGCTTATGGCTATGATAAGAATGGCTTAAAAATAGTTAATGAAATATTAATTAAAAAAATAATTATACCTTACTTAATACATTCATATTATATAATTCACTAAGAAAAATGTATTAAAACTGGAATACTCCATTATTTTTTTTTTAACAGTGCATTGTTGCGAATGTCTATTATAAAGTCTCTTTGTGAAGAGCATTATATTTTCTTTATGAAATAGTGGTCAAAGATGAGATAATATTAAAAAAGTAATGGAATGTATATAAACTCTAGATCTGCAAACTATATTAATGCAATAATATACGATCTTTAGATTATGTTATTAAACTATATAAATTGGTTTTACTTGTCTTATATGAATTTAAAAAATGGATTTACAAAGCTTAAAAATTATTTATCAACATTTTTACATAGGATACATGTCGTTAATATCTAGAATATTTTGATTATCTTAACTTTAAAGCTTATTCAGATTTATACGGTCTATTTAATTGTCGTCTTGGGATTATATTGTCGTTAGATAGCTTCCCAAATGATTAATGTTCATCTCTTCCAAATCTATCCGGTGGAATTTTCATAAGAAAAAAATCGATCAATAAGAAAATACATTTTTGGGTATGAGTGCTTAATATTATCACAACATAAATGTTGTTAATAACTGGCCAAAAATGTATTTTAATCCCGTTTGAAATTTTTCAATGTGACCTGCCAATGTCAAACTGTCGTGGACCAAAATTTGAGGCGATTTTCTCCGACAAATATTGCTTTTCATTGTGTTCGGAGACTTTCGGTTAATTGTATTGATATCATTTACATTACGCAAAGCAAATTTTCTATTGAAAATAACACAAGGGTATACATTCAAAGCATTTAAACATTTTATGCCTAAAGACTCTCTTTGACTGATATTAATTATTTCTTTCATGTAACGCTGAAATTTCCATCAACATTATTCTCACTTAAATGAATAATTATTCACTTGATTATATTCGGGATTAATCTTAATCATAGTATATCAACTCTACTCTGGGATAATCTTATAAACTGTATAATTTTAATTATTCAATCGCTTCAGTCGGGTTCGTTAACCTAATCGCAAAGAGGCATTGCAAAATTTTGCGTCGAATGCTTTGTGCTGCATTTCGGTCGAAGGTTCTATCCAAACTTCTGTTTGGGGTAACGAAAACATCATACTTCGCAGTATTCGTCATGTTTTACAACATCATGGATACACAAAGTTGTTATCCATATCATGGAAAGTCTGTGTAATTAATAACAAGGCTTTACGGCGTTTGACAGGCATCGCCGCATCAGATAACTAGCAACACATTACAACTCAAAGGATAGAGCCTTTGGGTCTCAGTTATAAATCTAAAGTCATCGTCTAAAACCCAAACAACTTTGAATATTAAATGTATCACAGTTGCAACATTTGCTTTGATATCCTCATTCAATTTATTACTATGCACCTCCATAGTACAATTTAATATCAGTTTTATTCAATAATGTTGCCGCTCAATATGAATCAAATTAACCGGAGCGTTGAGCTTTAATACACTACGGTAAAAATAAAACGAGAGCACCATTGATGGTACACAACGACCTCGTTGGCAATTTCGCAAAATGTATGAATTTGCGTTCAAAAACTAAATTTATCAAAAGCGAAGCAAAGTGCGATTCGATGTACTAAATTGGTAATTCAATCACAAATTAATTAATTCATCTTAATGAAAACTAGTATCGATTTGAGCTTTACGTATATGAAAGCTCCCACAAGGTAAATTGAAACTCATTAAAAACACTTAAATAGATTTATTGAAATATATAATTTAATCTTTGTTTTCAATTATGGATTTCGATAAGATATTTTCAATTGGTATTGTGCCATCTGTACAAAATAGTCTAGCCAAAATATTATAGGAATAATTTTAATTTGTATATAAAATACAAAATTTTATTCTTCAATATGTCATAATTAAGACAGTTTATGACTCTTTATGAAATTAAATATATATTGCTTTAAAAAACCGCATAACTTCGAAATCGCACAAAAAGAGGTTTGGGTTCATGTACAACTTAATAATAATGTATTAGTAAAATCATTCTTAGAAATTAAAACATTTATTGGGCATAATATAGCACCACAATTGCCTTTTTACAGTGGACGCTTCTTTCTTATCGCGTTTTTGAAGAAAAATCACAATTCATCCTCATTGACAAGATTCTTCAGAAATGAAGTTTGATCGTTTTTCTATAGTAAATCAGTAAAAATTCGGACATATCTGGCTTTGATGTTTTTAAAGAGTTCGTGGAAAATCCATCCAGTCAATTTCCATACTTTTAAGAGTTATACAAATGATTCATATTGAATTCTTCAGTATGAACATTCTCGTTATCGAGCTTTCGTCCTCTTCCATGGATGCCAAAAGTGCTGGATCATCGAAATTTAACTAAGTATAAGTTCCTTTTCAATTTGCATAAAGACTAAATTTGATCTTATCACACACACCTTAAAATTTCATACTGTAGAAACACTGTATTAAATGTATTGGTCTTATTTCACTTTTCAATCAGTATTGAAAAATGTTGATTGATCTGTACAGAATATAATTTTGAAAAACATCAGTGAATCATGCTGTGAATGAAGTAGCTTTCTTTTAAAGGCTTAGGTGAATTTTTCAAACGTGGCAACTGGCATTCGCTTTGGTGCAAGTACTCCACTATGTCTTGTGTTATTTGTCGTAGTTTTGGTATTTGTGGATAAACACGTACCTGTTACATTTTGTCTGCAAACCGGCATCTATCCGGTGCAAAATGAACTGCACGACCACTTTTGAGCGAAATGCAAACACGAATTTGCGACTCCGAGTATGAAAACTGTTACAAGGAATATTTTATTTGGATGTGCTTTGAGGGTGCAAAGCTTGCAGCGGGCGCATCTCCTTTGGAGAGTAATGGTGCGTCACAAAGTTCCATGCTCCAAAGGACCGTCAAATCATCACAGTTTACATTTTTTATTCTGGCCATTGTGCACTACTTGGAACATGCATGCAAATATATCCAATCTCTGAAAGCAGATTTCCCAACCATTAAGCAAATGCACGCAAGAGCATTTCTCCATTGCGCTATGGCTACATTATAATTATGTGCTTAAAAATCCACGTACTAAAAGTCGAAAAGAAGCTTTACTTTTTCCGTTTTTCAGGAATTCTAAAACAAGTTTTATATTTAAATTATGCGGTCATGCCTTTGTTGGTTGGGCGAAATGTCATCCCCACGCAAAGTCGCTGTTGATCTATGTAGATGCAATTACCAGAATCTTCTGTATTCCTGCAGACACATATAGAATAATGACATCTATCTCAATTATTGCGCTACTGAATCATCGGATAGCTTCGGCAGCGGGAAGATGTCCTTCTCGCAGACTCATAGCTGTCACCTATCCCCGATCCTATTGCGAGAGCATCCTCGCCTCACGTTACACCTTCATAATAACGCTTCATAATAGGGTCTCGACATTGAGCTAACGTTGAGGAAATAAAGACGATACATGGATAATTCCAAATTTTGTACATATAACATATCATATAATTTACTGAAAAAAATTACGCTTTTGACATTGAACTGCTTTTGGACTTACCAGATTTTAGACATGCTGATTGAAAGAATTCTTTATTATCAATATCTGGATAAAGTGTTTCCGCATAAGAACCAAATATTAACACTTTATCTGCGGAAGAACTTCATATGCGCTTATCTTCTGGTGTGAAATATCATTCAATGTTTTTTTTAAAATATTATTCACTATATTTGGATCATGTATATCCAAAGCTTACTAAAATGATGTAAGCAAAAAACAGTGATCAATTATACAATTTCAGCACATGATTTTATTATCAAATTGGCAATTTAAAGACTGTATTAATTTTTACGTAGATCTTGTTAATTGTGTGCTTCATTTGCAATGCATGAATATGATAAATCAAGCATATTTTATTAAGTAATTGGCCCTAATAATTAGGTTTACCCTGATTTATCAGTGCTTCATTAAGCATTTATTACAATTAAATCAATTCTATTGATGTTTTCAAATACTATATAAGTTGCATAGAATGGTGCATGTAAAAAAATCTCGTGGATCTTTGATTAATAGTTACAGGAATGCGCTATTATAATTCTCAAAGTAATGAATGAGGACATTAATGTTTCATTAGCATCTGCTGGTGAAATATTTACGATGAAATTATTGAAGTCCTTATAGGAACCAGCATAGGTTCACATCCAACCACAATCACAAGTGCTTTGTGAAATATTAAATCATTCGAAAAGACAGTGTAACATGTAACCAGCAGGTGGAATGTTCAATTAGAGGTTGTTTCCTAGCACATTCATCTCCCTGCTAAACACGACTTGGAGTTATATCCTTTCGACGGCAATTAATTTTCAGCAGAATAATTCTTTTATTTATCGAGTTTGTCATAACTGACTATGGTGTTATATGTGATATTTTTCATTGTGTAACGGTCGTGCAGGGGGGGTTGAAGCTAAAAGATAGGTAGGTGAGTAATGGTCCTCAAGAGTGCTATGGTGAGTAGATGAACCATACCCTCGGGGCGCAATCTTACAGACCTCCAAGCTTTCGGATCGATCTGCTAAAAATTGACATCAATGTGCTTTCATGCAAGTCTTATAATACCATATGATATTGCTCATGTTGCCCAATTCGTTGTAGGATTTAGTCATTGTGCCAATATAGTACCTTGATTTTTTTTTATATGCAAATTTTTAAAAACGTGATCCAATTTTATTTTAATCCCAGGGGACAAAATTACTGACAATGAGCTGCTGAATAAAATTAAAAGCTAAACATTAAAACACGACGTGCTTTATTTCAACATCTGTTGCACTATGGTATTACTTAATTTAAGATAAAAGCGTTTTTTTCCATTTTTTTTCTTAAAAAAATATGCTTAGGATTATTTAATTCTAACGGCACTAAACTCACTCATATGACCTGTTTTAAAATTTGAATTAAAATTGTATAGTTATTGCTAGTCCTTTTTTTCAAATAAACTTTGTAGGAAGTCTTAGATTATTTAACAAATAAATTTCTCATATTGTTTTTTTACATATTAGTTTATCCTGAAAGAAATCCTTTTCTCAAAAATTTATTTATGCAAAGTTTTTACATAAGTCAATATGAAATACAATTGTCTTCCACCTGTACTGTAAATGTTTTATCCTCTTTTTATAAAAACTAGAACTACTTCGTGGTTTTTACTAAAACAACGAATTAAAATATTTTTTGATTTCATCTCAATTTTTTTAGTTGATTAATGAGGATCTGTTTCAATTAAAGATCGTTTCATCAAAATTTGCGGGTCATCCTGATTTTGAGGCACTCTGTAATTTTCTGCCGGCCGATTTAAAGCATCTAAACCAAAATTGATATCCGTTGAACCATACAACAAAGAGAGAAAAATACAAAAATATTTTCTTGGCAGTGTGAGAACACAAACTGAGCTCAAACGTCACCATGTGAAAATAATGGACTTCTTTCGAGAGGTCCAAGTATTACACTCTTTTCTAAATTTCTCTACCTGAGATCTTAATTCTGCACTTCCTAAGTGGGTCAGAATAGCCAATAAGGTACGTCTGATAAACATTTTAGTATTTGTATACTATAATGGTAACTGACAGTTTGATTTTCATATGAAATGCCTTGGCTTCATCGACTAAAAATATATTGAACGTTGATAGTACATGAGATAAACCAGTCTCTAACATTGGGTTGAGAATACCATGTCCAGCAAAAATAGACATGTACCACAATTTGTAGAATTATTCCAAAAGTCTTTGACAATATGTCTAATTAATAAACTGTATCAATTTGTGTTGTTCCTTGAGACAAAATCATAATGATTTCAACTTGTTGCTTTCATTTTTTAACCCATTATTTCAAATTTTGATGCACCATTAATTTTATCTAAATAACACTAATTTGTAAGAGGCTATAAACATTTTCGTGAAAGTCGTGCCGAATAAAAAATCGCCATAAATTTTATAATGCAGTGATTATAAGATCTTAAGTCTGTCTTAAAATATTTGAGCCCGTTAATGGTGAGGGTGCTTATAAGCATATTTAGTGGCTGGCCGGGGTGGGCTGTTGGGAGAAACCCCTCAGATTACCTGAAATGGAGTGAAGCTGACTGGTCTTCTCATGGCTCATTTGCAAATGTCAAGCAGCTCGCGGTCAGAGCAGACTTGCGACGTTAAGTTCACAACCGACCGCCCTAATTCTATTTGCATGTGCTTAGCATCGCTACTAACATTTACATTTTGCCACCGAATTACCCCCAAATTTATATGCCATCAATGGCCGGAACATTTAATGGAATATTAATTGGAATGTTTCGGCAAACACCCCTTTGATCAGTGCAGATATTGCTATGGTCCACACACAATAGGTGGCTCTAATCGCGCGCATTGTCCTGCCAGTCTATAATAATGCATCAATGCAGAGATTATATATTTTTCGAATTAAATACAAATCTATCAAATTAATCCGTCTATAACAACTAAATATTTGGGTCAATATTTAAACAGATCAACTTTTTCCATATACATGAAATATCATTGCAATCAAGACACGACGAATCAATAAGAACGCTGCATTCAATATATAATATACATTTTTTATTATTACAAACTATTATTTTAGAATCCCACCATACACATAATATCACTTTTGAATGCACTGGTCGTTTAAGGGTTTAAATAGTTTTTTTTTCCACGCTCTAATCATTGTATTTTTTTTTCTTCAAGTTTGAATAAAGACCCCGTTTCTCGTGATCAAACACTAAGTTACAAAGAAATGGGTTTTATAATTCTCGTTCTTACAATAATCTACTGATGTTAAGTCATTGGATTATAATGCGGTTGATTAATGTATGTGAAACCCGAACACTTTATTTTTTTAATCCTGGCCAACTTTTTTATGATCTTATGAGTATTGCACGAAGATGTGCCAACCATTTCTGATAAGTTTTCGATGATCAGCTTCGGATTGTCCTTGATTGCAGACTTCAAAACTACTTCTTTTTCCTGAATGAGTCATCCATTACGAGATTCGTTTTCTAAACTCAAATCACCAGATTTTACTTTTTAAGCCGTCGTTAGCATTTTCTGATGTCCAATATATCACTATAAATCACGTAGAAATTTTTATAGCTTCTGAAGCTATCTTTCTCCCAAAAATGAACCAATCCTTACTGCTCTACAAACCAAAGAAGATGATATTATGAGAAAACCACATTTTCTATGGATATCCTTAATATTAGATAAAGCGGAAAGAAATGTCATTTTTTTTTATTGCGTCTTTTGCCGTCAATTTGCCTCGGGTTACTGTCTAGTGAATACGTTAAGGTTGGTATCATTTTGAAGCTCTGTTGTTTGTCTTACTTTTTCAAATATTTGTATATTTTTTTAGCCATAATGAAAATGTCCAAGCCAGAAATTGATGAGACTCATTATTACAGCATAATAATGCAAGACCACACCCAGCAAGGATTACGCAGAACAAAATAAGGGAACTGGATTTGGAAGTGCTACGAAATCCACCATATTCTCTTAATATTGCACCTTCAGACTATCATATTTTCAAGTCATTAGAACATTCCCTTCGCGATAAAAAATTCCCTTCTGTGGAACAAGTGAAAAATCATTTAGCTTCTTACTTCAGTGTAAAACTGGCCGAATTTTACGAAAAAGGTATTAAAAAGCTACCTAATCTATAGAGGACAACTATAAATAACAATGGAAATTATTTAACTTAGTAATATTGTACAACTTTTATTAAAATATTTTGTTTCTCCAAATAACAAAAAAATGACATTTCTTTCCGCTTTAACTAATATATTAGAATCTATCAATAAATCCGCAGAAATTATAAATCAATTACAATTGAAATTAATTTTTATAGTAAATTTTGACAAATTATAAATATTTATATAGGGAATAATTGAAAAATTAGCACAGAATATTTAGACAACTAATCAAAGGATGCCATCTGAATAATTCATATTATTGTTATACAAATCGAACTATGATTATAATTTTACGATAGTAAGGCCTAACTTTGAAAACAAAGACACAATATTTTTAACTCGGTAGTTAATTATAAAATAACACTTATCATAATTAAATTTGCGCTTACATTTACGCGATAATTTAATACTTCACGCAAAAAGTTTCCCATTTAATACGTAGGGATTATCAAATAATTTCTATATCTACTTTCAAATGAGTGCCATTCTTCCCTTCTCAGAATAATTGTCGTATCAATACAAAAGTTTCTCTGTCGCACCCAATAGAAGATATTTTTATTGTATAGCCTAAAATAATATGAAATTTTATTTAGAAAAATAAATAGTTTTTATCGACTTCCTTTTTAATGATCAAAAATCATCAATATTAATCGAGAGTGATTTATTCGAATAAATTAATATTATTAATAAGGTCAACCCTCAGTCTATTTAACGGTCAAATATTTAATTTTTTTAATTTTTTTATTACATCCAGGATATGATATCCCTATCATGTGAACAGCCTGCCATCGGCTATATTACATTATAATCGATTTTACCATAACGCTGCGAGAATTAATTTTCAATCAACACGTGTCATTTTCACATCGAAACGAGGGGGATGATAGCGCTTAAATATTCCGTAGTTTTCGCTCAAGACGGACAAACAAACGGGATGGGAAAATCAAATTAAAGATGTTGAATAAAATCGGTAGAAGGATAACGCGATCCCAGGGGTGTTTTCAGACGGAAGGGCTTTGTCGGAAGAGTTCGACAAACAGATTTCCCGTTCCGCTGGATCAAAGCCGGTCACGGAAATTGGAAGTAAGCGGAATCCATCAGTCTGGCTAGGATCTCGAACAAAATACTTTGTACAATGCAAATATATGGCGATGGCGAGAATATGTGGAAGTTTGATCGTCAATTAAAATTATTTAATAATACACCTATATATTAAATTATCCGGTTGTTGTGGGTTGTTTGTATTTCTTTCAAAGGGAATTAAGACAACAGAATGATATCTAGGGGTTGTCTCCCCTTGCATTTTATTATAATTGGATTTGATGTTTTAGTTACAATATTTTACACCCAAAATATAAAGTCGACGACAAACCTTTAGGGGAGGTTATATCAACATCACACTGTGTATTTTATACGGAAAAAAATACCTGGCATAATCTGGATTTTAATACCGTTTGAATTCATCGGCATATTTTTGATTTTAGCCATTTAGAAACCAATCAGCAGAACTGATTAATATCCAGTTTGCGGACTCAAACCCATTACAGTGTATAATCCTAAAGCGAACAGTAAATCCCACTTAGTCCATTTCGTATTCATAGATTTATATTATTGAACATTGTGTGTGGATGCTATAAATCCATAATAAATTGATTGCATTTCTTTATTTAAAAAATATCAATAAGTTCTTCAATATATTTTGATAAATAATTTGTTGGCTTCTTGCACTTTTTAGCCAATATGTCGCCATTTTTTGTTGCATTAGCGTCATTTTAGGGGCGAAAGTACTCAGGTCGATACTTTTCAAATTACACCCCACAACCTTTTGTGCATTGTATAAATAATACATCCATGGACTCGGGGGTACGATACTTATTTGGTGAAAGTCACGCGATCTTATTCCGCTCTCACTATTCCACACACCTATCATGCCAGAGCGATTTTCTTTGCCTTAGGTCATTATACTAATTGCAGACGCTTAAGTAGAAACGATTTAATTATGTTTGCAGAAAAGACTTTTTATACGTGTTTTTTTCGTTCAACACTGTGCCATAATTGAATACATTTAGCGCAATTCTGAAAATATTTCCTCACGTGTAAATCGCTCTACTAAGCCACCCCCAGACGAATGAAAATCTAATGCAAATTTCAAATGACTGCTAGTCCTATTTAACACAAATTGAAATAATTATGCTTTAAAAAAATATATATTCATTGAACTCGTCAACAGGTCACTTGACCGTAATCAATCCGTTTGAATGCGGTTTGGTTTACAACAAAACTGTATAACAACCCCTATTTGCATATGCAATACGCTGCTTTGCTGACGTGCTAATATGCTGTATTATAACAGAGCTGCGATAAATGGAATATATTTATTTATTTCTTAATTAAATCATTTTTTTAATTAAAAAAATCAAAACTATTGATAACTAGAATACAAGAATATGAATTTTATAAAAACACACTGTATTCCATTTATTAAATTTGATATTTTATATTCAGTTCATTTACTTATATTTTTTTCATTGTTACACGAGCCCAAGTTTGATTTTCACTAATTTTACCATTATAAAATTTGAAAATGAACCATACAAAACTATATTTAAAATTTGATTTTGGTAGATTGGCTTGTATGATCTGGATGGTCAATTTATGCCACCACCGCGCGAGATAACCATGCCCTCAAATTGTTTGTGCTGAATGTTCATCGTGATATGCGCTGTGTGGGACGTAGCACCATCATGTTGGAACCACATATCGTCGATATTCTTATCATCCAATTTAGACCACAAGAAATTATTGATCGTTGGCGGTTATGGCAATGCCAGTTTCGTTATGGAACAAGTACAGACCAATGATTCCGCCAGGTCAAAATCCACACCAAACAGTGACTTTCTCGGGATGCATTTGGTGCAAGTGTATCTCACGTAGATTGGTATTGCCCCAATTCTACATTTATAATTTGTACGGTCATCTTGATGAGGAGTGTGGGTGGTTTTTACAGATATAAATACGTTATATTAATCAATTCGCTAATGTGTTTGACGAACTATTACTTTAAGCGAATTTGTATAGAACTCATATTGCAAATACTGAATGTATTTAATATTAAGGCTTTGTGATTATTCATGAATATTTCGTTTCCATCTTAAAGAAAAATCAAGGAAAAAGCTTTATATTGTAGCTTTAACCCCCCTCGTATGCCTTAATTCCGGCTCTGCTAATCAGATTTACTCGAAACGTTCTTGGGAAACATTTCATCTACAACCGAGCGGTACTAATTGAAATATATGAGGTACATTGTTAAGCATTTTTTTTAGTAAATTAGCAATACCTGGCGTTCTGAGGGTGGGATATCGTGCCTCATTCGTGTGCTCGTTTGCAGTTCCGGTGGAGGACGACTCCAGCCAGCCGGCTTATTGTTCTTGTTATTAATAATAACACGAAAAATAATTAGTTTACTCCCGTTGGTAGACACATTGTCGGGACTACCGTACCAGATGGTACAGCATAATTTCATAATATCCATTTACGCATAATTTTATAAGAGTGCAAGAGGGTGAGGCCCGGTAATAAATAGGAGCAGAAGTAATTCTACCTACTGGCGTAATAGTAAATTAGCGTACCATAAATGGATATTCCTAACGTCTTCTGCGCTCCTTCCCTCCACGTGCGTGGTATAAATCTACATTTGGGAACACTTTTATGGCAAAGTAATTTTAAATTGTAAACATTTGAATCTTGAAAATATTCCAGCTCGTATTAATCACGCGGCGTTCATCCCGGACTAGGGAGAAAAGGGATATTTTAAAAAATGGTTATTATTATAAAAAGTAATAAAATTTTCTGACTGGTAATGCTTTTCTTGCGCGAGCTACTTAATTTTTTTTATACAAAGGAGGCAAATCCTTGCCACAAAGGAATCGCATTCGAAATAGTACGACGAGAAGAGAATGTATAAAATTGAACAAGAGCCATCTCTGACTCTGTAGAATCTGTTCTATTTTTATTCCTTTGTCAGCAAATATAATATTTATCAATGCGCCATAAAAATCCCTATTTTAAAAATACTCAAAAGAAATCATTTGATATAACATTATGTCATACTTTGACATCTTTAACAATCAATTATTAATATTAAGGCTTACTATATGAACGTTCGGAATTCAATAGTGAGACTTAAAACGCCATACCTTTAACAGGATTTTAAAAAGCATTTCATGTGGTGACAAATATGATAATCTATTGGAGATATATTTTGCTAATAAAATGGATTTGGATAATACAATTCAGCTTTAATGTTTTCCACTAATTTTAATAAAATATATTTAATATATATTAGAGGTATTATAAATGAATGTCGTTTTTTAAATGAAAGATTTAAATTCTCATATTTTTTTTATTTTGAATAATATTTTACATAATATAATTTCCATCACTAGAAATAACCCTCCTCCACCTATCTGGCAACATTTTGTTGCCTCTTTCATAAAACATCATCGGCTTTGAATCGAAATAATCTTTTAACCCTTTTTTTATATCATCGTATGTTTTATAATTTTTACCGTCCAAATAGTGCTGCATGGACCTAAAGAGATGATAATCCGAAGGAGCGATGTCTGGTGAATACGGAGGATGTCAAATTACCTTCCATCCAAGGCTGTCAATTTTTTCCCGCGTTATTTTTGCAGTATGGGGGCGAGTTTTGTCATGCTGTAAAAACACTTGTCTTCGATTCACGAGAGAGGGTCGTTTTTCTTTTAATTTCTGCCGTTAAACGGTCTAATTTCTCACAATAAACTTTTGCATTTATTGTTTGTCGGGTTTAAGAGTTTCGAAATTAATAATTCCCTTGCTGTCCCACCAAACAGACAAAAGAACCTTTTTTGTCGTGAATCCGGGCTTCGGGGTTGGTTTTGCTACCTGCCCCTTCGATAGCCATTGATTTTTGCATCCGTGGTTAGAGTATAGCACTCATTTCTCATCTCCAGTTATTAAATCATTTAAAAACAGTGTTTCGGATTCCTTTTTCAATAAATCTTTGCATGCGTGTATGCGCTCGCCCAGATTCTCTTCGCTTAGCGCGTGCGGTACCCATCTTCCTTTTCTCCACGTCTTCCCGATTTTTTTAAAATGTTTTTTACACTCGACCATGAGCATCCAAGTCTGTCCTCAATTTTTTCTATAGAAGCCGTAGGATCACTTTCAATTTCAGCAGTCAGTATGGCGGGAGCCACCTCACATGGTCTTCCACTTCCAGGGCTATTCTTCAGATCAAAATTTCCAGATCGAAATTTTTTAAACCATCTTTGACACTTGCGAACATCTAAAATATCGCCCAGTATGCCACAAATATTTTTAGTGGCAACCACTGCAGTTTTTTCTTGATAAAATGATAAAGCATTGAATAACGGAAAAATTCTTCGTTCGGCGAAAATTGATTCATTGTAAAATGGGTTGTTAAATTTGAATTTAACAAACCACAATTTATTCTTGACAAGTATGGTCACCGAAAGAGCATAAAACACGACGTGAAAAAGCAACAGCCGAAGCACAACTAACCCTCGAAAACGGTCAACAATAGAAACGACATTCATTTTTACTACATCTAATAATACCATTATCCATCAACAATCACATATAGCCATCAACCTTTCTTATTGAATTAAAATGACGAAAAACAGACGTATATTTAGTACTTTTTAGTTCACAAGGATTACACACAGGATTAGCTTCCACCATGATTTTTAAATATTCAACACTAATATAGGTTTTGGGTCTTCCTCGAGGATTCATTTTACCGGAACAATTTTTTTGAATCATTTTTAAATTGTTCCTTTATAAATCGATCCTTTTTTGAAAATTCTATTGATAGTTTTGACTGTTTTCGCTGCGTTGTATCCCAATTTGAATTACTTTGTTGTTGATGTCACCTTGTCGAAAGTCATAGAAAACAATATAAATATGTAGTAGCAATGTTCAAATGATCAAACTTTTAAAATAACATACTATGCAGAACCTTTCTAAATCACTGTCAATCTTTAACTAACTGAAATTCCGACTTTTCATGTGGTATACCCTAATTCCAGACTATCTAAAAGACTAAGTTCATTGTATATATTTGTAACATGGAAAGAACATTTTGGTATACTTGCATTAATGTCGGAAGCTTAACCCGGAACAATTATTTATTCCTGTTATCGTTAACCATACTGCTTAGCATACCCTTATCTACGGGGTTGCAACTTACAATTAAAAATATTGATCATTTGGTACGCAATCGTAGATCTACTCCGGCTTAACATTTTCTATCAAAAGCATAATTTTGAATATGAAAAACAATAGGAAACCACCACATAAATATATTCTATATTTGAAAAATATACCTCCATAAGAAAAATAAATATATAACTCTATAATGGAATATGTCACCTGTTTACAAAGATTCAATATCATACCTGTCTATTTATTTTAGAAGTACACATTTGTTCGCGTTTTAGAGAAAAAATAAATAAAAATCGACACGTCCCATTTTTATGCGTTTTCTCTATTCCGCGAATTGATTGCTAAATAAATTGAGCGAAAAAGAAAAATATTTTAAAATCCATAAACGAATGATAGATAACGCTGATTGATACCAGGAAAAACACAGTTTCGCGCGAATTTCGACGACGTCACGGAGGGGTGGAAATGAAATGAGTTATATGCATTCGCGGTCCAAACCATTAAACCCTCCCTGTTTCATCCCCGTCCATAGTTTGATGGGAAAATTCCTCAGAGATCGAGCCAGATCACGCGAAAAAAGCAATCGGATCACAATTATTTAGTTGCCGCTACACGGTGCGTGTACTGATTGATAGGCATGCAAACAAAGAGAAAAAGGCCTTTGTGGAAAATCGCGAATATTATATGGAAAACCGATTTTGGGCACGTGTTTTTCAAACGTGTAACTTGAAAGGGTGTCAAAAATGAAATAGACGGCGTAATTCAATTTAAAGCTTTTTTTAACGCAAAAATCCATTGAGGATGTATCGCGATTTTAAACGAGCGGTTTAAAAGCTTATTGTTGGGAATCATAGTTTCGTTTCCGTCAAACTATCACTAAATCGGACTTCATTCATCTATATTAATTGCTTAATATTTATATATTTGTTTTGATTTTCTACCCTTATAAACACACTACTATCAGTTAATAATATGCTTATACCTTAAAGATAAATCCAAGTATACTTGTTTTAACATGCTATTTATGAAATGGGATAGAAAAGATATAACGTATCTCTTACTTGGGGTGCCAAAATAAACAATTTATCAATGTTGCAAAACGATGCATATGATAAATTGCATTTACAGCATCTATATAACAAATCACTCAAGAATTCCATAGGATTTTTTTTTTTGAGAATTTTCGATAAAACGAACCCAAAATGAAGAAAATGAGATAAATTGAAAATATCCTACGAACTTATTGAGTGATATATTAATGAATTAATTAAAAAATTAAATTTAATCATGGATAAGAAATTGAACACCCTCTCATATTTATTGATGTGATGATTTTTTTTACATCCTAAATGGCGTGATATATATTTTTATAATTTGTTGAAAAAATATATTTAGATTTGTAACTGTTATGCGTGTATTCCATACAAATAAAGTGGCTTTGTTAGTTGTTAAATAAAGAGTTCCATCTTGGCCTTAATCGCATTATTCCTCATATACTTGGCACATTCCCAACAGCAACTAGTTTTGTAAAGTTAACTAGTATTTGGTACACAATGTGTTCGAAATGTTGAAATATTGCTTCAAATAAGCTGCAGGGGTGTATTTACAGTGATTAAAATCGAGTTAAATTTGTATGTGCATTTGAGTGACATAACTGATTGATTATATGTTGCATTCTAATGTACATACTATCAAAAGTAACTTAAATTAGATTTTATAGCGACATTGTAAGTGTATCAAATTACTTTGCTGTTAAAAAGAAACAAGAAGCAGAAATAGGAGTCGTTAGTCGAGTTTGATTCGCTCGCATGCAACGCTGATTAGGAAGTTCTGAAGCGAAGAAATGCAGTTTGCTGGTCTCATTCCTATACGCCAACTTTTCGAAGAGATTAAAAATCAGCACGACGACTCTGTGTTTCTTGACCTGATTAAATTTATCGCGAATCTGTTTGTCGTGTGGCGAATGTTGGCGTGTGAATTTCCAGCAGTGATATTGGCTGCAGCTCGTCGTGGAAGCCTGAAATTGCTACACTCGCCGAATAAACAGCAGACCCCGGATAAACGGCAAAGTTAAACTTTCCTCTATATCTGTTAGTGATCCAGTTATCCGTGCTCAAAGAAACTTTAAGTTAATAGTCGACAACCGGCACACCCTGGAGGGTAATCGGTTAACCAATCCCGGCAGCACAGGTTGACCGATAGCGCGCTGCTTTCACCGACTTCAAACACCAACTTACTTCTCCAACTTTTTTGCTCTATAAAACGAGACCTCCCGCTGTATACAAAACAGACCGTAAAAATACGCCATCGGGGCAAATAAACAGTTTATTGAACCATTTGATGATATGAAGAAACTTTTGAGCTGACCACATTTGAGAGGCAAAATGACCATTTTTCCTAAATGGGCTTTTAGCCAAACAGCACAACATTATTAATATATCTCAGCATAACAATCCTTTTTAGTACGTAGTAAACAATGAAATTCTTACCAAAAAAGAGACCCAAAAACTTTCGTGAATTTTGAAAAATATATTTTCGCGGGGAATATTACGGAATATTACGCGGTTACTTTTGTAAAAATAATTTTAATCTCTCCCATTAAATATTGACGAATGTTTTTTTAATTGTAAATATATTATTTATTATTAATCCTTTGACTGCTGCGGTGTATTTTGATCAACGGAAATTCGTTTGCTAACTTTATCTTTCTCGTTTGATCGCCTTAATGTATAAGCAAGATGCTTTAAAAAGTTAAGCACTGATACCCTGACACACAGAAATTAATCGTATTCGAGCATTTTAAAGTCATAAATGAGACGATATATCGTATCCTAGCACTTTAAGGATTAAAAACTAATCTGCATTAACGGCAAAGTATTAGTAATTTTAACAAAAAACTTGATTTAATCCTCTGTCAATGAAATATTTAATTTATTCTCGTCAATGAAATAGATAAACAAACTATCTTACAAAATATAATAATCTGGTTTTTGCAAACATAGAGGATGATCGCGTATTTGCGAGCGAATTTCAATAATTCAGAAAGAGCACTCTTATACGTTGAATTCTGAGACGGACAGAGACAAAGAATGTCTTTCTTGTATATATCTTCTATTGTATATATTCGCAGACGAAGAATATTGTGTGCTATCGACAGTGTTTATTTATTTATGTACAAGCTTCATACACGCTGCGAGGATCCTGACAGATAAGTGGATTTGTATGACGAAAAGTGGCGGACAAGCAAAAATAGCATCTACGACTTTGATGATTTTAAATCAGCTCACTACTCAAAAAGTTAAAATTTCTTTACGGAGTATGAAGAAAAACGTGATATCCTGTACAAATTCTATGAAAAAAATATCTAGGTCTGGCCAAACCTATTATATTGGCTCCGGGTACATAAATAGAAATATCCTTTTATCTCGAACAGAAGTATCCCGAACTTTTTTAAAATTTTGAATTCTGTAAAACGCTTAAAAAGACAAAGTCTGGGAAATTTGGTATTCCCAGACAAAACCAGAAGATCATCTTATTGACAGAAGGGTTAATACATATATACATTCGAACTTTTTAACAACATTTTTACTTTTTTATTGGTAGGAGAATCATAGTTTCATTTTCACCAATGGTGCTATTTTTGTTAATTCTTAACGGTATTTATTAGTTTAATTGCAAGCTTTCACAACACTTCTTTCTGCTGTAATTATTATTTAAGTGCGCAAATGATTAATTACAGATCTTTTTTTCGTATATTTTCTATCCACATTTTTTTTTCGAATAACACAAAAATTTTGTTGTTGTATCATCTTTGCCAAATTGTACCTTGCATGTCTTTTTCTTCTTGGAGAAATTAGTGATAGTCTACGGCATGCTATTCTGTTAATTGCAGAAGAAATTATTTTCTTGATATTCCTTTCCCAGTTTTTCTTTATAAAGGAATCATGCTTTGATACTAGATGGCAACATCAAAGATGTTAAAAAAATACCATTTAAAAATCTTCTATAGGATTTTAATTTGACGCTGTCTCGTTATTTGATCGATGATGTCCGCATAGAATTTGGTTTTATTTTATTACGCAACTGTCTCAGGTATTATTTTGTTGGTATCCAATGCAAACCAAAGCTTGATGCTAAATTTTCATTCGCATTCGGTTGTATTGTATGAATTTATATCTTATTTTTGTAGGAAATAATTGTTCATCAATAGTCATATTCATGTCATGCTTGTTGCTATTTTAACTACTCTAAATAATTTTCTTCCATACATCTGAATTGGAGAAATATGAAAATGTGTATGACACTGGTCATGCTCATATAAAACAGATCCCTGATACGAAATAACTCAATAAATTTGATTAATAAACACTACATACGTATTGAAATGCAAGAAAATGCAGAGGTACCAAATCGAGAAATGGTACATAGGCCGTATCCTTCCCCTAAAATAAATAAGTGCATCTATGCTCAGTAATCGATATGAATGCGTCACAAGAGATGGATCGATAAATTCATAAAGAATATGCATTTAAAATTTTGAATAGAAGATTTTACGATGTTTTGATGTAAAATTATAGATAAACTTAATGACCTAAAATCTCCCCCTATTTATTCAAAATCATATCGCTTTCATCGCTCCAGTGCTGTTATCAATTATAGCACCCCTTTCTTTAACAGGGAGAATATTTAATATATGTTCTTTTATAATTTCATATGATTTATAACAAGATTCCTCATCGCTTAATTCTTAAGATGGAATTCTAAAAAAAGTACTATGAATAATTTTATTTAAAAAAAACAATATACATAAAATCTTTATTAAATTATGGAAACATTGGACTTGTGATGTTAAGTTTAATGAAATAATTTTGATCGATAATATTAGATACATCTAAAGACGATTGAGAAGGCTCTTATTTGACTTTTGAATCAGTTATGATCAGTCATCAACAAATATTACTTGATTTGCGTGGCATACACGTCCTTAAAAGCCAACTGCCATTTCAAAATTGTTTTTTTTTTTTCATACGTGAGCGAAACGTGCTACATGCTAAAATAAGGGTAGAACTACTCTTAAAATACGCTGCTTGTGTTGATTTATTATAAATACGTGTATTTTAAAATAATACGTAACGCCTTTGCATCAATGCATCAACTTTTGTAAAAATACATTCGAAAATAAAACTCAATCGATGAAAGCTTTCAAAGTAAAAAATAATCAAACCTTTGACAAACTTGCTTTGGTGACACACGGAGTAAACGTTCAAAGCTAATATTATCTCTCGTATATCTCTATGGATGCATATAAGTGTGTGCTCATATGGCAGCACAAAATAATTTGTTCATGAATTTGAGCATTTTAAGATGATTTTTGAATGTTTAAAAATGAAATTTTATCAAGTTTTAATGACTAAAATGTTGTTTCTAAACATAAATATTTATAAAGTGTTTTTAAGGTTGTTTGAATCCATATTGATTTCAACTTAAACAGACATATGCATTGGTGCATTGTCATGCTGGAATAGTACGCTTTTTGGGAGCTTTTCTCGCCTCTTTTACTTGATGGCTTCTCTGAAAGAAGTAATTGCATAGATATTAGATTTTCATGTCATGGTAGTCTTATGTGACATGAATTCTAATAGGAAAATGTTCCTATCATCCTATTAAACAATTGATATGACATTTCATGCCGATTTTTCATATTTATTTTTAAGTGTGAGGGAGTTTTTTATTTCCATTAAATGGACTATTCCAGATTCAAATTCTTTATGATAGCTCTAAAATTTATTTTCTGGATTCGATTCGCATTTCGAGTCAACTTAATTTACTTATCTGTGAAAATCAAGCATTTTTAAGTCATGTATCAAAGTATTGTAATAAATTTTATAACTGATATTTGCTCATCTACTCTATTAGTTACAATAACACTTATCAAATTTATAAAATAATCAAGTTTTGAATATTTAATTCAACCTGATTATTCATTTTTTTGTTACTGAGTTAATATGTAAGTCATTTATCGTTTCTCTGATAAAGAATTAAAATATGTTTCTTCTTAATCAATCAATAATTTGAACAGTTCTCATATCGAAAAGCATTCATAAATTGGCACTAATTGTGTCTTTTTTGGATTTATATTCCTCATGCTTAATAAATGTGTCTTTATTAATTTTATTAACGCTGTATTGCATAAGTTTGATGTTAAAATCCTTTAATTCAGTTTACATCCTTCAGTGTATCAAAAATTTCATAACATCTGGAAGGCAAAAAGCTCTAAAACACGTTTCTTTAGAGTTATGAGAGAGGCAATTTGTGTATTCTTGAGCAATAAAAACTTTTCATCGAGAAAAGGAAGACATTTGCGTCATTACGAAATTCATGCGAAACATTTCAGTGTCCAACCCACTTACGAATTCCCCATTTAACCCTCGGTTTGATCAACTATTTCGCAGAGGATTACGCAAAAATTGCTTCTGACTAATTCAAAATATATTTTCCGGGAAGATAAAGAAAACTATTTGAAACAATGCACTTATTACCAGCCATACGTATCCCGACCTGACCGCAAACTCAATTTGTTACCATTCACAGCACCTGAGCGAATAAGTCACCGGTAAAACTTTGCTGGCGTATAAACTTTCACAAGCCATTACTTTAGTTTTCTAATTAACGACACAGATTAAAATAATAGAGCATGCATTCAAAATTCTTGTATATAAAGTCGAACTCATCCAGCAAAGAAAGCAAATCCAAAATGAACCTTTAAAGACTCCAACGTTCGACAATGTATAAATATAACATGTTGCAGGGTTTTAAAGTGCGTGGCATTCTGGAAAAACAAGGGAGCGTTGAAAGAATACACGCTGAATGAAATGCGGAAAATGCCAAACAATTTCCGCGAAAATTGCCCCCACTCATGTAAGAAATAATATGCGTTTTTATTAAAGACGTGTTTTGCATCGCTTATTTCCACCCTCGTCAGAGACGTTTCCGGTCGTGAAAAAACAACTATCAGCCTCGGGGTGAAATAGGAAATAAAAAAATAAATAAACCTGGCTCGTTGGAAAAATGGGAGTTAAAGTTTTAATTAAAAATAAATGCATTTTAGCGGGAAATTGTTTGAGGCTCTTAATATTCCGAATCGGCATGGATTTATTTAATCAATAAAATGGGATTAATTTCCGATCAGTTGTTGTTTGAAATTTGACAAAAAATAGCATTGCTATTCAATCATTTGTGTGAGGCTTCAATTAAAATGTAAAGTCAATAAATTAATTTATCCCAACCAAACTTAGCCGAATAGCCTCTAATTATCCATTCACTTATAGATCTTATCTTAGCAAAGATTTTTATCGTGAAAATTATACTAATATGGAAGGCATTGAAAAATAATCATAAAAACACAATCGATCCTTGGAAAAATCCCCAATGGACATTGTTTTGTTCGATAACCAATAAAATAAGTTTCTACTAATCGACAACCCTTATATTTTACCATTTATTTCACAAGTCTCTTTTATTTCTAACCTCTTTGATATAATTTTCTTGAAGTCTAATTTTATGCTCCTCAAAATAAGAAGGCTGTAAAAATGAATGGAATCTCGGTGAAATTCTTATAGATGTGGCTTTTTAAACTAGAAGTTATATGGGTTCATTCTACCTATATGGTAGTACCTGTTAAGTATTATATTTTGCGTTGCACCCGGTTTTAATGTATTTTATAGTAAGCGTTTCCATAGATTAAATATCGACAAATTTATAAATGAAATTCTTTCCACCTAATTATCAATAAATTCAATCAAATAATGAAACAAATCCCGAGCCAAAATTTCGATCTCGGGATTTTTAAACAATCCCGGGATTTTAAGTCGTTTAAGAAATTACATTGATAAATTTGATCAAAAATTTTACTAAATAAGTCCATTTGTTTGATATTAAAAATAATTTTAAGACGAAAGAATTTTATTTATTTAAGAAAATTTAAAATTACAATTCAAAAATAGATAAATAAAACACTAAAAAATTCAAATATTATTTTGAAAATATGTCCGAAGTAACATTAAACATCGAGTGTTTCATCATTTAGTCTGAATCTGATTTTGGTAGTCAAGCAACCTGCTGCTGAAAATGCACGTTCAGCCTCCACACTCGTTGGAGATATCATCAGCAAATATTTAAATGTTAGTTCGAGTTGACGACCACGAGAGCCTCCATTTTCGTATAACACCATCAATTTGACTGATAAAATTCCTATCTGCTGAGACACTAAACTAAAACTCGCAAAAATCCCGATTTCCCGATAAATTATTTATTTCCGTCGCTGCAGATGAATACTTATATACTATAATACTTTGATGTGATTCGTAATTATATTATGGAGGAATACAAAAAATTTGAACCCCGTATCTATTATATTTCATATCGATATTCCCATTATTAGAGTCGAGGTGTAGTAAATACATCACCGGTAGGGAAAGGTTAATATAACAATTTGAAACTATATATGTATAGAGTACATATATGTTTCTGTTAGATAAAAATTTCAATCCCGAATTTTTCGGGATTACGTTTAATGATCCTGGAATTTATGAGCACTTAAAACTGTCCGGGGTTCTGGGATTAAATTCGTGGTGATACGTATTCAGAAGATCTAATTTTCGATGACTTTGTCGCATAAATCTGCCTGATTTTGACATTGAGGGCATCGATTGTTCGTTTGCAGACCTGCGAATTAAAATAACCACAAAGGTAAAAGTCTAAAGGCATTAATCTTATAAACTGGTATCGTATTAAATCCGATAATTTTTCTCGTTAATGCATCTATTCATCCAAAAATTTGAATACTTGATTTTGAAAATATATTTTGATTAGTTGTACACATTTTTCAACGCTATTAATTTCTATAATAATTTGCCATACATTATTAAATAATTTACAATAAATTTTATAGATATTGTTTTAACAACATAGACGCTATAACCTAAAAAAAATTGAACGTCTCTATTGAAATATCCTATATATGAACCTTTTTGATAAATATTTTACTGAAAGCAAGGGGAGGATTTCATCCAAAAATTATAATTTATCAGAGTATATTATAATGACTGAAAAATTAAAAAAAAACATTTGCGAGCTTCTGCTTCATCTTTCTCCTCAACAAATATTGCCTCGAGTGATTACAATTTATTATTAAGCCTTTAGATGTTTTTGTCAGGAAAAAGTTAAGTAACAAGGATTTTAACATCAAGATGAGACTAAATTCGAAAGAATTTAATTTTAAAAAAAATGTTTAGGTAAAATAAATGTTTCCTTTATATTATAAACAGAAATATTTAATGTAATTATATACATAATTTATCAAATATTCAGCTTTGCATTATAAAATATTTGGAATTTTTATATTAAGAACGTTCTCACTGAATTAGAGTCAATATAGATATCAATAAAATTAATGGATATTTTAATATTTACACGCAAAAAATATTAATTTGATTGTATGTTAATTTGAGTTGAAAAGGTTTAACTTGAAATGAAAAATGTTTGATTTTGCATAGAAAAAAATTTCCAATTTATATATTCGGAGCGTTCCTATGGAAGCACAAATGACGGATGCATTTATGAGTTAATCAATATAATAGATAAGAGAATACGTTTATTATTGAAGGAAAATGGGTCATTTTATATAAATATATATTTTAAACGCATTGATATGCATCAGTTGTTCAGTTTTGTACAATATCTGCGAACTGTGGAGAAAGAACTTCAATATAATAAATCAAAGTTTATCAACCTTTGTGCGCCAAGAAGTCAGAAGCTTTGCCCGTGCACTTGTACTCTTGTGTACCAACAATGGAAATCTCATTTCGGCGAGAACAAAACAGACGCGGATTATTGTTTGTGGTTTTCTATGTTTCCGTTATTTTTGCAGTTCCTGCCAAAGAGGTTTTACAGTCCTTTTGTACTCACCGGTGAAGGATTTAAAGAGGCAAGCGGTATTCGTGTAAACCTGAAAATTTTATTTTCAGCGGATTTTCTTTGCGTACCTTCGCCGTGCTTACGGTAAAAGACTTTGTACTATTATATCTATGGATACATCCACAACCGAACTATTTACTTAATCTGCGGAAACATACAAAGGCGAGCTTTCTTTTATACAAATGGAGGAAGAATTCATAATGGCTAGACTCCTCACAGTTTATTCAATGTATTCAATTCTTATCGCGGGCATTCTCAAGAAAATAAAATTGAAGAGAATTTAAATTCAAGCAAAACAATTATGGCACCAGCAATGGAATAATTTAAAATTAAATTTATTCATGACAAATTTATAATACCGACGCTTTTAATTCGAAGTAATTTATTTTTAAATGATAAATTAAATTTTAAATGCTGCATACTGACATCTTTTAATGAATACAGAAACTACTTATGTGGGCATTAAATTAAATTTATTAAATATGTATATAGATGTCACTATAAAATATTTTTATTTCAATTTTAAATTAATTTAGTTACGGCGTACTTTAATAGATGGCATTGTCAAATAATCAAAATTTCAATTAAACATGAATCATTCCGTTATATATGTTAATTTCAATTAAAAATTGTATGGTGAATATGATTTCTGACAATTTTTTGTTCAGATATCGAAGAACAAAGGTGCTTTTCTGATGTAACAAAATATAGTATAAATGTTGTAATACACGGTACTAGTGACCTATTCAATTTTTTTAAATTGAATAATCATTATTTTTTAATATTTATAATGACTATTGGCGTCACAAATTGATATTTTTTCTTCGCTAGATTATAACTGTATTGCTTAATTTCACAATAAAATAATCAATTTGCACAATATAAGATTATAAGTCTACGTTGGAACGTTAATAGTAAATGATTGGATTACATCATTATTGAATGTCATCCAAATGTGCACTATAAAATTTTATATTTTATACAAACATATTACAACAATGCGCGATATACAATAAGATTTAATTTTGAATAAAGGTATATAATTTATGGTTCTGATTTTAATGGCTTAATTTGGTGTCTATTGTGTATTTAAGCGTACTAATTTGCATTTGAATATCCAAATCTTTAAAGAACATATTTTTTCAATTCTTCTCGATATAAAGACGATATATTTTATGCGGCCATGAATTGATATATTGGGCTAATTCCAGGTTTTTTATTCAAATGTTTCAATCAATATTTACATTGATTTTTGGATTCTAAGGATGAAATAGTTAGACGAATTAATTAAGGTGGATTTTAACTAACTGATTTGTAAAGATGATTATATTTCAAATTGAAAATAATGATAATTTTTCTATTCATTGCTTATTTTCTATCCAAAACTACATATATTTAAATAGTCTTTTTACATTTAAATATACAGTGTTTTTCACATAGACCAAGATTTTTCTTTTTTAATGATTAAAAGAGTTTTTGCTTATGTCCTAAGTGTCAGGGTTGTCTAAATATTTTTTTTTAACATTTTAAAAACACCAAAATTTCACCTTTATTTTCAAAAATATTTTATCAACCATTAGAAAACTTTATTAAAACAAACATCTGTCAATATTGATAGTTTTGTTGACAAACATTGCCAAAATTTACAATCAAAATACCGATAAATTATTATTTTTTTACTATTTTTATAGAACCATAGTATTAGATTCATATTAATATGTATATCTTGTAATTTAAATAATTTGAGAATAAACTTTTTTTGTATTCAAAAATTATTTTAAAGAGCTTATTTCAATTCTTTTTATTTAAATTATTTAAAAATTCTAGATGTACCAATTTAAAATGCTACATTTTTCGAATTATTGATCATGTATTTTATAATATAAATTTACACACCCTAATATATTTATTTTTTAAATTTCATCCCTTATGTATTATTCTATAATTAAGTTGCTTTGCTACATATTTTCACAACTGCGAGCTCAAACAATAAATTTTATATGGGGTTGATTTTAATTTGCTTTATCTTAGGACCCTAGGATTTGATATATCGTATATATTGAAATAATAATGCAATTTTTTTTATTCATTTTAATATATTTTCGTCTCACAAATACTTATACAATATCGTGATTACATTTTTATTTATTTTACAGTATATTTATGTCTTTAAAAATAGTCACTTATTCAAAATACTCATAATTTTATCTAAAAAAAAAAATAGTCTATAACTGCAGATTTAATATAAAACCGCAAAAATAATCAAAAAATCACAATCTTTTCTTATAACTTATATACAATAGGACACTATCTTGTAAAACCAAGACGTTATTATCGATCGGCCGCGATGGTCGATGCTATACTATCAAATTCAGTCATCATTATACAAATAGATCAAATTTAAAGTTACTCCTTAATACAGTGTAATCTAGACTTAATTATTGTGTTCAAAGTCAGATTTGAGATGAGAAACAATCTACTTGCCGTGTTTTGTACTAACTCCTACTACGTCTACTGTTCTAAACGGGTGTTGGATAAATTTAATGGATGTATTTAGCTTATGGGAAATATAATGTTCCGAAGCGGAATCCTCTTCTTGTTGATGTGAAGGCATTGTTGATGATTTTTTCGGCTGTTGATCCGAAAGAATTTGCGGCGTCCCCGAAAAGGCTCACGAACGGTTTGTATGTGTTTGGTTTTTGGGTGGTGAATGTTTCTGGAGTGGATTTATAACCACTGGGTGCTTGATAGCCATTGACTAAGATGATTTTGGGTTGATTGGTCTGCTGTTGGCCAGATTGCCATTGGTAATTATTGTTGGATGTCTTGAAATTGTACGCATCATATGAAGATGTATCGACTGCATCTGGTGCGCTTTCCGGGATGGCATTAGGTTGTTCATAGCTTACTTCGTTGATTGTGTTTCCATATGCGTCAGCTATAAATATAATAAACAATCGATCAGATATGATAGATGTATGATTTTTAGCGTGTTTATAAATTGATTTTTGTGCGATTGAGATCAATGAAATTGCGATGAACTTACCGCAAAGTCCGCTGTATTTCTGGGAGTCTGAGAGTCCATAGCTGCTGCAGGCGGGTTGTCCTTTTTCATAAGGCTTGTATCCGATTACATTGCCTCCTGGACCGTAATTGCAGACGTACAATTTGGTGTAGCCGCGAGACGGGTCGTAATAGAAAGAGAATCCACATCCGACATGAGATGATTCTCCCCAGACGAGCTGCAAATTTGAAAATCATCAGAAATTCGCCAGGCACATAGTAACAAAACGATCGAGCTCTGAATTTGGTTATATATTGCAAACTGTTTTCAAACAAGTTTTTCTAGTCAACTTCGAACTTCATTAACGCGAAGAAGAAACTTGACCACTGAACTTGAATTTGGACGATCGTATCGAGATATTCAAATTTTTGAATTACCTGAGAGTAGTGGCCTGTGCCGTGGCTGTATCCAGTCGGTTTGTAGCCATAAGCTCTGACTTCATCGAACCAGGCGTGGATCTGCTTGTTGAAGTCTGGGGTTCCATCATAAGGACTGGATGGACGACGGGTTGTCCAGGTTGCGGCTATATTTTGTCCGACCGGGAATCGTCCAACGTCTCTTTCGGTGGCGTGATCATGAGCAGTAACGCAATTGTCCGCCCACTGCTGAGCCCTTGCTGCCAGCTCATTGTCCCATTTCTACAAAGCAAAAAGCTTCATTAAAAACGATTTATAATCTTATTAATTTAAAAATTGTAGCATTCACTAACGATCTATCATTTGGCACGTAATTTGAGCCTATTAAATCGATAGACGGACATAAACATTCTTAATGACATTGCATTGAAAACTTTCCGATATCAAGCATTAATGGCATCATTTTCATCCGCTCCGGAAGCATATCATTAAGAATGTATGCACAATTTTGATTCAAATATTGTATGATTTTGAGCAAATTTCTGTGGTGGACTTTATGATGAATTTGGAACATGACCCATGAACCGCGACTTGTTCGTCGATTATCTCCCACAATAATGTGTAACTAATAGAATCGGCAGTGGAAAATTTTTATCTGATTTAATTTGATTAAGAAACCAGTGAGACCAGATAATTTAACCGTTGTCGCGATATCTTCTGGGTTTAAGTGATTGCTGGTATAATTTTCGTAAAAAAAGAACGATTTGACATAAAATCAACATAACCGGTCCGCGTAGAAAGCTATATAAAGCCTACTGGTCTGGGATTAGATAGCATGCGAATATTTACACATGTTTCCCGATTTAGGAAGGCGAATCGTTTTGAAATTCGGAAGGCGAAACGAAAGTAACCCGATCTTTTGTGCTAATGTTGCGGCATGGCGCTAAAGGCGATAGCATTGAACTTGACTTTTGTACGCGTTTGCGAGATGCTACAGCGCAAAAAAAAACCGATTGTTCGTATTGCTGTTGCATAAGAAGTGATGTAATTTTAAATTCGCAAAGATCTATCACAATTCATTCAATAAAAACTTTCGGCAAATCTACAATACATAACGTATTGATATTTTTCGATATTGAAATTTATTTATTTCAAGTTTTTCCAATCGAATATAAATGTCAAAAGCACGACGCTTGGTTACCGAATGATAACGAACGCGGCAATGTCCAGGCGCTGAATATTTAGAAGCCACATAAAGAATATACCTAATAACTTTTTATGATATTTTAATTTTGAATATCAATAAATGACGTCTATATTGTATAATTTATATATGCTTTATTATTTATTTTGGATTATTTGCTCACCATTTCCATCATGTTAGCAGCTGGCGGTTGGCTCGAGACTTGTCCGAGGGCGACAGACTGTCTAAGCCGATTGTGTTCGTCTACGATGGCTTGCATTTCCGTCTGGGTGATTCCTCCAGATCCTGAAAAAGGATTAATTAAAGGATTAATAATCAAGCCAATTAAATACGGGATCGTTCATAAGTATTTTTTTTTGTGCGAAACGATCGACGTCATGAGCGTATCCATAAGCAATGTTTGACTTGGATCAACACAAGACGTCCGCATTATCGAATGTTTACCCGAGCAATTATCGTCGGATCCTTCAATGAATTTGCGCGTTTTTTCGCCAAGAAACATTGCCGGTAGTAAGCGAGCATCCACGAGGTGGCCATAATCAATTCTAAATACATGTGTAAATATAAGCAATTGATTTATTGTTTATGTAAGCATTTTTTTCTCTCGAATCCATGACATTAATGCTCAAACTCATTTGCTTTACGATTTGTATTAATATTATGTCACCAAGATGCCACTCAACTCATTATGTCCGAAGGCCAATCAGGCTCTCTTTTTACATCAAACGGGCGAAGTTTTTTTTTATTGTTCAGGAATACATTATTTCCGACGATAAATATGTTCGATAGGCGAATATGTTCGTCGAATATGGCGAAATCAAAATCCGACAGCCATCAATAACGCCGATCGATATGCAAATTCGTCCGCGAAAAGCGTGCAATTGATCCAGTTCGAAGATCTTGGATTTATCACAATTGCATCTGACCACAATAAAAAATCGATGCTAAATTTATGCAATTTTTCCGCTTAATATTCTAATTTAATACCAAACCGAAAATACTTTTTAAGCGCTCGACTATAAATAGAAGATTTTAGCATATCCACTGGCTAAAAATTAGCAAACTTGCTCTGGTTAAAATTCATGCATTATCAACGATCGCCGGTGAATTGGCTAAATTTTCTTAAATTGGAAATCTGTAGTTAAATCTGTGCGAATTTTTTGTACTTACGGATGATTTGTTTTCCAACACCACACGATTGCACGCATGTCGCAACGACCCCAAGCACAACAATTACAGAATACACTAAATTAAACATTTTTCTGATCTAATTGTTACACTTTCAGAAAAAAATGATACGATAATAACGCTTATTCTAGCGCCGAATGTCCTCTATATATAAAAGTTCAAGTTCACAGTTTTCGCGAAGTCTCAAGCGCAAAACATTAACAACTGCAGTGACGGGGGATACTTTGACTGAGACCACTTCTTTGGAAAACTTTTCGTATACCAAAGAAAAGGTCTTTCGCAACTATCCGCTCGCTTCTACCGCCAGATCTTTAATGCTCCAGAGGCTGTGTCGGCGACCGATTATATAGTGCTTCCCTGAAGAACCGGTCCTAGCAGTCGCCATGACGACCGATGTATACAATTAATGCGAATCAGGTCGGGGCATTATTCAATTCTCAAGTTAGAATTATCGTGGAATAATTATCGATGTGTTTATGGACTGTTGAAGATTGCTTTTCTTGTATTTTGGGATGGCACCCGAGGTGCTGGCGTACGTGACCAGACGTCGCAATTTGATATGAGAATTTTCGACTTATATAACGCATTAACAATTGCGTTAAAATACTGATGGGACCACCTGAGAGCGTTCATCATTTTCCATCTTAAAAAAAAATTATGGCGCTTTTGCTCTGCCTGAACAATTATAGATCAATTCGCCAGCCTCATCTTTGAGCCGTTCGTTGCCTCAAAAAATAAATACAAGGCTGTTACAATAAGACGCAAAGATACGTGATCTCTTATTTATGACCAAATAAATTCTAAAATGCAATTTTAACGCACTTTAACCAATATTAACATCATAGCTTAAATGTAGATAATTCCATTTTTTCAGTATTAAAGTTTAACATCGTTTGAATTGAATAGAAGCATTTGCACGTTTAGTTTGAATCAAATAAATACTTAACACATTGTGTGCGGGAACAGAGAATTATCGTCATTCGCTGTCACTGACTGAATATTATACGCTAAAAGCAAAATTAAAATATATCGAGCCCTAATATTTTGTTTTACACAGCCAATAAATATCGCTATAAATTGGAGAATTTGGACAAAAACTTGTATTTTCTAAATGCGATCATATGCATTTTGTGATTCGAGGCATTAAATGTTAATTATCCCACTTTTTTGCTTGTCTTGAGGAATGATAAATGTCCATATGATAGTCGATAGTTAATAAAAAATTGGATTCATGGGCACTAGAAATGATGAAAATCACCAATCTGTGCGGACGGTATTTAAAGGGTTAATTGAGATTATAAAAGATTTTAGTATTTGAGAATGTCATTATTTTGTTTTGTTTATTTAACACATTAACAGCGGAACACAAGAATTCTCGTGTTTTCATTGTCATTCTGAATTTGAATATTGGTTTAGTTTTACGCGAACCGTCGTAAAACTAAACGATTAAATAGTATACCCAGTGTCAATGTCATCATTGTTCTGTGTAGACTTTATCTTTCCTACAATAATTCATTAGTAAAGATGTCACTATAGTCCCTAACTATAAAAAATATTATCACAAAATGGCGATTGTTTAAAAAAAATTCAGTCAAGTCATTTTTTGGCTTTATAAACATGTAGTTAAAAAATAAATTTTGACATAAATCTGGTAGGAATAATAGAGAGCTAAAAGATTTCATTGTGGTAGAACCGGCCAAGTTGCTACGTCACTAAAATCCAACTCCGTAAGTAGTTGGATTTTTGGAAATTCCTTTGGAAAATATATTTTTAAAAGTCGAAACTTTTAAAAAAATGCAAAAAAACGAAGTCTCGAAATTTTCCCAATTTCGGTTAATGTTGATAATTTATTTCCTATTTCATCCAAAATATCTCGACACGTACTCTTTATGAAATTAAAAAAAAAAAACATTAAAAAATACTTTTAAAAAAACCGCATAACTTCGAAATCACACAAAAAAAGTCGCACAAAAAGAAGTTTGGGTATATTACGAAAAATCGCCCGCCGTAATTGTGTTAGGAATGCTTACACAAGATATGCCTATTATTTTTATAAATTTTCACTCTATAAAGGAGATTTTTAATTTTGTTTTATCTGAAGTGTGTATGTAATATATATAAATAAACTGTAACTTTAACTAAATTTGCATAAATAGAAAAATATATTTGCGTGGCATGACCTTGATACTTCTGGGTTCTATACAAGTCAAACAGCCCCGCATATGAAGTGTTAATATTTAATTTTCGCTTTTTTAAGGTATATAATATTCATAATCAGATGATGACGATCACCATGATGTAAACATAGTTATTCTTAAGATAGAAGTTTTTTTTTCGTGGTATTTTCCCATTGCACGTACGATTTATATAGAAATTGTTATTTTAGTAAGATTCATAAGTTTCCTACCAAATTTGTTGGCACAGAGAATTCCATTGTAAGGTTCAAATCAATTTACAGGATGTAGTTCAAGGAAATCAATCTGGTAATTCGAAGAACATGATGATTTTTGCTGACGATTCTTATAAAAGGTATAAATTTTTGCGCACATATTTGCACGTTGCCATAATTATAAGAATTTAAATCCATTCGAAACTCAAAATCTTACAAATATGATTTAAAATCGATCAAACTGAAAAATGATGATGAGCCAAATGAGGAGGATTATTTAACAATCATTTCAAATTATAATATTTCTTGTTAAATAAAATATACTTGTAATTCTAGAATCAAATGTTTGCATATTATGTCTGTGTATGTTGATTAAAATTCCATCAACAATTCAGAACAGCAAGCGGCCTTAAAATAGCAAGGACTCAGATCATGATCTATATCACAATGACCGCCAAATTTCTCTATTCATCGCGATGTACTTGAATGCACAAATACACTCGATCTGCTTTATGGAAATCGGTATAAAATATTCATCAAAGTGATATAAATCACCGATCATCCAACCTGCCAGTAATCTATATTACATCACGAACTCGTATAATAAAATTTTTAATTGTACTTATAAATTTTGCATTTATCATGCCGTAAGCGTAAAAGTCGACTGCTGTCAAATTTTGACATGAGATTAAATCCGATTGTTAATGGAAATATTACTGGTTTAATGTGATTCGTAATGTAATGATTTATAATAACGTGATTTTATTACTATCATATTAATTCAAGTATGATTTTATGGAACTTTTCCAATGGCGATTATGAGAAGATATCGACAATGCTTAAATTATTTTTGATTTTTGTGGTTAATTACCAGCTCCTAGATAAATACAATGCAATAACGAATCAATCAAAAACACAAGGAAATGTTCAGTGATTTATAAGCCCTCGTTATAAAATATTGCAGATCATCTTTTTCAAGGTGGTCGTGATTTATGCACGAGATAGTGGAAAGTTTGCCACTTTTGCGGTCCCTTTGTGTTAAGATCACATTTGGCATAATGCTCGATAAATTAATTTAGATTTATGAGTACCATATCGACGAAACTGGTTTTTCAGCAATAAATTTATGCACAATGTCGCTTTATTCGTGCAATGTCACCTCGGGATGTTAATCCTTATGATGCATGGGAACTACGATGTAATTCGTGCAGATGGGAATATGATGAGTTATTCGAATGTGAAAGTTGGCTGATTTTGTCATCATGTTGAATGATCAACAGTTCGTTGAGTTTAATTCGGTCTAATTTTTGATGGTATATTGTATTTGATTGTATTAATAAATATATTCGATGATATCCCACCATACACAATAAAGGACTTTTTCATTATAAACTATAGCAGAAATAGGTATTTGAACCGTATTCTACATATTTTTGGATCTAATATTGAGACTTCCTATTCTAGAACGTCTCTGTATTACAATTTACAATTATGCATTTTTTATCTACCTATTGTATGATAATCATTCAATTTTAAAAATATCCACACTCTATAATATTTTTCAGTAATCTATATGCCTTTTTTCATTAATTTCAGGATGTAAATAATGCTAAAAAAATAGTTGATAACCTTTCGATTTTTCTTATAAATGGGTAAATAAATCGCTTGCATGATAAATTAAACGAGGGATAAAATTGCAACCTTTTACGGTTTATTGATTTTATTTCAATGAACAGTAATCGATTTGCTCATCTTTTTCATGGAATTACTTCGTCGTAAATTTTCAAATCAGGCTGTCTTTCTAGAATTGTTTACAACGCGTCAGTAAGTGCGACTTTATCTCAAATTAGTCTGTTCAAACATAAAAAGCTCTTCTTGTAAATCACATTTACGGCAGCAATATTTTTCGAATGGATTCGAGAAGTAGTCGAGAAAAAAATGTCCTTATTTATGTTTACGGCGCGTCTCGAAGTCTCAAGAATCTCATGGATCGCCACAAGCATTGAAAATTTTCACAACCGCCAATTAGAGAAGTGTTTAGCAGAAATACAACTTTTATGACCGCTTTTTCAAGAATTGTCAAGAAAACATTCAAACAGATGTTTGCATTTTAATTTGTGTACTTTTATGGTTTTTCTGATTTCCGTTCTAAGCATAAAATCCGACAATTTTATGACCGATAAATTGACAATTTTTAATGTGATTTTCCCACTAATATTTTTTAACTATATTTCATATGGAATTATCGTAAATTTTGATTGAAATTACTCATAAAAATAATTAAAATAATACCAAGAAAATGTTGTTTTTTAATATCAACTTTTCGATTGGAACTTGGGGATTTTTATTACGACTTTTTGTACAAACATCAACGAACAACCTTTTTAGGACAAATATTTAAGTTTATCTGATCTTTTTAGCCTCTATTTATATTAAATTAAGCGTCCATTTTTTATCCATAAGGACGAAAATACACATAAAAATATGAATGTATTCAATCATATATTAATATTAAACTTCAACGCAATACGATGTACACAATGGAAGACATTGGTGATAATTTTTCAATAAATACATTAATGCGACACATTTTCAAAAGCCATAACGTGTTTCTTGTTAATATTCATTAGTATTATAAAATTTGACTACTGTAAAGTAACTGGATTTAATGACTTTCTACGAGGCAATCATTAAGATAAAATCGCTTAGAGCTTTTTTATATCCCAAAGAACGTGCCAAATAATCGAATGCAAAAAAATATTCTTATTTGGCGATTAAAAAATTTATAGACTTTACCAGAAATCTGACGTAATTGAATCAAAATATTTTGATTTTACTCATAACAAAATATTTTTTCAACAGTTCCTATACTCCTATAGCAGAAATTGTCCGATTCTAACTTTCTTATTTTGTATGATTTTTAAGATATAAAATTAACATTGCCAACAATCCCGCCAAGTGCGAGCCACTTTCTGTGATCCCCTTGACTTGAATTGGAAGGTGAGGATTTTCTAAGCTCTATTGTGACTGGAGATAAAAAGTGGGTGGCTCATTACACGCCTGAGTCAAAAAGAAAATCGTCACAGTAGTGTCACACCAATTCCCCAATTGGTTGGTCATTAAAGTCTCGTAGTTGGGTCTATTTCAACTCTCACACAAAATAAACTTTATCTTTCTTGAAAATGTATTATTTTGGACCGCTAGAATATGTCAATATTGGAAGTCGATGTGATATTCCAAAGTTATAATATATACATACAAATCGGTTTTATGATAGCTTTATATACGACGCATATCCGGAAAGTAAGTGCACTGTGACAATAACGGGCTGTGGTTTTTTGTTTTTTAAGGGTTGGCCATACTGGGTGGTAAAAAGAGATCTCTTGACAAAGCGAGCATATCAGGAACTTAGTAGTTAAAATTCAAAACCACAATCATATCCTTGGTGTTTTGGGATCATCTTAGCCACCAAGGCACTCTTGGACTTATTTGGTTGGGATGTTTTGAACCACCATCGTCTTCAGATTATCATCTTTTCCCTTCGCTGAAAAAACACATGGGTGGAATTCAATTTTCAACCGATGAGCAGGTGCAGAAAAAAATTCTGAAGTTGAAGCTGGTGGGAGAGTTCTTTGAGTAGGGCATAAAAAAGATTGTGCCAGGGCATATAGAAGCTTGTGCCACGTCTCACCAGATGCATTGAACGAGATGACAATTATATTGAAAAATAGTTGACAAGGGTATCAACAACGTCCTGCATTTTTTTTTCAAATACACTTTTAAAAAAAAAAATAGTACACTTACTTTCGGGATATGCTCCTTACAAGTATTTTACTCCCCAAGAGTGACTCTGATTTTTAACGTCTTAGTTATTATAGTATTCTCTCTCGTTTTGGGTCTTTACTTTCTTATTTGCTTTGCGTTTATTTTAAGTTAAATGTATGTCAAAGAGCAAACTAATTTATTTTAAAGTTTGGATATATTGATAAATACATCTCTTCTGCTGATGAATATGACATCATACACTAATTTATTTTATTAAGCCTTTATTTGCTATTTCTTGAGATATTTTTGTTTGCTGTTGAGGTCATGTTGAGAGGCTATTATGGAGTTGTTGTTTGATGATAACAGAGCCACGCCTTCCATAAAGGCAGTAATTGTTGTAGTTGTGCAGAAAGAGGTTCTGAAGTGGGGAAAGAAGAAAAGTTCTTCGAGGAAGACATAAAGAAGCTTATGCCATGACTCATCATACTTAATCACTTCTCATTACTAGATATCGAAGAGGTTATAGTATTGTATTAGACTATGTATGAATTTTTTTACCTTATGCATCCATCTACATAAAAGATTTTAGTAAATATTTTGATCATGTTGCTCTTCTTTTCTACGCTGCTGTAATTGAATTGTTAAAAAAAAAACACGATTGAAATTTTATATAATTAAAATATGTTTTGCTTAAATTTTAAAAATTGTATGAGTCAGTTATGGTGTGCTATGTATCAAAATGTGCGATGCGCGCGCAGTCAAATTTCAAGCAAAATGCTCACCCCTGTGAAAAATGCATTTAATTGATTACCTCCAAGCAACATTAATTAGTTTTTATTGAATTGTTTTGACTAGATTTAGGTATTTTGACTGGCAAATACTCAATTTGCATAGTTTTGCAATCTCTTTCAGGTCGCTGTGCCATTTTATCGAAACATATCCACTAAACAGTAGGATCATCTTATTTTATACGGTAATTTCGGGCAATTATTACCGCCCGTAAAGCACAGTATAACCGCATATGGGTCATCGACATGTTTTTTTTAGTGTCGATTTACATTAGATTAAATTTATACTTAAATGTTATTCGATTTTTTCGTTTGACTTTTATGTAAATAAATTTGAATGTAGATTTCATTAGTGATCTCATCACCGTGTATTTTATTGGCTCAGGTCTAAGTTATGGAAGTTTAGTTTTAATTAAGCGCAGTTTAGCATTTTATAAGGTGGCATGTTCTCTATAATATTGCCATAAGTAGGCGTATATGGGACGATAAACTTGAATCGAGCTGATTTTTGCGAGATTTCGATGATATTTTTAGCAAATTTCGTTTTAATGTTGCAGCTCTTCTAAAAATAACACTTTTATTTAATTGTGCAGCTCGAGGGCGAACGAATATGTCAATATGCGTCCATATGTTCGCAATTTGCAATGCATATTTACGTCACGTCGTTCAAAGGCGAACGCATCCAAAGATCGTTTATTATTTTTTATATTATGTAAAATTAAATCTATTTAGTGGTGACGATATCTATTTTACATTTTTTAGTTTACATTTGGTCGAATAGCGATTTTGCTCTAACTTCTGCCGTCACCCGCATCAACTTACGTATGCATGCATATTAATCGAAATCAAAGATTTCCATTTCTAGGGTGCTATCAATTATTTTTATTACTATGCCATATCCATTATCGATTATAGGCGATCTCCGTCTGGGACTTTTCAAGGGAAAATACGATTGATATGGCGAATTTTCCATTTTCCTTCCTCGTGTATTTAAGTTATATGTATTTAAGGGAGTTTCTGATGGCCTCTTCATGTTTTTATTCAATATTTTAGATTTGGTGTCGATATTATATAAAGAGTGCACCGGATCAAAAACATCCAGAAAAGAGTTCATATTTTTGTTTAGTCGAGGAATTAGCTGAAGAAAACAAGAAGAATATTTGCCAAAGATTTCAACATTAGAAGTGCGAAAAAGTCACCAAGTCGGCTATTACAAAAAAATAGATGCAATGATTATTGTTTACACTCAAAACTATTTTTATGCGACTTTTTTTATGCGACTTTTTTATGCGATTTTTTTAAAGCACTTTTTTTTGTTTTATATCGTATCGAGATATTTTAGATAAAATAGGAAATAAATCATCCACACCAATCGAACTTTTGTCAAAAATTTTTTTTAACTATTTAAAAAAAATTAAAACTGACAAAATAAGTCCAAGAAAATGACTTGACTGAATTTTTTTTAAACAGTCGCCATTTTATGATTTTTTTTAAATTTTAGTTGGCATCTTTGCTAATTATGAATTATATTATTTGAAAAAGAAAATCTACAAAGAACAATGATGACATTGGCACTTTGTATACTATTTCTTCCGAAGAAGAGAGCGATTTTGAGTCATATCGAAAATCGCAACGAAACAATGATGGAAGACGTTGTTTAAATGTTCCCAAAAATGTTATTTTTTAATTGGATTGCTTTCTTGTTTTTTATTAACTTTTTTATGCGATTTTGGATATATTTTATATAGCTGTTTCAAAGTTATGCGGTTTTTAAAATTCATGGAACGCATCTTCACTTTTTCTATGTATGTCGTAGATTTTTTGTGCGATTTTCCGCGGAACGCATATATCGCACAAAAAAAGATTTAAGTGTATATTATAAAAAGATCGTATGCGAAAAATGCACAAATAAAATTCAGTATATTTATAAAAAATATGATTACTATATACCGTTAATATTATTGTTGTCATTTCCATAATAATTTAAAAAAAATACTTTTTACTTAATAATAATTTATTTAAACGTGAAGCCTAATATTGTTTAATTTGAATAAATCGATTTTTTAAAGAAAATGCATATTCTCGTTTACCCGTCAATTTGACGGGTGCTCATAGAAATAGGTATTATATATAAGAAACGCCGGTAAACCAAGTGTTAATAAAAACATGATCTATGACACAAAATTAACATTGGAGTTTGCGTAATTAGGTCCATTTAAAATCGAAACAATTATTTGAGATTTTATATATAAGGAATAACGGAATACGCATACCATTCCTATTATTAAATTGCAAGAGTGAGATATTTGTAGTTCTGGATATACTGTATTTTTTCTCAATTCAATGTTGTCTTCAGTATCTTCCAAGCAAATTATTCCAACTTTGAAAATCACTCAAACTACCAATTAAAATTCGCTGAGATTTTATTAGTGAATACTATTAGAATTTGCTTCTTATCCACGTCTGAAAATAAAACCATTCAGCATTTTTTTCTATGGTGATTTATTGATTATCTGATCAAAATAATTAAGTACGTGAAATCTGTTATAATACAAACAATGTGCATTTACGTCACGTAATTCAAAGATGAATGCGTCTTAAGTTCCGACGCATCTTCTCTTTATGCTTAAGCATTCGTCTGGAACTTAATTATGCCTCTTTGATACGCCGATTGTCTTTCTTCTTAGCATATAAATATAGTTATTTATTATATTGAAATGAAAATTATGCTGGCATTAATTAAATTGCATATATTTAGTTTGACGTTTCCGTACATCGCAGCGTGCCGTTATTTACGACAGACTTGGTGACTCACTGTATATTTTTATTAATTTCTATAAATTAAAAATTTGCCGACATTATATACAGCGGTATGCCATCATCTTGCGTACAAATTATCATAATCAGTATCGCCTTTTCAATATAATTAATTATAGAGAATCACGCAATGTGACAACGGCACGGTTTGCCCAAGGAAAACTAACCTGGTCAATGCGCAACAGGTTAAACGCACAATTTACCACTTTCAATTTCGCGACCATGAAAAGTACCAGTTCGATGTACTATTTTCTCATCAATGAAGCAAACTCTTGAATGTTAAAATATTTCCCAATTAAAATTCATTCAATACCGCAACGAGTCTAGACGTTTACGTCAGCGAGCTTTCATTTAATCGTCGAACACATTATCACGGTCATTTCTGCACAAAAGTCACACATACACATCGGGTAATTATCTCCGTTTGCATTGCCGTCCATATACAGTTCGTGCAGCACCCAATTCCCAACACAAAAAGCGCCACCGCTCTATCGCTCATTCATAGACGCTGGCGCTAATAATTTTTTCTTCCTAAACATTTGTGAATAATTTCAAATGTTAATTCGAACATAATCACACCTGCCTTTAGATGACTAACATAGCCATCTTAAAAATAAATTATCCTCATCCAGCAGATAGTAGCAGCATTGTATACACACACATGCAAGCCAAGTTGACATTCTCTCGGTACATGTGTCAATTGATAGATTACCACGCGACTTGATAACGCCAAATCAGCAAATTTAAATGATAATTGCCATTTTTTGCATGGTTTATATGTCGCAGACTATAAAATTATCATATCCGACCGAAAAACTGAGAACAGTTCGTAAACTTGGCTGTCAAATTTGCGGCGGGGTTCGTTGTAGCCGCATAAATTACTTGACGCATAGAGACAGCAGAGTGTTTAAGAATTCAAACAATCTTATTTTTAGATTAACGTCGCATTCGATGGACGCAAATTGGACGCGATGCTTTCCCATAAACACTTTTTTATATTAAGAAAAAAAAAACGAAATTTTCCGAACGAAAATGACGAAACAATGCATCAATTGAAGCGTTTGCAAATATTATTAGCGGCTTCGAAGTTAATAATTTCATTTCCGAACAATTCCATTCTTAAATATTTTAGTGTAAAATGAAGCTGGTTGTATAATTTATTATAAAGTCAAAGATCGTACCGTTTTCAAATTTGTCGTTTATCGACATAATATCATCAGTTTATGCTACGGAATTACTTCGCAACCGAGTGACCCCCCGATGCAACTTCTGCGGTCGAATAACACGGTAAACGCTGCAGCGACGAAGTTAACGTAGAGCTCAAGAACTTGGCCAATCGCCTTATTAGTTGCTATATATTTATAAATTTATAGGGGAGCCTTAAAAATAAAAATATAAACAACGTACATCACTGCATACAAGATGTATTAATCTGTATTGTAGGATGATCGCGTATTTGCGAGCGAATTTCAGTGGTCCAGAAAGAGCCTTCTTGTACGTTAAGCGCGGAGAGAGACAGAGACTGTGTAACTGTGCATGGGAGACAAAGACGGAAAGCTTCTTGCGTACATCATATGATTGTATAGACCGTTAACCCAAATTTATCGACTAATAATGATGTGTGAATGATACAATGAATCGATTTCAAGTGAATTGTTGTACTTGAAAAAATGACCGAATACTATGTGCTATCGACAGTGTTCATTTATTTAACTCGTTCGTCGCTACGTCCACCAGATATACGCGACGGGCGTTCCCACGCAGAGGGCCTGACATTTTCTTCCTCCGACTTTTTGCTTTGTTCCTTTTATTACCGACCCTAGAAATTTTTGACTACAAGCATTCTCTTACTAGACGTTCCCGGAATTTTCTGATTTAACTATAAAAAAATACTAATGTATACTTTTCAACCGAATGGAGGTTCTGTGTGAAAGAAGTGCAGTGAAATCTTAAACAGTTTCCGAAATGTGTCTCACTGTTACGTATTTCTATAACGACTTACAAATCTTAACTTTACGAACGTCTTTCTATAATATAATCCAAACATTAACTGCCTAAATATCTTTCGTTTGTTCTCATTTACTTACCTTACAGAGTAATTGGTGAAACTTATCGATCTAAAATAAATATCACCGGGAAAAAAATATGCCACATGTCGCATTCTGGTCGTCCGTTTTTATACTATCGAATTTGGGCCCCGTGAGAAACAACACTGATTCAGACTGGGCGACGAGAGTGTTAAATATAAGCTTCATACGCGCTGCTGCCGTCCTGACAAATATTTGGGTTTATATGGGTGATAAGTGGCGGACAAGCAAATATAGCATTTAAGGCTATGAAGATTTTAAATTAGCTCACGACTCAAAAGGTTAAAATGATAATATTGGAAGAATTTTTAAATATATTTATTTGTTTCTTACGACTAATTTTAGTTGAGGGTTCGACTTTCAAGATTGTTTCCAAAATGAATAAGCTTCATTAGCTAAGGTATAGAATAAATATATTTTCCTTGTTTTTCTTAGGTGAAATTAACAATCATGGTATATATAATATGTAAGTCATATAAATCGGACATTTTCTCGTTTTTAATTTGTTTTAAATTTTTTTTCTGTATGCGATCTCTGCCTGTATCCATTCATCCCATCAATGAGTAATATGGCGTTAACATACACGAAGAAATAAGTGCTTCTGCAATCAAAAAAGTTGTTTCATTCAGTCGTTTTACGAACGCCAATGACAAATGCTCACCGACGAAACCTTTTGACTTTTCTCTGGTCAACTTCCTCACGAAAAGCGATAAAGCGCACAGGTGTTGGCACACCGCATTCACATAAATGCTAAATCTCGTTTTAAGGCTTAACCCGTGCATAATTCATATCGATCGATCGTGTTTATGGTCGTACGATGACGTATTTGAATAGCGCCCATTTTACCGGTTTGACTGGCTCCAAATGGGAGAGACATTAAAAATTGTCGTTTCCCAGGAAATATGTTAATACAGAGTCAATCACAAGTATATGGCTATTCGTATTATTTTCTATTTTTTTTTTATATCTGAAAGCATATCGCAAATTAGTCATAGGTACTTTGATTAATGAAAATATCATTTATCGACAAGAAAATCAATAGTCATTTTCGCAATCGTTTAAATTGATTTTTTTAAAAATATATTTTCTTAATATGTTACCTACTTTCAACTATTAATAGATAATAAAAATTATAAATGTATGGCAGTGATGTAATTTTAGAAACTAATTTAAAATCAACCGATGACCCAAAGAAGAACTTTGTGAAAGGATCATAATTAATCTGTCACAAATATTGCAATAATTATGTAAGTTTTTATGCGATTGCAAAAAATATTAATGTCTTTAAAAAGTGCCATTAATCTGATATGGTCAATACTAATGTCTTCATTCTAAATAACGTTTCATAATTTTTCGATATAAATATAATATAGAAACTAACACTCGTTACGCTTATACGATGATGATACGTACGCCATTGGCCAAAATATATGGTATATTCAATGAATAATTCTAAAGAGTAAACATAAGTACGATTGTTAAAATTATGCTTGAGGTATCTCAATGTTAAAATAATGATGTTATTAACCTAATGATACATATTCGCTTATCGCCAATAACATGCACAACCAAGTGCTCTACATATTTATCGATGGGCATATCTGAGTCCAAATCAAATTCGTCTACTTCAATTTTATCTCAATGAAATAAATTTTAGATGCGATAACTCCAATAAATGATTTAAGAGGGTCATCCCGTGTAATGGCACTTTTATATGCTTTTTTTTGGGATTTTTTTTTTTGACGAGCTGAATAAACATACAATTGATAAATTTTAACCACGTATTTATTCATATTTTAAGCACACTTTACATTTTTTTCAGATTGAAATAATTTCTCATCGCTGAAATAAACAGCAACTTAGACACCCATCATCGAAAAATGTCATTTTCGGTTACCACTTTGCCACACACACTTTGCTTATCGAAAATAATAAATTTAAATGGAATTTTAATATATAAAATATATATATATATATATTAACAATCTATCCGTTGAGGGACATTCAGTTCTTCTTATGGCTAAAGAGGACCTAATTTTCATTAATTTGAATCTTTTGCCCAGGTCATGAACCATGCATCTTTTCAGCCTACGCGATCCGGAGGCTTGGCTGATTAGCTCTTCATCAAGGCGGTTTGGGGTGTATGTTCAACCTTTTTTTGTATTTTTGGCTATGGCTTTCAATCTGCTGCCTCATTATTGATATGCTTAATTCTCTGTATATCTTTTCGTTTGTCACGTACCATGGAACGTTGTCTATAGTACGCAGCACTTTGAATTGAAAGCGTTGGAGAATGTCAATATTGGAGTTTGTTGCGGTACCCCAGAGCTGTATCCCATATGTCCAGATTGGTTTTAATATACTTTTGTACAAGAGTGTTTTATTTACTAGGGACAGTTCCAATTTTCGGCTCATTAACCAAAACAGCATTCTCATTTTGATATCCAGTTGCTTTTTCTTCTTGCTTATGTGCGTCTTCCATGCCGATATATTTAACTACATCTGCCTGTTGCAGTGCGTAATCATTCAGCGAGACAGGAGGACATGTCTCTCGTCTATTAGTGAAATTGACATGCATATATTTACTTTTATTGGCCTTTATGGGACATTTCTTAAGCCATTTCTGAATATTATTGAAGTCGTTTTGGAACAATTTAGACGCTATTGCAGGGTCGTTGTGCGAGGTTGGAAAAGCTGTGTCGTCCGCGAAGGTGGCCGTTGTCGTGGTGTCTGTTGTCGAAATGTCGGCTGTGTATAAAAGGTATAAAACTGGACCAAGTACGCTGCCTTTGGGACGCTGGATATTATATAATGGAGTGTGGTGGCCATGGAGTTGGTGTTTTTTCACGATTTCTTTTACATGAAAAAATAAACGCCTTGATCAATCAAAATTCAAAGAAATTAATTTAATACATTTTGAGATTTGGTAACCGATTTGAAAAATGTAGTTTTGAGAAAAAAGCGTTTAATGATTCCAATTCGTTTATCAACAAGATTTTTTTGAATAATCTTTAATCTGCTATGTCTGTTCTATAAAATAAACCTTCAGTTTCTTTATAAAAATCTTGCAAAGCCGATTGTTCGTTGCAAAGGCATTCGGAGCAATAGATATGCACTTCATTGCGACGATAAGCTTGAGTTACGTGGCCAATTTGACGTCTCATTGTAACTAAAACTTTAAAAACGCCATTAAATCCTTCATTGAAGATAATCACGATAAGAATATTGCTTAATGATTTTTCGAACTTCTGCCGTCAAAGGTGGCTTATGGTGGTAGAAATTATTGAGTTTTCCTCTAGTTCCAATCTTTCACCATTTTACGCTAGTTGTCTTCGCCTACTGGACAATTTTGATATTGAATGTTTGCGTCTGTAGAACATCTGTGGTAGAAAGTTGCCTAAATTTCTTCCTTCGTTTCTTTCATCGAGTTTGCGTGTCGACGAATGGCAAAAACCGTAAAATTTAGTGATTTTGTATCATCGCCCATGAATTCATCAGTTCGAAAATTTTGGATGCTCAAGACCAAGCTAACCATTATATTTGAAACAAGAAATGAATTTAGATAATATAGCAGCTTCTCTATTATGCACAATGGAGAAGTGTTTGTATTAAAAGCGTTAAAGTAAGAAACCGAAGTACAAGAGACATGCTCCAATTCTCCAAGCCCTCGCCTCTTCAACAAATGGGATTTAACTGTATTATTCATCAAAATTGTTAGAAATAAATTAAAAGATAATAGCCAAAGTATTAAAGGAGACATTTTCATTCTCAAATTGAAATAATAATGTGTAGGACATCCAGGATACGCCATTATTGAAGCTATTAGCACTATTTATGTCCTGGCTTCCAATATCCGTATGGAAACGAACACGAAAGGGTTCTTCTACACATTCACCCAAGTGACTCGCTGGGTGAGCATTTTTCATAAATAAAATTTAGATATCATGCTATCTAGATTTTAGCACATGTTGTTTAGCGTAGATTTTTGCCATATGCAAGCTATGATAATTGTTTCTCTTTGAAATGCTTCATTTACAACATTAATTGTGCGTATTTGTGATATTACTCAACAAATCGATAATTTTTTTCGACATCATTTTAAGATCTTAAATGCCCACTCAAATTTGATGCTCATCAATTTTAATCACCTGAAGGATTGTTCAGCCGATTTTTCCCATGGATGATTCTCACATTTTCGATTGTACTCTCGCAAATTATTTTAGCACACGGCTCGTTTGTTTGAGAGACGTCTTCAACTTTTGACACATCAGTTTCTGATGGAGTGCAAATGATGACCGAAAAGTTGAAATGCTAGTTTGAGCACTTTATTAAAAAACGGTAGAATCGGTAGTCAGCCAGGCGACAGGTGACCTCATCACGAGTTGTTCTGGTCTTGCTTTTTTTACTCGCAAAGCTTATGAAAATACAAAATTTTCGCAAAAAACGACCCGAACGAAGATCTATTGATGAGATATTCTTGGCATTTTGATATTTTAATGAGCGCGATTTTATTTTTATTATAATTAATTTCGCTGCATATAGCCATTTCTCGAATTTATACTTTATTTTGCTTAATATATTATACATCAATATATTTAAAAATCATATAAAATATTCGCAATGCAGAATTCACATGATTAACCTATTCGCAATATTTTCCTCGTGTCATCATAAAATATCGAAAATTAATAAAACATTTGATTTATCCCGTGTGTTATTTATTATATAATGTATTTATATATGTAAATCGAATTTAGATTATTTTCTTGCTATTTATTTTAGTATAAATTTGACAGCTACTGTATAAGATGTATTTTATGTCATTTGTAGAGAAGACATTTGAAGACAAGAATACCACTTTAAATCAAAATTGACATTGATTGCATTTTTTTTTTAATTTCTAGACACTTTGACAAACTGATATTTACACTTTATTGTGCTTATAATATTGATTTATTAAATATAAAATACACTCAATCGCTAGTTAACACTTAGCGCACGACGCTCATCTTCTTTCTAAACCAACGTCATACACACACCTGTTAATCAAAATGGCAAATGTTTCTTCTTCTTCTTGCTTAGAAAATGAACAAGAAACGTGTCATTTTTTCGCACAAGACGCACTTTCGTCATACCATGCGATTTTTTAGCGATCAATCAAAGCCATTATTTTTTTGCGCGAAATACAATCAAGCAAATACAAAATTGTAATCGCCTCCTATGACAAGCCCCCCAGCGACAACAACATCAATAAACTTTATTAGATTCCCAAAATCTCAATACAGTTGTCAAATATGATGCGTTTAATAGCTCTAATCAATCTACAATTCAACATGTGCAGAGATCGTGCCAACAAATTTGATGTCAACATAATGAACTTGACATTAAAAGATAATTTTTATACAAACGTCTTTCGACTTGTCAGCTTGGGTCGCAAATGCAATCAAGCGAATTATTGAAGGGATGATCACAAAAACGTCGAAAATTGCCCTCAACGTCCCAACAAAGAGGCGATACCGCGAATGACGTCAGTTTTGACAACAATGAAACGTCGTTCATTTTTATTTCGTCGATAAAACATTTTTTTACACTCAGAGATTGAATCATCATCATTTTTACACTTTTGTCAAATTTAATTGCTCGGGTCAATGGTCAATGTATGCGAGACGTGCGATGCTTTATGCCGATCCGAAAGTTCTTTTTTTATTATTTGAAACTTTCCATGTCTCAAACGATGAATAGATTTCGTATCTATGATCTATTAATGACCATGATCGAACGATAACTAGATAGTGAGTCATCGTGTGTCAATGTTGGCGCCATCTTTTTAAAAGCGTTTGCCGACTATTGGTCGATATTCTGGCCAATGGCGCACGTGTCGCTGTCGCAAATATTGCTGTGGAATATATTGTAAATCTTTAAAATCCGAATGATATATGATTTTTTTGCGACTATATCTATATCTGGAGTATCTATTTTTCTGTTCTGCGCAGGTTTAAGATAACAACCTTTTTATTGTAAATGTTGGCTTACGGTTAGAAACTGGTATGTGACCCCAAGAAATATTGTTTTTAAGGCATAATTCATGCTGTTATCTTCTTATTGTTCTATATATAATTCATTAGTACATAAACATTTAGTTGATTAGATCTTCTCCTTCAAAGACCGTTCCTGTATTCTCATTGTCATTTTTAAAGACTTTACCATTCTCCACATATTTATTACTCTTTATTTCATTAAAAATCTGATTCATTAGCATTAATATAGGCCCTGAAAGTTCATATTGCATTTACAGACATCTAAAACCTGTATGGTAGGATGATCACGTATTTGCGACCGAACTCCAATGATTCATAAAGAGCATGCTCGTCTCCGAAAAGCGAATCCAGCGTATCATTATTACGTATTACAGATGAAAATGTCTAAACATCTTAAGAGACCGACCTCAAAATTTACATTCCTACCCTTGTCTGATCGCACTTGCTTATCTTCGCTTTGTTTTTGTTAATTAGAGTAATGACAGAGTCAAGCTTTTCGATATTAGATAAAACAACTTCTGAGAGAAGATATGCCACATATCGTCCACACTTATCCCGTGCGTTATAATATCGCATCGCTATTCCTTATGTTAACGCTCCG